>JANAVB010044218.1:16345025-16446398 GCA_029216955.1 Iris pallida
TACAGCCCCCGAATAGCAGGGCATCACTGTACTGCGTATGCGTGTCGTGCAGCCGCGTGTGCACGTGTCCAAAATGACACGACATGACACAAAATCATCCCCGTCAATCAGGAACATGCAAGCCACATAAAAATATGATTTCCTATTCAGAAACTTTTCCAAAACTAAATCGAAATGCCCATTGGGCATTTCATCAAACACTATCACACAAGGACTGATACGTGTCCATTTAGGACAAAAAAAGGACACGAAATCCTACACAAATCTAGGGTTAGCTAGGGGACCCTTATATCTTGGTCATTATGCAATAAAAACAGCATCTAACATAGAGTTTTGTGATTTACCTAATGGTGTCACAAGTCCTCAAAAGCTTCAAAGAGGGGTGTCTCCTTGCTCCCCAAACTCCACCAAATTGCTATGAAACTGAGAAATAAATATACCAACAGAAAGAAATTTAATTTAAAACATGTTGCAATTTGTTTGGATTAAAAAGAAATTTATTTGGATTTTCTAAGAATTTATGAAGATGGAGACTCACCTCTTTCTAAAACTTGTTCTTTCCTAAAGAGGCTTAACCTAATGGAGGAGAGTATTTATAGGATACGAATCCCTAGGCTAGGTGTGGTGGTCGGCCACTATGAAGTAGGGTTAGGGTTAGCTAGTGGGTTGAGTTACTATGGGCTTAATCATTAATCAATGGTTCAAAACCATAAGTCATGGCTTATGACTAATAGCCTTCTATTCTAATCTTGAGTTTAATGACTAAACCATAGGTTAACTCTAGTCTAACTAGGGTTGCATGACCTAACCAAGTCCATACCCAACTAGGGTTAGCTTCTAGGTTAGCCTACCAAGTCATAGCTAGTCAAAGTCAACCTAGTCAACCTTCATTCAAATAATTCCAAAATAAATCCTAAAAATTCTCCTAAATTCTAATAAATTCAAATAACCCCAAAAATGACAAAAATACCCTCAAACTAGAAATATTGTAGTGACATTGATAGTTCTTTCATTCATTTGATGATTACTATGATTCAGCTTTTAGTATAGTTCTATTTGATTCTCTATCATAACACATATTGGTATTCTGGATTTATTCATTCACAACACATCTATTTGACTCGTCCAGACTTTATTACTTAAACCAGTCACAAGATACCTTCTACTCGAAATAACTACAACTACTAAATGTTCAAATCATACAAGAACCATCACTACAAGCAAGATAGCCATCGCCACTGGGCCCAGCGTGCGACGTTCCGTATTCAATAAGAACCATCATTACAAGAAAGATAGCCGTCATTGCTTGGCCGAGCGTGTGATGTATCGTATTTATATGAAATATAGCCATCACCGCTTGGTCGAGCGTGCGATTGCCGTATTACTCGTCTAATCGTAAAAGATAGCCGTCATCGCTTGGTCGAGCATGCGATGTGCCGTATTACTCGTCTAATCATAAAAAATAGTCGTCGCACGCTTGTCAAACGTATGGTGTGTCGTATTTACTTGCTGCCCGTTTACATGACATGAACAGTATTTCAAAACACACTAGATTAGTGTCTTGTACTAGATTCACATTGTCTCATGTTTTACAGATTGGACTCATTTCATATTGTTCTAGTTTAGCTGCCTCTATTTACAGTCTTCATTGCCATGCTCTCATGTTTCTCAGTATTTACTTATCTTGCTCTAAACTGTTGCTCTACTTCATTACCTGTCTTAAACTTTCCATGATTTATCAAGTATAACTGTCTATAACTGCTTTATAGTCTTTGTCATTTATTTGGAATTGCTAGAGGAGTTGTGCTCGTTCTATCCTGACTGGATATATTTTCAGATGATTACCTGGAGGATACGTGTCCTACCCATTACGGATCCGATGAGGGGATGGCTGTCTTGGGTCCCGATTCTCAGGAGTAACCAAGAGACTAGTTAGTGGACTTGTTCTAGATTTTTGTTTTGAACTTGAATTATAATAATTGGAGATTTTGACTATGTATTTGAGATTTGTTTCAGATATTATTTAGTAGTTGTTTGTTGAGTCTTTATAGTTATTTAGACTTCTTTGATATCTTATCATGCTTTAGACTGTGATTGAGTATTATCTATCTCTATACTTGTCCTCCATTTGGAGTTGAAATCTATGATAGGTATGTTATATTCATTGTGTGAGTTGTCAGTTACTGACCTAGAACAGCGTTCTACCGCCGATTCTGTGGCCTAGACTGGGCGCTGTTACGTAGTCGTACCCCTATACCGGGTACGAGTTATGGCAGGAATTACTCTACTCCCTATATGTATTCATCCTGCATACAGCATATGTCATCAACATGATGATTATACATCCATGAACGATGACGCAAGTAGAAATTCAAATCCATTTGAAAATAATTCTGTAAAGATATATAGACACACATGTTCACCATAGTAATTAATAACTATATTTGATACATCATGAATATACGAGCAAATGACAAGAAACACCACTTGATCGGCCATGGGACTTACAGGCAGTATCGGCCGCACGAGAATGGACTTATATGGAATTGCATTACCTTACGGCTGTTATCCCATAGGGTTCTAATTAGGTCATATTACAAGGTGACCGAGCTCCAATTACGAGGTCAAATTCCTATAAATATTAGTGTATTACCTAGCTATATGTTATATACTGGCATTACCTACATATACATTACCTACACTTAGGTAATTCTTACCCTAACATATAGGTAAACCCTCCACTACCATACACACCCCCATAACCCCAATCTATGGGTTACATAGGTGAACTCATGGCCTAAGGCCTTCCTGCTATATGTTCAAACAGGGAGCTCATTCCCTACTACCTAGCATAAAGGCAATGCTGCCATGTTCATACAAGCAGCAGTTGTATGGCATGCAACATGTGCTGCTACCAGCAGTAGGAATGCTACTGCTATAATCAATCTCCACTACTAAAATATGTCAAATTAGCGATGAAATTAGTGACGCCAGTTAAAAATGTTGCTATGTTTTTTGTATTTAGCGACGTATGAAAATAACGTTGCTGAATGTCACTATCAGCGACGTTTAGCGACTATTAGCGACTAGAATTATAGTTTGGAAAGAACAAGTCGCTATTTAGTCGCAAAATGTCACTAATTTATTTTATTCAACGACGTTTTGTGACATTTAATCAAGTCCGTTGCTATCCTATTACTGAACAGCGACTCTCTTAGACGTCGCTAAAACTTTCATATAGGGTTCTGGAAACCCGATCGGTTTTATTTTATTTTCACCCAAATTTTAATCTTCCACATCCCCCTCTCGTCTCTCTCCCCCTCCCCTCGTTCGTCTCCGACGACCGCTCCCCCCGACGAGATCCTTCCCTCCGGCGAGACCTCTCCCCTGCGACCCCTCCCTCCGGCCCCTTCCCCCTCGTCCCCTACCCCGGCGACCCACCTCGCCCCCTGGTGACCTCGTTGTCGCTCCTCCACCGCCGACCCCCGCGTCCCCTGCTCTGCTCGCGGCGACCCCGACCCAACCCTGTCCAGGTATACCTAACCCTAACCCTATCTCCCACTGACACGACACAAACACACTGACACACTCACTGACATGACACTGACACACTCACTGACACGATACTGACATACTGATACAAGACACACAGACACTATGATACTCATTGAAAAAACTCTTATACATATGTATACATATACATGAAACTCTTATACATATGTATATAATATATACATATGTATACTCACTGATGGTTCCTTTATATACATATATACATATGTATACAATCTCAGGAAAAACTCTTATATAACTATAACTATAGCTATATCTATCAATCTACATATGTATACAATCTCAGGAAAAACTAACTAAACACGCATAGGTATACTTATTGAAGAAAACTGAGATTTCACAATAGAACTTGGGTTTTGATACATGAAACGAGATGCTGGTTCATTTAGTTAGCTTGCTTATGTTACAATTATATTTTCTGTGAATATCGATCTTACCAGATGGCACCCATGACCGAGCAGCGGCACGTCGTTTGAGGGAAACATAGATTGCTGAGGTGGGTCCTCCTACTGTTAAGGAGGAAGTGGCACCGGTAGCTAGTAAGACCGGGAGTTTTCATCCAGCACCTACAGTGGAATGGTATTTTTCTGCCGTCGATCCTACTTTTTCGAAGATGTTGCGTGATGGTATCATTGAGTGTATGCGTGAGCTGCGTGATCGTCATTAGAGTGCTGGCGTTGGACTCGCAGCACTTGACATAACCATATAACCATATAAACAAGTGGTAATAGTGCTGGCGTTGGACTCGCAGCATCGTGCTGGTCCTGTGACCCAAGTTTGTCAGATTTTGAGAACTTTGATCGGTACGCGGTTTCGCGGGCCCGCGTTCCTACTTAACGAACAATTTTGATTTTGACTCATCGGAATCCAATTTTGGACATACCGTTGAGTTCATATCGTCGTTCTAGTCTTGTGGACATATAATTTGTTGAATTTAGAGAAGTTTAGTTCTAGCACATTTTGGTGTAAAGTGGGCCCAACAGTGGATCTCGTTTTGACCCAATACTGCCATTTTTGTCCCTGTATCCAAATTGGACTTATGGGTAGGCTATTTTAGCTTTCTCCCTCATTTTGGGAACGTTGGTGATGTTTATTTCAGCATCTAGAGAAGTTCATTCGGATTGCATCTTTTCTGCGGCGGTTGACTTGTCGAGTTCACTACCTGGATATTTTTTTGCCACTAATAAGGATCCAGGCAAGTATACCTTGCTATTTTACTGTCATTTATTATTCCTTTTCAGCATGTTCAATTATGTTTTGATATTATTTATACTCATGTTTAGATAAACTTATGCGACCAAGTTATACTTGTGTACAAATGACTATATTAGTCAATGTCTAGTCTTTATTTTATGCATATCGACTGTCACCCCCAGTTTTTATGAACAGGGATATTTTGGTTATTTATCCACTTAGAATTATTTTGGAATTATTTATTTATTTATGATATTATTTTGGGGTTATTTAAGTCGGGTTCGAATTTCAACTCAATCCAAGTTGTATCGGGGACCCGGGGTAGTGTTGCCTCTAGTGGGACCCACAGATTAGTTAGCCAGGGCCTACATGATATTAATTTTAGTTAGTGGTTAGACTAATTACTTATGGATATGGTTTGGTTAGATTAGAGATTAAGAATGACTAATTTAGCCTCAACCATTTATCCCTTTCCTAATATTAAACAATAGGATTAGTGGGAGGGCATTTTAGACTTTTTATTAGAGGGACACCTATCCATTCTATGGCCGGCCAAGGGGGGATAGACTCAAGCTCTTTGTCATTATCCATATATTCTTTCTCTCTCTTGTTCTTCCCCAATTATTTTAGAGAGGGTTTTTATAGATTTCTCCACAAATCAATTGATTCTTCCACCCAACCTTCTTCTTTCCTTCTCTACTCAAGCTTAGGAAGGAGCTAGCCAAGTTTGGGAGGATTCGGAGCTCATTCGTGTCCATTTGGGATTCCTACGTGTCAGTGTCGTATCGGAAAGGCTTTTCTTAGATTCGATCTATCGGGAGGTATAAATCTCTTCTCTTTTCATTCCCTCATACATATAGGATGATTTTAGACCCATAGGAATGACCCACATGGTTGTGTCTCCATTTGTGTCCGTTTCGTGTCCTTTTGGAGACTTCTAGGAGTGTCCTATGAGTGGTATTGTGTCATAGTGGGAAAATCTCTATTTGGACACATGTATTTTTAACATATATTGTTTAATGATAATTTAGATTTAAATCACAGATTTATGTTGTCTAGAAAATGTGTTTTCAATGTATCATATTGTATCATATCTATTTATCTATATTCATGTATATATATCATTTGTTATGTATATATATACATATATATATATATATATATATATATATATATATATATATATATATATATTATATATATATATATATATATATATTATATGTGTGTGTGTGGTGTTGTGTGTGTGTTGTGTGTCCATATGTGTGTGTGTGGTGTGTGTGTGTGTGTGTGTGTGTGTGTGTGTGTGTGTGTGTGTGTGTCCATATATTTTATATATATATATATATATATATATATATATATATATATATATCTTATATATATATAATATATATATGTGTGTGTGTGTGTGTGTGTTGTGTGTCCTATATATATTTTATATATATGTGTGTGTGTTTGTGTGTGTGTGTGTGGTGTGTGTGTGTGTGTGTGTGTGTCCATAGAATATCAGCCATATAAGCACTCCTAAACCTGTCCTTAACAGTCAAACTGGACGGCCATAAACCTATCCCAAACCCAGCCTACAAATCAGTCTAAACCTGTCCTTAGAAGTCCCTAAACCAGTCCTTAATTGCCCATTGAATCAGTCCAATTTAGTCCCATTTCAGTCCATGTATCACCCCCCCCCCCCCCCCACTTGACACACTTTAACACCCCATATCAGTCCCTTAGTACTCAGCCTATTCAGCCCCTAAATCTAGCCCATGGATAGCCCTATATCAGTCCATATCTTAGGCCAATTGACAGCCCAAACCAGTCCCTATTTAGTCCTATATTCTATGTTTGATTGTGTGTGTGAGCTATTGTGAGTGTGCGTTTATATAGGAACCTATAGGTGAGCCTAATAGGTAGCTATTAGCCTATGTATGTGAGCCTAGGTGTGAGCCTATAGGAGAGCCTATGTGTGAACCATATGTGAGTGGGTGAGTGAGTATTGTGGGTATGTTATGGTTAGCTAGTATTTTAGAAGTTTAGAATAAGGTATTGTAGGCTATGGTAAGGTAATGGTTAGATGATCAACATGTGACCTAAGATGGACTAGATGACCTAGGCACTAGGATTTTATGGTAGGTAATGTTAGTATAGGATAGTATCTATATATCTTAGGAAACTAGGTTAGTTTCCAAGGTTAGGGTGGTATGTGCAAGGTATCGGGATTACCTTGGTAAGGGTAATGTAGGTAATACCTAGAAGCTAAGGTATTAAGTTTAGAGTTTAAGACATGGTTAGAATTTGGTTCCCTTGGTTGGTAATGGTCAGAAATAGCGCTCCTAGACTATTTTTGAGTTCGGTTGACCATTTTGACCAAAAGTCAACAAAAGTCAATCGAAAGTCAAACTTAGCCTATAAGTGACTAGATTTGACCGAAACCAAACCGAGTTGACCAATTGACTGAAAGTCAACAGTTGGTCAATATTAGACTAGTTTGACCTAGGGTTGACCTAGAGTTGACCAGAGTTGACCAGGGTTGACCAATTGACCAAAAGTCAACTATAAGTCAACCTTTGACCCCGTTTGATCAAGTTTGACTTGGATTGACTTCCAGTGACCTGGTATGACCTAGTATGATCCACTATGACCTAGTATAATCTAGTATGACCTAGTATGATCCAGTATGACCTAGTATGATCTAGTATGACCTAGTATGACCTAGTATGACTCAGTTTGACCTAGATTTACCTAGTTTGACTTAGACTTGCATATCATGACTTAAATTAGTTTCCTTTTTATTATAAAATCTTGTTTGACTTATAGTATCTTATTTTAGGTCTTTGATTACTCTGAGCATCTGTTCACCTTATCAGCTCAGGACCATAGGCGAGTACATTCACTGATAGTTTTCATTGTCTTAATATCTACTATATTCGATTCAGTTGTAGTATCTTACATGATTCCCGACACGATGGTTCATGGACTAGTATACGTCAAATCCTGTCATGAGATGTTATTCCTGGACTTTTTTGGTATATTGGTGCGTGATATTTCATGTTCCGTGTACTTATATAGATATCGATTTAGGAGTTGGCTGGCCCCCTGCTTTTGGATCCCGTGTCATGACGTGCCATGTCTGGATTCGTGATTCTATTCGGGGATGGGGGAATTATTAGGGGTTATGATCAAAGCCTCATGTCACTATTTTGCTTGTGCCACTCTTACCTCACGTAGGGTGTAGCAGATACCTCTGTGTGCTTGTTATCAAGGTTGGCCGGCATGACTTTTCGTGAGATCATCGTGCGATTATCGGGCCAAGTGGATAACCTGTCTTGTCACTCACCTAAAGTCGATCACATATCGCTCTAATAGTTCAAGTCATATTTTACATTTATTATCGTATCTTATATCCAGTTCAGCTCTACTTTCAGTACTTTTCTCACCATGCTATGATTTCATTTACTCACATGCTCTACATGCCTTTATACTGTACCTTGATTGGAGACTAAGTCATGTTCGGAAGAAGGGTTACAACATCGATCCTTGTTTGGTTTAAGGGTTGTAACTCGACTTTCGAATAGTTCCCAAGTCATCCTATATCTTTGTCTTGTATTTGATTATACTGTCTCTTATAGAATTTGTCAATTCATATGGAACTGCTGTTGGTATTGGTACTTGCTCATTTTTGACAGGATACCGTTGATATATTACAGATGATTCTGAGGCAGATTGTCCGACCTATTATAGGGTCGAGTCTGATGGAGTAGACCTGGACCGTGGCTTGTTAGTAAAGCCACTAGACTTTGCTCACCCAGAGTAGTGTAGCTTAGTTAGGTTTGCCTGGTCTGCGAGCCAGCTAGTACTTTTCAGACTGTAATTATTATATTATATTTCTGTGACTCTGTGGTGTTGAGTATAGCTTTGGACTTGTGTGGATCTTGAACTTATTTCCTGCTTTCATCTATCATATTTCATTTCCATGCTATCTACCTTAGTTTTATATTTGTGTTTGAGACTGTATTACTATGGCACCTCCATTCGGAGGGTATATACTGTACAGGTACCTTTATCTATTTTATTCGTAGTATTTACAACCCTATATACTGTGTTCTACCGCCGATTTTGTGACGTAAACTGGACGTAACCACGTGCTCGTGCCCTCTTCAGGGTGTGGGTCGTGACACATTTTTGTGGTGGCCCATGCAGGTCAGTGTCGCAATTAGTGCGATCTCGTAATGGTGCTCGACTTAGAGTACTAATTACGAGCCTGCGACTAGGACGTAGGATCTAAGGTATGATAGGAGTTACTCAATCACATTTTAGAAAATTTCTGATCTTTTGATTACCATGACAACTCTTTTGCATTGAATTTAATTGTCCTTCTTTGATATTCCTATCATGTGCTATATTGATTCCTTGTTTCAATCTATCCTCAGGATAACAATCACTTGCTCTCAGGCAGCGGGATCTAGCATTGTTTCGGAGAGGCCCGATCCGGCAGGACTTCTACCTCCGGCTGTAGGAGCTGCACTTGAGGGAGATGCCACCTCAGTTCATGTCCCTCAGGCGGGAGCAGCAGCAACGGTTCCAGGAGGTCTTCTACCTCCAACAGTGGGACCGTCCATGGTCATTCCTGATATTCTTCCACCGCCGCCTCCGCTACCGACTGATACTCAGGGGATGATGGCCCTTCTGCAGCAGATATTGCAGACCCAGAGCGCATAGGCAGAGTTGTTACGACGGATCATGGAGAACTCCCATCAACTGACGATGGCATCAGTAGAGAAGGGTACACCGGGTACAGTTCAGGGAGCCACAGTTCAGCAGCAGGGTCAGGGGAGGCCTGGCACACACCTAGACTTCAGGAAGATGAACCCGAGGGAGTTCAAGGGTACCGAGTGTAGGACCGATTGTAGGAACGAGTTATAAAGCACAATACTCTAGAGGGGGGTGAATAGAGTAGGCATCGAAAATTAACTATTTAAAAATGTTAGTAACAAGATCACAGATAATATATCACAGATATGTAAATGAAAAGTAGAGAGTAGAGAGCAAACGCAAACACAAGAATGTATACTGGTTTCTCTCTTGTGAGGACTAGTCCAGTCGGAAGAACTCTAGCTTCCAGTTGAATCCACTATAGAAAATCACCACAAGTTTTCATCCGAAGTTCTTGCAACTTCTATAACGCAAGCTTTGATCCGAAGTGCTCGACCAACTTCAATTGTGAAGAGTCTTTCTTCAATCAAGCCTCTGATTACAATCACTCTGAAACTTCTAGACCGTACCGCACTGGCAAATCGACTAGAGGATTGTAACTGGCTTGGGATTTGAAAATGAATTGCTCTTTGTAAACTCTTTGGAAGAATAGTAAGCTCAGGAAGAGAAAAGATTGAAAGTGAATGAGTGAATTAAAATGATCGAAATTATTCTCTATTTATAGTTTTTCCAAAGGCAGAATTCTGACAGAATTCGGGCAGAATTCGGGCAGAACTCTATGAGAAAATCTCGGTGGGATCCGTAACTGCAGGAAGACCAAGTTCAAAAGCAACGTTCACTAACCGAACTCTGGCCGAACTCTGGCCGAACTCTGGCCGAATTCGTGCCGAACTTTGGCCGAATTCTGTCCGAGTTCTGTTGGAGTTCTGTCAGGGTTTTTGTAAATTGGTTTTGGGCTTTTTGAAAATATCAAGCAGTTAGGAAGTAGTTTGGGCTTTTGTAAGTGGGCTTGTTTTCAAAATGAAAGGGTATTTTGAAAACGTTTCTTGGGTAGCCTATTTGCCAGTACGATGCAGTATACATCATATTCCTAGACTCAATAAATATGAAAATACATTGATCAAATAGGAAAACCAAGAGCCCTTTGATGACGCCTTTCTTCTGAAATTTGAGTAGACTTGAAGACGTCTTTTTCCTTGACGGCGGTCGTCCAAAGATAAACAATCTGGAAATCTGTATACCTTTCGGGGGCTTCGCCCCCGAACCTCTGACGGGGGGTGCTGCCCCCTCGACCCCTGTCCGCTGACCGGGCAGCGGAACCCCCGATGTGAGGCCCCGGATAGGTCGTTAGGTGGTTCAGAGAAATCTTCTTGTATAACGCCGTCTTTGGCCCATTGCATATGTCTTGGTTTGAAAAAGCTTGATCATGCTTACAGCATGTCTACAAATACATGTTAGACAAACAAACCAATATGATACAAGCATAGCAATATAGAACATTTAGGACAATGCTAAGTTAAAGTAGCAACATGATAGTGATTATATGAATATTAGTGATGTCATTATATTAAACTTAATTGATTAGCCATATTCAAAAACATGATATAATCATTGGGCTAACACCAAGGGTATCCTATATGCGGATGACTGGTTGGAGGATGTCCAGCGGAGTCTGGAGTTGGCAGAGGTCCTGAGGGGGCTTTAGGTGACGTCTGCAGCGAGCTAGTTTTTTGATATAGCTTTGACTTGGTTTTGTACGGATCCTCATACGTCGATGAGGGGTTTGACTTGGGAGAGCTTCAGGAGGCTCTTTAAGGAGAAGTTCTACCCAGATGTGGCCTTGACAGCGTTGGAGGGACAGTTTGCTAGTTTGGTGCAGGGGAACTCATCGGTAGACGAGTATACAGCGGAGTTCTTCTGTCTGAGTAGGTTAGCACCCAGTCTGATCCAGGATGAGAGGTACAAGGCCCAGAAGTTTCGGAGGGGTCTTATCCATGCAGTACGCACTCGTACCTCTGGGCGACGTGACGCGACCTTCGAGCAGATCCTGATGGAGGCGCAGATTACAGAGGAGGACTTCGACCTCAAGCCGAAAAGGGGCAGTGACGTTCTTGGAGCGAGCTCGAGTGCGGGGTCGGAAAGCACCCTCATTTCCAGCAGAGCAGTTTCAGCAGCAGCCTCAGTTACAGTTTCAGCAGGCACCAGCGCGTGCCCAACAACACCAGGGACAAGGCCAGATGCAGGCTACTCAGTACGCTTTTTGCGGGAAGTCGGGACATACTCGAGAGGTTTATAGAAAGAGGTTGGACGTCTGCCTATATTGTGGGGCGCCCGATCACAAGCTGAAGGATTGTCGTCTTCGTGGAGTCCGGCGAGGCCAAGACAGAATGCAGCAGACTAGAGGACCAGCAGTTCAGCAGAGAGGTCCTCCACTTCAGACCCAGCAGAAGCGCTTTGTACAGCACCAGAGGGGAGCCCCTGCGGGCAGAGTGTTCGCCTTGACATCAAAGGAGGAACAGAGCCAGTGGGTGATGTTGTGGTAGGTCACGTTCTTCTTGATTCTCTATTTTATCTTGTTTGATTCTAGTGCCACTCATAGTTTTGTATCTGTTTCCTTTACTCTGAGACACACTTATTGCTGAACATATGGGTAGGACTTGCAAGATATTGACCGGGGGAGGCATCATCCTGGTTAACAATATCTACAAGGGGCGGAGAGTTACTTTAGGAGGCCGGGATTTGAGTGCGTGCTTGATCTAATGCCCCTTCCGAAGTACGACGTGGTACTCGGAATAGATTGGTTGAGCATGCACCATGCTAGTATAGACTGTAGAGGAGGTAGGGTTCTGTTTAGGCCACCGAGAGAGCTAGAGATTGTGTTTGCCAGAGGAGAGCAGCTGAGCCGGGAGATGGGTTCTGTAGAGCTTTCTGGCGGGGCAGGCATTGCCGCATCTTTGATAGCTGATTTCATGGATGTTTTTCCCAAGGAGTTGCCTGGAATGCCGCCAGATAGAGACATTGAGTTCTCTATAGACTTAGTGCTGGGTGCTGAGCCTATTTCACAGTACGTCTATAGGTCAACAACAGCGAGTTGGCAGAGCTGAAGAAGCAAGTCGACGAGCTGCAGGACAAGGATTCATTAGATCCAGTTCATCACCTTGGAGGGCACCAGTTCTGTTTGTACCGAAGAAGGATGGTACGATACGCATGTGTATCGATTACAGGGCGCTCAACAACCTTACTATCAAGAACAAGTACCCGTTGCCGAGGATTGACGACTTGTTCGATCAGTTGAGCGGCGCAAAGGGTTTTCAAGATAGACCTGAGGTCCGGTTATCATCAGCTGAAGATGAAGCGGGAAGACATTCCAAAACAGCTTTTCGGACTCGGTACGACCGGTATGAGTTCACTGTCATGCCATTTGGGTTGACCAACGCCCCAGCAATGTTCATAAACTTGATGAACAAGGTATTCCATCAGTACCTTGACAAGTTCGTGGTGGTCTTCATAGATGACATCTTGGTCTACTCAAAGACCGAAGGAGCACGAGGAGCATCTGAGGATTGTGCTCGAGACTCTGAGAAAGGAGCAGTTGTATAGAAAGCTTAGTCCGCGCTACATCGGACCTTTCACTATCCTTGAAAGGGTCGGTGTAGTGGCTTATCGACTAGACTTGCCATCTATGCTAGTGGGAGTGCACAACGTGTTCCATGTGTCGTAGCTGAGGCGGTACATGGCAGACCCCAGCCATGTATTGGACCATTCAGCAATTGAGGTGGGGCCTACTCTTCACTATCCAGAGCAGCCAGTGGAGATTCTGGATCGTAGGGAGAAGGTGCTCTGGAACCAGGTTTACCCTTGGTTCGTGTTGCATGGAGGTATTACTCTCCAGGTGAGTCTACCTGGGAGAGAGAGGGACGACATGCAGGATCGTTTCCCTTATCTCTTCGAGCCCTGAGGTATAATTTTTGTTTATGCATGTGATTTCAGTGTATGTTTGTTTTAATTTGAGGACAAAATTTTTTTAAGGTGGATAGATTTGCCACCCCAGTTTTCATAAACAGGGTATTTTGGTCATTTTTCCATTTAGAATTATTTTGAAATTATTTATTTATTTATGATATATATTGGGGTTATTTAGTCGGGTTCGAATTTCAACTCAATTCGACTTGTATCGGGGACCCGGCGTTAGTGTTGACTCTAGTGGTACCCATACATTAGTTAGACATGGCCCACATGATATTAATTTTAGTTAGTGGTTAGACTAATTATTTATGGATAGGGTTTGGTTAGATTAGAGATTAAGAATGACTAATTTAGCCTCAACCATTTACCCCTTTCCTAATATTAAACATAGGATTAGTGGGAGGGCATTTTAGACTTTTATTAGAGGGACACCTATCCATTCTATGGCCGGCCAAGGGGGATAGACTCAAGCTCTTTGTCATTATCCATCTATTCTTTCTCTCTATTGTTCTTCCCAATTATTTTAGAGAGGGTTTTTATAGATTTCTCCACCAAATCAATTGATTCTTCCACCCACCTTCTTCTTTCCTTCTCTACTCAAGCTAGGAAGGAGCTAGCCAAGTTTGGGGATTCAGAGCTCGTTCGTGTCCATTTGGGATTCCTACGTGTCGGTGTCGTATTGGAAAAGCTTTTCTTAGATTCGATCTACCGGGAGGTATAAATATCTTTTCTTTTCATTCCCTCATGCATATAGGATGACTTTAGACTCATAGGAATGACCTCCATGGTTGTGTCTCCATTTGTGTCCATTTTGTATCCTTTTGGAGACTTCTAGGAGTGTCCTATGAGTGGTATTGTGTCCTACTAGGAAAATCTCTATTTGGACACATGTATTTTTAACATATATGTTTAAATGATTATTTAGATTTAAATCACAGATTTATGTTGTCTAGAGAATGTGTTTCAATGTATCATATTGTATATCTATTTATCAATATTCACGTATATAATTTGTTATGTGTGTGTGTGTATGTATATATATATATTATATATATAAAAAATATATATATATATATATATATATATATTGTGTGATATATATATGTGTGTTTATTTGTGTCATATATATTCTATGGGGTGTGTGGATTTCGGCCAAGGAGGGAAGTATTGAGAGTGGTGGTGGAGTTGAGGGAATGTTGGATTTTGTGTGTGTTGTGTGTGTGTGTGTGTGGTGTGTGTGTGTGTGTGGTGTGTGTGTGTTTGTATTAGAAATTAGAGGGATTAAGAGAGAGGATTTGAGTGAATGATAGAGTTAGAGAGAATGAGTGATTTAGAGTGAAGGTTCGTGTCACGACCCGCACCCTAGAATTAGGGCACGAGGACGTAACAACGCCCAGCCTACGCCGCAGTGTCGGCGGTAGAACGCTGTCCTAGGTCTCAATGCATCTAGTAGTATAAGACTAAACAGTTTATACTCCCCGAATGGGGGTGACATAGCAGATACAATCTCAATCACATCTAGGGTAGAGCATGATAAGGAAAACAGATAAACCATGATATCCAAAAGATACAGGAGATAGAAGTCTAAGTGTCTAAGATACAAAAACCCAGAATACATCTCAAAACTCAAATACAGTAATCCATAAAATAAATACAACTTCAGACAACTGAGAATAGCTAACTAAACAACCTCTAATGTGTCTCCTCTAGGCTAGCAGGCACCTCCAAACTATCTGTAAAATTTGTCAACGTATCCTGTCAGGAAAATGAGCAAGTACAAAACACCAACAGCAGTTCCATGTGAATTAACAAATACTATAAGAGACAGTAATAATGAGATACAAGACAAAGAATATAGACGACTTGGGAACCATTCGAAAGCCGAGTTACAACCCTTAAACCAAACAAGGACCGGGGTTGTAACCCTTCTTCCGAACAGAACCTAGTCCCATCATCATGGTACAGTATAAAAGGCAGGTAGAGCATATGAGAAATGAATCATAACGTAGAGAAAGTACAGTAAGTAAAGGTGAACTGGAATATAAGATATGACAACAAATAAATAAAAAATGATTTGAATTATTAGGGCAAAATGTGATCGGCTAGGGAATCAGGAGAACGGTTATCCACTTGGCTCGACAATCACACGGAACCTCTGACGAGGGCCTCCGAAGAGGGTCATGCCGGCCAACCTGGATAACCGCGGGGAGGTATCTGCTACACCCTACGTGAGGTGAGGGTGGCGCCAGCAAAATACTGAAATATCATAACTGAGCTTTTGATCACATAACCCCTAATAATTCCCCTCTATCCCCCGAATAGTATCACGGATCCGGACATGGCACGTCATGACACGGGGTTCAAGAGCAGGTGATCAGCCTACTCCCAATATGTGTCTATATAAGTACAGGAACACGAAAATATCTCATACCCATATACCAAGAAAGTCTAGGAATAACATCTCATGCCAGGATCCGACGTATACTAGTCCGTGAACCATCGTGTCAGGAATCAAGTATAACACTACGACTGAATCGGATATAGTAGATATCAAGACAATGAAAACTATCAGTGAATGTACTCGCCTGTGGTCCTGAGCTGATAAGTATAGAGGGTCCAACTGAAGCCACAGAGTCCTATTTAAAGCAACACAGGTTACAAGGTGTTCAAGTTGTCATAAAGAGTCTCTACAAGCAATCTATATTATTCTAGGTTCTTCTAAGTCAAATTAACTCTAGGTCAACTCCGGTCAATAATTTAGTCAAACTAGGTCAAGCGTTGACTCACAGTTGACTTTGGATCAACTGGTCAACTTTGGTCAAACAGGGTCAATCTAGTCTAATTATTGAAAATATAAAGTGTACTTCGTTATTCGTACGTCGAAACTTACGACACGCAAATCGAGATAAGAATATCAATGGTAAGATTGATAATCTTATTATGGTGATCCACGTGTCCATCTTGTCAATTTTAGCGATGTGAGATCACTGGAATTGACTGAGCTCAGTTTCGTTGTACTAATCCCGAAATACGAACATTATAAGAATTTATTTATTAATTAATTATAACAAGGCTAAACTTAGAGAAACTATCAACAAACATTGTCGGACGATGAAATGAACATCGTCAACGTGTCCAGAATAGTCAAATTAGCTAGGATAGCCTACCCATCGGTCCAATTTGGATACAAGGGCAAAAAGGTAATTTCGGGTCAAAACGGTATCCATGTCGGAGCCGTTTTGCACCGAAAAACGTGCAAGAAAATAAGTCAATAAAATATAACAAATTATATGTCCACGAAACCAGAATGACGATACGAACCCAACGGTATCTCCAGAATTGGATTCCGTTGACCCGATCTCAATTTGGCCCGTTGACCAGAACTTGGAATTCCGGTTTTCACGGAAATGCGTGCCGGAGCCAAAGTTCTCAAAACTCAGCAAACTACATGTCAACGAGTCCAGAATGATGATACGAACTCAACGATATATCCGGAATTGGATTCCGATGAGCCGATCTCAAAATGACCCGTTGGCCCGGATATTGGTATCCGACTTGCACCGAAATGCTTGCCGGACCCAATGTCCACCAAAACCTAGCAAATTATATGTCAACGAGTCTAGAATGACGATACGAACTCAACGATATATCCGGAATTGAATTCCGATGAGCCGGCATCAAAAAGTCCCGTTGACCCAGAAAGTGGGACCCACCTTGCACCAAAATGCGTGCCCGGGCCCACGTTCTCCAAATCTAACAAATTTTATATGAAAACATGCCAGAACAACGCCACGAATCTAATGGTGGTGTCAGAAATGAAAACTGGAGTCCTGTGTTCAAAAATGGAATTTTACAAGTTGGAAATTACGAATTCGGACGGCCAACTTTGGCGTCAAATTCAACCAATCAAACAAGCTCACAATGAAACGAAACTGGAGGGGTAGTAAGAGGGTTATACCAACTTCGCACAGGAACTGGTAGCACACCAAAAGGAGCTACGGTGGAGGAGATACAAGCTGACGAAGTTGGCCCCGCGAAACTGTCCAAATTTAATACAATTTAAACGGTCAACTTGGTGGCCGGTTTTCATGTATCAAACGATAAAATCAACAGACAAAAATTGACAGGGATGAAGGTGGATATACCAAGATATCGACGGAGCAAAGAAATTACCGATCCAACGGTCGGATCTCCGGAAAAATACGCACGAAGTCGCTGCGACGGGGCACGATTTCAGCGTCGTTTCCGAGCTCGTCACGACGGGACGTCGTGCAAAATGCACGAATCGGCTATTCGGCGCGTCGGGGAGGAGAGTAACGGCCACGAGGTGGCTCGTCGGAGTTTGCCCGACGTGGGGGGCCACGACCACGGCGAGCTCGTCGGCGGCGGCGGCGCTCAACCGCGCGTGCGCGCGCGCGAAGGGAGCGCGCTGGTGCTACTGCTGTCCGGTGCTGTGGCAGCGCTGCTGCGCACGCTGGTGGCTGCGCGACGCCGACCACGGCGAGGGGAGGTGGCGGAGATGGTGGTGGCGCACGGCCATGCGCGCGGCCACGGCGAGATGGGGTGGTCGATTTGAGTTGAGGGTGGTGATGGTTATGCTATGGAGGTGGTGGTGATAATAATGTGGAGGAGGAGGAGTTGGTCGGGGTCGTCGGTCTGGAGGGGGTCGGAGCTCCGACCAGCCAAGGAGGAGGAGGAGTTGGCTGTTGATGAAGGGGGTGGTCGGGTTGGAGTGGGTGTGTTGTTGAGTTGGTGTGTAGGAATTGTTAATAGGAAGGAAGAGAGAGAAAGAGATAAGTATTAATTTAGAGAGAAAGAAAGGATAAGAGAGAGAGAAAAAGTTCTCTCCACATAATTGTTAGGGCCGGCCATGGCTGTGAGGGGATTGGGGTGAAATGGATGGTGATGATTTAATTAGGTGAATCAATGGCTAGATTGAAAAATAGGGAAAATAGGAAATTTCAATAGGAATTAAATAAATGGAAATTTCTATCAAATAAAGAAAAGTAGATAAAATGAGTACTTGATATTTTTGAGCAAGAAATATGAGGGTGTCATGATAGAGGGCAACATGGAGCTGGACTGGGCTCGGTGGAGCCGAATTGGATAAAAATCAGACATCGAGCAATAAATAATTTAAAATTAGACGTTGATGATCATGTGTAAATAAGTAGCACATGGGGATTCCAATAAATGGGACACAAGTGGCAGACGGATAGTAGGCTCAATGTGGGCTATGTCCATAGTTGGGGCTGACAGGTTTTGGTCGACAGGGGACCCACAAATCAAGTTGGAAGATAAATGTGACACCGTGGAGTAAATAAAATTGGGTCACGTGTCGGAAAAGTTGTACGAAGCAAATGGAGCACAAGGAGGCGTGTCTGAGTGGGATACGAAGGTCATGGGTGACGTGCGTCTCGAGTAGATCAAGCATGAGAAGTTGGTTTTAAGAAAATAACTGGTCTTGCACTCCAAAATTAAAAGTCACGGTAACGTGCTAAAAATGATCAAGGAAAAGAGTGGGAAAATCAATTAATAATCAAATGGTCTAATTCGACCCAAAGTTCAGCGAAGCAAAAAGAGCACAAGGGAACAAGTTTGGGTGGGACACCATATACCGTCATGAAGGTAATCGTGTCCACTCCAAAACTCGTAAAGAAGATTTCCAGAGTTGAACATCCCTGATACTCCAAATATCAATGGCACGGGAAAGTACACTTAAGGAAAAAATATAACTAAATAAATTATTTATCAAAACCAATCAATCAGAAAATAAAATAAAATGAAAAAAATCATCCCAAAATTCAGCGTGCTCACATCCTACCCACCTTATAAAAATTTCGTCCTCGAAATTAAAATGTCCCTACTCCCTCTAGGTCAAACCCCCACAATCAAAGTTCCAGAACTTAAACAAATCATACCATCAAATAAAAGAACGGCATACAGGGCCATGGCATACGGTGACAGTGAAGTCTCATCTAGGTTTACTAGTCATGCTAACCAACGGTCATAGGGTATCAAACACACAAGCAATCCAGGGTGCTAAAATAGAAAGATACAAAAACAACAACCATCAAAACTATAAGGTTGCCTACCACCCCATATGAAAACTGGTATTCATAAAAATAAGGAAGGTAACTACCAATCATCTGAAAAAAGTACTATCCCAAGAAAATCAAAATCACAAGTTAAAGAATTGAAAGTCACTTGCATTGAAATCTAATCACAATATATATACAGAGAGAACGTTAGAGAGGAAAAAAAAACTAGCATCATGTGTATGGGGACATGTTCATATGGTTAGATAGTAGGCGTGTGTGTACGTGAGTATACATGAAAGAGTATACGAGGATTTGGATTTCAAACAATAGCTATCCAGTTACATTACTCATGGCATATGGTTTAACAATCTACAATATACAACCTATTTAATCATAACATGCATGGCTAACCATATACATCTATAAAGAGGTAGATACTTAGTTATGTATCTATGTACATTATAACATGTTTGCATAAACTCTATATATATATCTATACAGGTATATAATCATAACATAGAGAGGAAGGTTAGGTTACATGACATGGTATACTAAGTTAGAGTGTGTGTGCGTGTCCTTGTACAGGGTTATAACTTAGTATTGAAAGGTTAACCCAGGTTTAGTTCAGCGTTTACATATAAAAATATCTGAAAATAAGCTAACATTCAAACCATGGAAAATATGAACATAATGCGGTCTCAGATTTTTGGGTTTGAAACATCACAACAAATCTCAACGCTCCCAATATCCTAACATGGTAGAGAAGAAACCCTAACATACTATCCATACATTTATCTACGCATACAGTTCAATGTCACATGTTAAATCTGAATTTGAACTAAACATTAGAAATCAAATGTGAAATGTTAACATGTAACTAGTTTTCAGGATTTTGGAGAAATTTGAACATCAAAACCAACTCAATGTTTATCACAACCTATCATGTAAGAATATGAAACCTAACGTTATATCCCTACGACAATAATGTACACAGCTCAAAACATTACATTTAAGAAATAAAACAGCAATTTGAACTAAACATTTGGAAACTCAGCATTAAAGGTTAATATGTACACAGTCTTAAATTTGACAAATTTAAACACAAATTTTCAACCAAAATTCTTTTGAATTGAAACCCTACGTATAACATACATGTGCAGTTATGTAGGCAAAACTAATAACATAAATTTATATTTAATTTACGAATTTAAACATGAAAAAGTAGAGAACCAGAAATATTGGTTATGAAAATTTGGACATCAACAACATATCAATATGCATCTAGATATGTGGAAAAATCAAGTGTAGCATGCATACGTGTTAGGCAAAGTGTTTGTGTCCGCTATATCTATATTCTCATGACCCAATATATAAAAAAATTAATTCTGCGTTAAGACTAACATTTAGATTTCTACCAAGATTGCAAGCAGGTGATTGATGAAATCAAGACAGTTTTATTATCATCATTATTTAATACAAGAATAATAGCAAGAAAGAAATATCGATAAAATCTGTTCTGCTTTTCTGTTTAAAGAATGAACCGTTTTGAAATTCAGAGTTAAAATATCAAATTCTGATAAAGTCTAGCAAAATCATCGATTTATTGTATTATGAAAAACTCATAGCAAGAAGTTACACAAAGGTTTATGAAAACAACTAAACATACTCTTAAGTTAAATGACAAGAAACTAGGCAAAACAACAAACAATAATTCTTTTTTTTTTGAATGACTGAGAAAAAGTAGAGAAAACATGTTCAAAATATTTTAAGTACAATCTGATAATCATATGCGTCTATCTAGAATCATGGTACTCTAAATCCTTCTCATACTAGTAAGCAAGGCTACGATAATCACAGAGCCCTTGACTTATGCACATATCTCTAGAATCATGGTATTTAACATTTTTGCGGTGCCGCATGCTTGGCTGCGAAAACCTTAAATTTCCACACCCGAGAAATATATCCAGAGTCAGACTATATGTCCTCACCATGCTGGCTAATGTGACTATAGAAGACTAGATTCCATAACATAGATGACCTAGCCCATATAATTTCATCTTGCCAAATTAAATTAAATCAATAATGAATACTCAAAATCAAATTTACCAATGAACGTCAAAATTCAAAAATGAACAAAAATCCATCAAAATACAACTCAAATGCGACAGCTATCATCAAAATTCAAAATTCGACAGTCTTCCATCATTTGACCCCGTTTGACCTAGTTTAACTTGGATTGACTCCCAGTGACCTTGTATGACCTAGTATGATCCAGTATGACCTAGTATGATCCTGTATGACCTCGTATGACCTAGTATGATCCAGTATGACCTAGTATGATCTAGTATGACCTAGTATGACTCAATTTAACCTAAATTGACCTAGTTTGACTTAGACTTGCATATCATGACTTAAATTAGTTTTTTTTTCATTATAAAATCCTGTTTGACTTATAGTATCTTATTTTAGGTCTGTGATTACTCTGAGTGTCTGTTTACCTTATCAGCTCAAGACCACAGGCGAGTATATTCACTGATAGTTTTTATTGTCTTGATATCTACTATATCTGATTCAATTGTAGTGTCTTACATGATTCCCGACACGATGGTTCACGGACTAGTATACGTCGGATCCTGTCATGAGATGTTATTCCTGGACTTTCTTGGTATATTGGTGCATGATATTTTGTGTTTCGTGTACTTATATAGACATCGATTTGGAAGTGGACTGGCCTCCTGCTTTTGAATTCCGTGTCATGACGTGCCATGTCCGGATCCGTGATACTATTCGGGGATGGGAGAATTATTAGGGTTTATGTGATCAAAGCCTCATGTCACTATTTTGCTTGCACCACTCTCACATCACGTAGGGTGTAGCAGATACCTCTGTGTGCTTGTTATCCAGGTTGGCCGACATGACTTTTCGTGAGATCACTGTGCCATTGTCGGGCCAAGTGGTTAACCTGTCTTGTCATTCACCTAAAGTCGATCACATATCGCTCTAATAGTTTAAGTCCAATTTTATATTTATTATCGTATCTTATATCCAGTTCAGCTCTACTTTCAATACTTTTTTCACCATGCTATGATTTCATTTACTCACATGCTCTATATGCCTTTATACTGTACCTTGATTGGAGACTAAGTCATGTTCGGAAGAAGGGTTACAACCCCGGTCCTTGTTTGGTTTAAGGGTTGTAACTCGGCTTTCGAATAGTTTCCAAGTCATCATATATCTTTGTCTTATATTTCATTATACTGTCTTTTATAGAATTTGTCAATTCACATGGAACTGCTGTTGGTGTTTGTACTTGCTCATTTTTCTGACAAGATACCGTCGATATATTACAGATGATTCTGAGGCAGATTGTCCGACCTATTATGGGATCGACTCTGATGGAGTAGACATGGACCGTGGCTTGTTAGTAGAGTCACTAGACTTTGCTCACCCAGAGTAGTGTAGCTTAGTTAGGTTTGCCTGGTCTGTGAGCCAGCTAGTACTTTTCAGACTGTAGTAGTTATATTATATTTATGTGACTGTGATGTTGTGTATAGATTTGGACTTGTGTAGATCTTGAACTTATTTCATGCTTTCATCTATCATATTTCCTTTCCATGCTATCTACCTTAGTTTTATATTTGTGATTGAGACTGTATTGCTATGTCACCTCCATTCGGAGTGTATATACTGTACAAGTATCTTTATCTGTTTTAGTCGTAGTATTTACAGACCCTATATACAGCGTTCTACCGCCGATTTTGCGGCATAGGCTGGACGTAAGCATGTGCTCGTGTCCCTCTTCAGGGTGTGGATCGTGACATCGACTTAGTATTAGAGGACTACCTTATGAATGTGGGATATTTTTATATCTCATTTGGCCATGACACTCACACTACACGATTGAGACATCATGTTAGGGGCACGGACTACGTATTTGACTGGCCACCGATACGTTAGAGACGTATGGCGGATAGATACCGTGACTGCTATGATTAGGATATTAGAGACACAAGAAGTTACAAACTGGACAAGCTGGGACATGACTTGGTTAGTGTGAAATTATGGGGAAGGACAGTCGATAGCGCGTATGGGACGAACAAATTGGTAAACCATAGTATTCGGATGGAACTACAAAAATTGATGAGTTGCAGATGCCCTCTGATTATCATTGATCATTACAGATGGATGCAGATGAATGGATGACAGTGTATGTACACCACTAGCTTTAAGTTACGTGTATTATTCGAGATAGCCTAAATTCTACCCATGCGCATGAAAGTTGTCCTCTAAATTGCACATTTAGGAGATTAGAAATACCTTTGCATATCTATGATTTTATTTCAGTATTATAGTATGTATATTATGTATCTTGCTACGTCCCGCTGATGACCTGTTTTTTCTTCCAGGTATAGACGAACATGAATATCCTCAGGTGTACGGATCTGGATTAGAGTCATCCCATCTAGACGAGGAGGTTGCACCTTCCGAGTTTCCCTGATTATCTTCTAGTTGTTTACCACTTTAGTTTGACTATCGTACTTAGACTTATTTTATTTTATTCCATGAGACTAGACTACTTCTATTATTTCAGTTTATTATAGTAATTTTGTAGTGGATTTGTTTCCACCCGACTATATACCTTCCTGAACTATTTCTAGACTTTTATCATTGCTGCTTGCCTATTAGTCCATTATCTTTACTGTTGGATGAGATTATATGTATATTGTGGCCATTGTTTCTTTATGGGATGGAGTTCATTTACAGCTTAAGTATGATTCGTGGGTTCCATATATTGGAGTAGCCTACGTATACATGCTCGCTAGCATAGTCACATGTTGGTCCTACGTATAGTTGGGACTGGAGCGTGATAATTTCAACCTTCATCATCTCCCTCCTATTTATAGAGAGAACATACCTCTTGGGTACAACACATTCATTGTATGGAGATGACAGAAAAAATAGCCTCTCCATCTTTCAATGTATGTTCTTCCTTTTTCAAGGTTCCTTCTTTCTTTCTTTTTTCTAGGTTCGTTTTTTTTTCTTTTTTCAAGGTTCATTGCATGGAGTAAAATAACGCATCAATGTTTCCCATCAAGGACAATATTGTGGTTCTTCCGCTCCAGATTTTGAACTTTGCCATACAAATTTGTAAATTTTTACTACAATCCCTTATTGTGGCAAAAGAAACATACATACTTCTCTCATATGCCTTTCATGTGTCCCATATCATTACAACTGCAATGACCCCAACCCCCAACACCACAGCCAACCACCTGTTGATCGGGGAGTCCGCAGCAATCGGCTGTTGAGGTTGGTACCCTTTGGACAGGAGATGGTTTATGGAGACATAGATGAAGATGCCACAGGCGAGGCCCATGGAGATGGCGTAAATCCAGTCCGCCACATGGCCCTGAGTCGTCGCGTCTATAATGATCCCAATGGCAACCCCGATGGGGCTGGAGATGGCAAAGGCAAAGGCGTAGCCGACACATGATACGAGGGGACGTTCGGGGATCATTCTTAGCAGTGCTATCCCCATCGCGATGGCTGCAAATATTTTGTGCAGGCTCACGGTCCAAAGTGCTTTCTGCTCTGTTCTCTGAAGTGGTTTTTTTTTACAATCACCACACAGATGAGGACAGTTACAAAAATTAAGATAGCTATTCCCATAGCTCAAGCTCGAAAACTGAAACTTAATCTCACCTGCAACGCCAATAGCGATTCCTTCAAATACGGAGTGGAAACACAAGGCCACAATCAGTAAAACGCTGTCTCCTAGTGAAGAAGCATTCTGGAGTAGAGATTTAGCAGATTGGTCAGGTACACCTACTCGAACCTGTGAGGATAGCAGCACAATGTTGAATAAGTAGAAAACAAACATTCAAAAAGGATGCCGTTATAGCCACTGATAAAATACAGTGTTGTAAAAATTGGACTGGACCAGCAGTTGGACCCGGTCCAACCGGTTTTGCCAAAAAATCAGTTCCGTCCAACTAAGACCGGATCTTTTAAAAAGACCATCGGTTTTTTCGAAACCGGGGTTCAATCGGTGAACCAGCTGAACCAGTTCACAAATGAACCGACAAATTTTTTTTTTCCTTCAAAAAAATTTAAAAACATTCATCATGTAAAATTTGGACCATTTGATTCTTAATTTGTTTTGATAGTAGTTGTAAAATTAAACCAAACCAACATACTAAGAACCAAACCAATAAGTAAATATAAATATCTTACCTATTTGAACCAAACCAATACAAGTCTATTTGAACCTCGGTTGAACTCCTATCCAACCTATACCAAAAAAGTTCGGTTCGATGATCGGTCCGGTTTTTAAGACATTGCTAAAATGTCATCATGTTCTCCTCTTTAATTTTCTATCATTCAAATTCCATATTTGTTCCTACACTAACATTATTGGCACTCTTTAAATGTCATCCTACACTCCTCCCTCCATGCATGCACAAATTAATGTCAAATTTAATGAAAGAATATATTTAGAATTTGAATGGTAGAAAATTACGAAAAGTACAATTGCGAAGATCATGCCAAAAATCATGAGATAACAACTTAAAACTAAATTGTATCCTTATGACAGCAACAACAGCAGCAAAAGCAGCAAAACAACAACAATAATATAGAACAGAAAATACAGATGCCGAAGAGAAAATTTGACTTTATAGTTGAGTGTTTTAGAATGGAACGATTAGTTTCCTTCTTCCTCTGTTTTTTTTTCCTTCTTTATTTTAAAAGGACAGCCATTCAACTTCTCTCCATAACTTCGTCTTTCATCAATCCAAATTGTGGACGAAAAGAGGTATTTATTGAAATATAGATGAGCATGGGCTGTCAATTATCCATCTATTGTTCACTAAATCAAATAGGCAACTGCAATACAATATTCTCCATGAAATGCAATCACACCACTTGACAAGAACATCAAGCATAATGGGTTAATTTGGCAAGAACATGAAGCATAAAGGGTTTATTGCTAAGCAAATAGGCAACTGCAAACACAATATTCTCCATGAAATGCAATCACAATCATGCCACTTGACAAGAACATCAAGCATAATGGGTTAATTGTTGATATCCCTACTGTTAGTCCCGGGGCTTGATCAAAGATGGAAAAACAGATGCAATCGAGATCTGAGATGTCACACAAAAACTTTGCAGTGATCAAACTCAAGGTCTACGATGGTACAATAAATCAAATAGCCAAATTACAATCTGGAGGAAAAAAGAGAAGAGAAGATCTCTCGTTCTTCCTTGCAAACGTGTTGCAATTGGGACAGAACGAGTTACAATAAAACTAGAGAGAGATGAGAAGAAGAACAATGCTGGGGTGTCAAAACACCGTTGCTCAAAGCAAGATTCGCCCCACACGATCTGCTTCCAGGAACCAGCAAGTTGAATAACTTGTGGAACGCTCGATGTCACCTCTGTTCTGACTCCTCGGATGGACTTGCAATGGCGGCAGCAGCTCTCTCTCTCTTTTTCCTTTTCTAACTTGTATTTTCATCGTACCCACAAAGGAGGCCAGAAGAGAGTATATATAGAGAGAGGGTGGAAACCCTAGCCGCCTCCGCATGGACCGCATGAGCCGCATGGACCGCATGAACCGCATGGTCGCATGAGCCGCATGAGCCGCATGAGGCCGCATATGAGCCGCATGCCGCATAAGACCGCATGGCCGCATATGAGCCGCATAAAGACCACATGACTGCTGACGTGCTAAGTGCAAAGTGCGCCAACAAAACGCCACATTACGCCTCATGAGCCCATGAGCCCGAGCCCGAGTCCGAGTCCGAGTCCGAGTCCGAGTCCGAGTCGCTAAGCCCCTTTGGGGCTTAGCTCCAAGTGGAATTAATCCAAGAGAATGACAAAAGCATTAATGCTTAATCCTTGGAGCCTTATTCTTACCTCCTAGTAAAATCACCCACATGGTTCCCTCCTTAGGGTCACCACCCCATGTGCATCTCTCAACAACACACCCAAGTATATATGTTGAGATAACTCATGGTGCTTTTCCAATGTGGGACTAAAATTTTACAAGGCATGTTGAGAGCAAGCTCTCTCCATGTAAATAAAGCACCAACAATCCCCCACATATCACAACATATATATGTGTCCAGGGTTGAGCGTTCCCCACAGTAACTGTCCATTTTGCATTAGGATAGATGTCGCTGACGACTTGAATCTTCCCGCATGGGTTAAATAACAATGTGATACAAGAATGGACTACGCCTTGAATTCTGCACCACAATTGTAATTCTTCCCACTCACAAAGTGTAGTTACATGTGCTTCTGGCTGCACATTAAAGGCCCTGTGCCAGCCTGGTTTCAGTGTATAATTTTGGACGTCTACAAGTTTACCCTCAAGAGATGGCCTGATATCTCTTTCCATACACTATAGGTGAGTTCTTTATTAAAGAGATATGGCATGAAGCCTTGCGCTTCCTTGCGGTGCTACGCCGCTATGACATGGCCTGAAGCCGAGGCATTACCCCTACCTGGGAACCTCATCGTAGTGTCATACTACTGTAGCATGAGGTCACAAGCCTCTTTGTAGTGCCAAACTACCCAGCATAAAGCCTAAGGCTTCCTTGCGGTGTTACGCCGCAACGACATGGCTTGCAATGCCGAGGCTTTACCCCTACCTGGGTACCTCATCGTGGTGTCGTGCCACTGTAACATGGGGCCATCCTCCCCTTTGTAGTGCTGTCTACAACTCTTTAATTACGTCATACAGCATTAGGCTACCTGCCTATTTGCGGTGCTACGCCGCTGTGACTTGGCTTGCAAAGCCGAGGCATTACCCCTACCTGGGAACCTCATGGTGGAGTCACCCCACTGTAGCATGGAGATTCACTCCTTGTAGTGCTGCTCTACCGTGCTTCCTGTAAAGCACACCAGACATTCACTCTGCCTGAGAACTCATTAAGGCGTTTAAGCCAACCTTCCACAGGATCTATTTTTCCGCAGAAAAATACATAGTAGACAAAAGTGGTTATGGGTCTGTATCCCTTCCATGTTCCAGAGAACAAGTACCCACTGTTACCTGATAGTTTCCCAGTCAGTGATCCTCCTTTGAACCAAAAGTTAGATGCCTAGTAGATTTCTCTTTGAACTAATAGCATAAAACTTTATGGTAGGATTACAAAGACACACTATCAGAATGCCTTCAAGCCCATTTTACAAGCTGTGTCATCGACCAACTGGCGCTTGAGGCCCTTTGTGAACGGATCTGCCAGGTTCTCCTGACTCCGAACATCAACCACTGCAATTACACCTCTTTTGACAAGATCGTGTACTGTCCTGTGCTTCAACCGCACAGTCCTCTTCTTCCCGTTGAAGAGATCATTTGATGCTACCGCCGCAGTCGCCTGGTTGTCACAGTATATCGGAATCGCCGGTATCTGAGCCCCAACCACTGGAAGATCATACATGAGCTTCCGAAGCCATTCTGCTTCATCTGCTGCAGTTTCAAGTGCATAGAATTCAGATTCCATGGAGGAACGAGAGAGTATAGTCTGCTTCTTCGACTTCCACGATATAGCAGCTCCACCCAAGAAAAAGACATATCCACCTGTGGATCTCTCGCTTTCCACCTCTGAACACCAGCTAGCATCACTGAAGCCTTCCACTACTGTCGGATACCCGTTGTAGTGCAGTGCATATGTCTGAGTCTTCTTGAGATATCTCATTACTCGCTTCACAGCTTTCCAGTGCTCAACCCCTGGGTTGCTTGTGAACCGACTCAGCATTCCCACGGCGAAAGCTATGTCAGGCCTTGTGGCAGTAGTTGCGTACATCAAACTTCCGATAACGCTAGAATACTCCAGCTGCCTGACGCTTTCCCTCGAGTTTGGCTTCAGCTTCTGATCACACCTGTATGGCGTATCGATCCCTGAAAGATCCTTATACCCATAGCGTGTGAGCATCTTCTCAATGTAGTGAGATTGTGACAGCGCTACTCCAGTGTCTGTCCGGATGATCTTAATGCCCAAGATGACATCTGCATCCCCCAAGTCCTTCATACTGAACTTGGTTGAGAGGAACTTCTTTGTCTCTGTGACACAGCCTATATCCGTACCTAGGATTAGCATGTCGTCCACGTATAGACAAACGATTACTCCTCTTCCATCAGCGAACTTTGTGTAAACACATTTGTCCGTCTCGCTGACTCTGTAGCCATTTGACCTAATAACTTTGTCAAACTTCTCATGCCACATCTTGGGAGCTTGCTTCAAACCATATAATGATTTCACCAACTTGCAGACTTTGTCTTCAAGACCTTTGACGACAAATCCATCTGGCTGTTGCATGTAAATCTCTTCGGTCAGCTCCCCATTCAGGAATGCTGTCTTTACATCCATCTGATGTATCACCAACTTATGTATAGCTGCTAGAGCGATTAACATCCTGATGGTGGTCATCCGAGCTACTGGAGCGTACGTATCAAAGTAGTCTATCCCCTGTTTCTGAGAAAATCCCTTTGCGACCAGCCCGGCCTTGAACTTGTCAATAGTTCCATCTGCCTTCATCTTCTTCTTGAAGATCCATTTACATCCGATGGACTTTTCTCCTTCAGGTAGATCTACCAACACCCATGTGTTATTGGAGGTGATAGAGTCAAACTCGTCATTCACTGCCTCCTTCCAGAAGATAGCATCTCTGGTCTTCATCGCCTCATCATAGGTAAGCGGATCTGCTTCCACATGATAGGTGACAAAGTCATCTCCGAAATCTTTCGGTCTCCTCGCTCGCTTAGCTGACGGCTCTGCGAGTTCTGGTACAAGAGATGTTTCATCAACAACAGCTTCTTCTTGGACTACTGGCTCATATGAGATTTCAGTCTCATTTGCACCTACATCATTTTCCGGAATGTCCGAAAGAACAATGTTTTTATCTTTTGCAAACTTTTCTTCAAAGAATTTAGCATCGCGAGATTCGATGATATGATTTGATTCAATATCAAGAAATCTTCGAGCATCACTCTTCTCGGCATACCCCAAGAAGATCGCCTTCGTAGTCCTTGTCCCCAGCTTCTGAATCTTCAGATCTGGAAGCTTCACATACGCCAGACACCCCCACACTCGAATGACATTCAAGTTTGGTCTAACTTTGAACCAGAGTTCATGAGGAGTTACGTCCGAAGTTGCATATGGCACTCTATTCAGAATGAAAGTGGCCGTTAATGCAGCTTCTCCCCAGTAGCATTTTGGAAGACCTGTAGTGAGCAGCATAGAATTCATCATTTCTGTTAATGTTCGGTTCTTCCTCTCTGCTACTTCCGTTGGATTGAGGAGAATATGGAGTAGTAGTCTCGCATATGATTCCATGTTCTTTGCAGAACGATGCGAATTCATGAGACCTGTACTCCCCACCTCGATCACTTCTCAACCTCTTGAGTTGTTGTCCAGTCTGCCGTTCAGCTTCGACCCTGAACTCTCTGAACTTCTCGAAAGCTTCGTCTTTAGACTTGAGCAAGTAGACGAATGCGTATTTTGAGAAGTCGTCGATGAAGGTTATGAAATACTTCATCCCGGCCTTCGTGGAGAAATGTTTGAAGTCACAGATATCGGAGTGCACCAACTCCAGAAGATCTGTGCTTCGATTGACCCGATGAAAGGGTTTCCTTGTGATCTTCGTCTGAGCACACACTTCACACTTCTCTACCTTACCCCCACATTTGGAGATAAGTCTTAGACTAGATATTTTGTTGATTCTTTTACAATGAACATGTCCTAGTCTATTATGCCACAACTCAAGAGAATAATCCAAAAATGCAACTGCATTAATGTCATCAAACTGGTTGACAAGCTGAATTTTAAACATTCCTTCGGTTTGATAAGCCTTCCCGAAGTATGTTCCCTTCTTGGACATAACCATCTGACCAGCGTTGATGTCCATCCTCAAGCCTGCGTTGCAGAGCAGGCTCCCAGAGATCAGGTTCTTGGCAATCGCAGGAACATGCTTCACACCTTGAAGCGTCAGAGTGTTCCCTGAAGTGAGTTTCAGCTCCACAGTCCCAATTCCCAGAACTTCAGCTTGGGCCTGGTTCGCCATGACAACCTTCTCAGATATCGGCTGGTACGTGACGAACCATTCCTTGTCAGAACAGACATGGCAAGTCGCACCAGTGTCTATCCACCAGTCAGAGTCAACCCCCACAGTTGTGACCTGTCCGATCATAGCAACAATGTTAGAAACCAATGAAACCTTATTAGGCTCACCTTTCTCTGATTGTTTAGGCTTAGATCTGCATTCACTCTTGTAGTGGCCTTTCTTGCCACAATTGTAACAAGTCACGTGGGACTTAGTCTTCTGTTGCTTGAATGAAGGACCCTTCACTTTCAGATTAGTGAAGTCCTTCTTCTTGGGATGAGAAGCCGCCTGCTTCCCCTTGGGATCCCTCCTCTGCACCAGATTGGCTTTAGCCAACTGTTTGGACAGAGTGTCCACCTTCTGTTGAGAACGCATCTCGTCCTCAACATGGATCTCTTGAAGTAGATCTCCCAAGCTAATGTCCAGCTTCTTTCTGTGCATCCTTGCATAGAAGGTACTCCATCCAGCAGGAAGTTTTGAGACGATCCCTCCGACGACAAACTTGTCGGGAAGGGGCATCTCTTCGTCTTCCAGTTTCTGACGCAGCTTCAGAAATTCTTTTACTTGTGGTAACATGGACTTTTCGTCCTCAAAGAGCAATTTGTGATATTTTTCAACCACAAACATTTTGCTCCTGTTCTTGTCTTCTTCATACAGATTTTCCACAGACTCCCATATGTCTCTGGCAAGTTCCTTCTTTGAATAGAATTCTGCCAGGGAATCCTCCATAGCATTCAGGATGAGAAGCCTGCAGATGCTATTTTCCCTTCTCCACTTGGCCTGGAGTTTGGTAGCCGCGTTGATGGCGGCAGTAGATCCAGTGTCTGGAACAGAGGGTTCTTCCTCCAACAGAACATGATCAACGTCTTTTAGTTAAAGAGTTAGGTACACTTTTCTCTTCCAGACTTGATGATGCTCTCCATCGAACTTTTCCAACTTGCAGAACTCCGATTGGAGGAGCGAAGCATTAATATTTTCCATCTATACGGATCTTGCTTTGAGATTGTTAGTCCCGGGGCTTGATCAAAGATGGAAAAACAGATGCAATCGAGATCTGAGATGTCACACAAAAACTTTGCAGTGATCAAACTCAAGATCTATGATGGTACAATAAATCAAATAGCCAAATTACAATCTGAAGGAGGGAAAAAGAGAAGAGAAGATCTCTCGTTCTTCCTTGTAAACGTGTTGCAATTGGGACAGAACGAGTTACAATAAAACTAGAGAGAGATGAGAAGAAGAACAATGCTGGAGTGTCAAAACACCGTTGCTCAAAGCAAGATTCGCCCCACACGATCTGCTTCCAGGAACCAGCAAGTTGAATAACTTGTGGAACGCTCGATGTCACCTCTGTTCTGACTCCTCGGATGGACTTGCAATGGCGACATCAGCTCTCTCTCTCTTTTTCTTTTTCTAACTTGTATTTTCGTCGTACCCACAAAGGAGGCCAGAAGAGAGTATATATAGAGAGAGGGTGGAAACCCTAGCCGCCTCTTCAGTTATGGAAAGATTGAATCAAATCACAAAAAGATAGCAGCGAATTAATTCTAATCCCACAAAGAAAGGAACTGAATTAATTCAAATCCCACAAAGATAGTAACGAAATTAATTTAAATCTCACAAAGATAGGATCTGAATTAATCGCATTGATTTACCCTTTCCATAACCGATTTGAAATCTGCACAGTCAGCGTAGCCCTCCATGCGGCAACAGCAGCAGCAGCCTGGCCGCATGGACCGCTTGGGCCGCATGTGCCGCATGGACCGCATGAGCCGCATGGACCGCATGAACCGCATGAGGCCGCATATGAGCCGCATGACTGCTGACGTGCTAAGTGCAAAGTGCGCCAACAAAATGCCACATTACGCCTCATGAGCCCATGAGCCCGAGCCCGAGCCCGAGCCCGAGCCCGAGCCCGAGCCCGAGTCCGAGTCCGAGTCGCTAAGCCCCTTTGGGACTTAGCTCCAAGTGGAATTAATCCAAGAGAATGACAAAAGCATTAATGCTTAATCCTTGGAGCCTTATTCTTACCTCCTAGTAAAATCACCCACATGGTTCCCTCCTTAGGGTCACCACCCCATGTGCATCTCTCAACAACACACCCAACTATATATGTTGAGATAACTCATGGTACTTTTCCAATGTGGGACTAAAATTTTACAAGGCATGTTGAGAGCAAGCTCTCTCCATGTAAATAAAGGACCAACACCTACAACACGATGAAACTTGTTCTTTTCTCTATTTGTGTTTATTATTGTTGGAAACGCGGTGTGAACCGAGCCGGAATTGCTCTATGAGATGGACTATTAGACTTGTTATTCCCGAAACAAATCTAGATGGAAGAACGATCAGAAATTAGAAACCTCTTGCAAATAAATTTGCTTTCTATTCTGATATATCAACAGTCAGAAGCAGAGAGCTCTTACAAATAAATTTGCTCTCTGTTCTGATTTTGTAGGATTTCAGAGATCTCTGACAAACAAGTTTTTTCTCCTAATTTCCTTAAGTCACTCGGAGAAGAAAAAGAAAAAGGAAGAAAACAACTCTACTGGTGATGAGAACCACCGTTGCTCAAAGCAAGATTCGTCCTACCACGATCTGCTTCCAGGAACCAGCAAATTCTGAAAACTTCCGAAACACTAGTCGTCATCTCTTGTACAAACTCGTCAAACTCCTGTGGACTCTAAAAGCAACAGCCACACAACTCTATTCGTCTCTCAATTTCGAAGTAAGTTCTCAAAAGAGGCACGAAGAGAGTATTTATAGAGTTGAGTGGAAGCCCTAACCCTAATCCTAGCCGCCAACTGACTGCTAAAAGATAGGAGCCTAATGGAAAGATTTGACTGAATTGAATTCAATTCCTACAAAAGATGGTTCTGAATAATTGAGTCAATATTTCCATAACCGTTCAAATCTTTCAATCAGCCTAATTAACTGCCAACAGCGTCCATGCATCAAACAACCCGTCTGCCCATGCGCCTGCGCGCACAACCGTCCAACAACGCAGACACACAGCCAAAACACCCAACATGGCACTCATGTGCCCCAACAAGCTTATTTTTGAGATACTCGCTTTTTGGTGTGAGCAATGTGAAACTACTTTTTTCTAGAACCAAATGCATAACACCAACAGGACTGGGCCCCATGTGCCTTTTAAGAAAATTTTCATGTAAGGTCTGAGCCAATTCCAATTTTTTACTCCTCATGATCCTACCTCCTACCCGATGTGGGACTAAATTACCAACACCATTATCACCCCTTTTGAGGGCTCCACCGGAAGTGAGATACAATCTAACAATCTCCATCTTTACTCCGTTCTGCTTGCCGAACAACCTTTGCACTCATGCTACCTCTGCTTTCTACCAGCCGAGCACCCAGGTTCCCCTGGAAACGAATTAGTTGTTCAAAAGTAAGTTATGGGGGCTCACTCTAATGACCCCAATAGTTAAGAGTTATAGGCAATCAAATATGCTAGCATATATGAATAAATTTCTAATACTTACGAGTAGCAATGCATTTCAAAATAGAACTTTTGGGGGTAACTCAAATAAGCTCACCGTTGCATGCGAGTCTAACCCATCATCATCCTTGTCTTGTGCAACGCTTCCTGCAACCACTATATAGCAAAGGTAAATCAAACTCCCAAGTAATAAAGCAGTGAAGAAAAAAAAATGATAATATAGAAACACGGAAGCATGAATACACCAAAAATCAGTTATGTGACATTGTGATGTCGTGGACACTCATAACACACAACACCCACTCCAAAGTACACTAGACACTCCAGAATACACTGTCATTTCAAAGTTGGTGCCATGTCCGCATCACCATGTTCATATAATCTCTTGTCATGCTCATACTCATACTCATGTAAGTGTCATGGTTTTTTCGGGCCGGTCCGGGCCGGCCCACGGTCCAAAGGCTGCGGGCCTGACCGGGTTCGGGCCGGTCCAGGACCGGCCCAGTATTAATTGCGGTCCGGACTAAGTCCGGTCCGGTTTTGCTGCTCTGGACCCAGCCCGGTCCAGTGGACCGGACAGAATTAGGGTCGGGCCGGTCCGGGCTTGGGCGGTTCGGGCCGGTTCGGGCCGGGTTAACCGGACCGGCCCGGTTTTTGAATTTTTTTTTTTTTTTTTTTTTTTTACAGTTTTTTTTTAATTTGGTTTTTTAATCATTTTCTTTTGTATTTTAATTTTAAAAATTTGTAACTTAAATGTTTATAAAATGTTTATACAAAATATTTATAAAATGTTTATAATTTTATGTTTATACAAATGTTTATAAAATGTTTATACAAAATATGTTTATAAAATGTTTTCTTTTTAATACAAATGTTTATAAAATGTTTATTCAAAATATGTATATAAATGTTTATAATTTAGTAATACAAAAATGTTTATAATTTAGTAATAGTTTGTAATACAAATGTTTATACAAATGTATACAAATGTTTATACAAAAATGTTTATACAAATATTACAAATGTTTATAAAAATTTATAAAAATTTGAAAAAAAAACATTTCTCCCTCTTCCTTTATCCGGGCTTGGGACCGGCAAATGCTTGTTTGGCATAGGCGGAGTTAAAAAATATTTTTTTTTTTAAAGTAAAAAATAGTTTTTGAAAGTATAAGTTAAAAAATTTGAATAGTATAAGTTAAAATTAAAAATTTAAATAGTATAAGTAAAAAAAAATAGTTTTTGAAAGTATAAGTTAAAATTTAAAATTGAAATGTATAAGTTTAAATGTACATACCTAATACCTTGCACCGTAGCCTCATTGTTGTTCGCCTTCATGCAATGAAAGCGATTCCAAATCCAGCTCGTGGATGTCATGATCTTCTTTATCTTTCTGGTTTTGTGTTCTTTTATCGGCAGCCATCCAATCTTGTACGCACACGATTGCTTCCAAAATATCGGGCTTCAAGCGGCTCCTCCTATCGCTCAACATCTTCGAACTTGTACTAAAACAGGACTCCGATGCTACCGTCGACACCGGAACCATCAGTAGATCACGTGCTATGTTAGAAAGCACAGGAAATCTCTTGTCGTGTCTCTTCCACCATTCTAAAACGGCGAAGTGATCTGGAGTCTCATCTTCGTCTTGATAAGAGTTAAGGTAAGCAGACAACTCTTGAGTAGGTTGGGAAGATTGCTTTTGTTTCTTCCTTTGTAGTATGCGACCGGCTGCTGATAGCTTAGACGCCAAGCCGGAGCTACTACTAGCCCCCCCTGAGTTGGTCGGATCGACGTTGCTCCTTCTTCGTACAGTATAACTAACCTGTCCAAAGTCACTTTAACTTCTGCCTTCATGTCAGTAACATCTATACCCATATATTCTCCATATCCATCTAATAAAACCTCTACGCCATCCAATTTGATTGTAGGATCAAATATGAAAGCCAAACAATATAAAAGAGGTACTTCACCCAAATATTTCTTGAATTTGACTTCCATATTTCTCACCGCATATGCAAAATTTGGATGGTCTCTATATTTAGAAAATAAATAAGACATGTTACAAAGTTCACGTAAAGCTAAGCATGATGTTGGATAATAAACACCAGAAAGAGTACATGTAGCATTGTAAAAAACTTCTAAAAATTCACAAACACTTTCAGCTGCTACCCAATCATCAGTAGTAACCTGATAGTCAAAGGTGACATCCGAAGTACAATAATATGTAATAGCACTTTTAAAAGAAATTGCAGATTTCAACATCAAGTAGGTGGAGTTCCACCTAGTTGGTATATCCTTCACAAATCTTCTAAAAGTCATACCAAAATGTGCGCAAGTGCATGCAAAACTTTGTTGTCTACTTGGAGACGAGTTTAAGTGGAGCAAGCATTGTCGCAGAGTGTCTAAATGTGGTTCAAAAAATTTTAAACATTCTTTAACAACTAAGTTAATTATATGGCAAGCACATCTAACATACATAAGTCTACCTTCTAAAATAGGCTTAAAAATTACTGACAAAGAAGACATAGCAGCATTGTTGTTTGTTGCATTGTCCAAAGAGACAGAAAAAATTTTAGCGTGAATATCATATTCACGCACGTGTCTTGAAATCTCACTTGAAATTACAGCGTCCGTGTATGGACATTCTATAAGTTTAAGACAGATGATGCGTTTTTGCAACATCCATTGTGCATCTATATAGTGTGCAGTAATACAAATATAAGCATAACTCCATTTAGTAGTCCAAATATCAGAAATAATAGCTAACTTACTAATATTTTCAAAATCCTCTTTCAAAGCGACTTTTTGCTCGTTAAAGAGACGAATGGCCTCCTTTCGAGCTTGTTGCCTACTCACTTTAGTAAAGGAGGGGTTTAGAGAAAGTGATACATAATCTCGTAAAGATTCGCTTTCACCCGTCGTGAAAGGAAGTTCGTCACGAATAATATGTTTAGTTAATTCGGTTTTATGCCGAGCAGCTGAGTAAGTAAAGTTACCAATTGAAGAACCGGTGGCGCCGAAGCTTATTTGGGTTTGGGACGCTTGAAGTGTGTCCTTCCCGTAGCAAGTGTCGTAGTGTCTGGATATGGTCCCGGTGCCACCGCCCTTCTTCCATGCGTACTGGTTGCAACATTTCTTGCATTGCGCCTTGTACGGTTTCGGCTCACCCTTGGCATCTAAAACAAACGAACCATCAGGATTAGTTTCAAAAATCAAAGTAAAATAATTCCAATACTTAGACCTTTTTTTCTTTTCAGGACGTTGGGTTGTACTAGCTACTTCCGGAGGAGATGGTTGGCACCCCTCCGGAATCGCGTTAGTGGCTACTTGCTCAGGTGGAATTTCAGTACCGTCAAAAAAATTACTAAAATATTGGTAAGTCTGTCCAGCAAGATCAGGTGGGTTTGAACCTTCACCAGCCATATATAAAATAAAATAAAGTAAACTACGTTAGAAGAAAGTAAGGGATTGAGAGGAAGATCGGGAAGCTGTAGAGCCGGAATGGAGTTGGGAGGGAGATCGGGAAGCCGTAGAGCACCGGGGAGGGAAAGTCGTAGAACACCAGAGCACCGGGGAGGGAAAGCAGTAGAGCACCAGAGCACCGTAGAGAAATATAGAGAATTTGTGAGGAATGAGTTGTGTTTAAAAAATGGAATTTTTGGCCTATTTATAGGAATTTTTTGGGATTATTTTGGTAATTTTAGGCCAAAAATGACCAAAATACCCCTCCCAACGTTTTAATAACGGCTATATGGGAGGGGTATTTTGGTAAAAGAACCCCCCCCCCAAAGGTCAAATCTGAAAAAAAAAAATTCAAATCCGCCAACGGTCGGCTGGACCGGTCCCAGCGGGCCGGGCCGGGCCGGTCCAACCGGACCTATAGCGGGCCGGGCCTGTTTTAAAAAAAAAAAAAAAAAAAAAGGAGCGGTCCGGGCCGGGCCGGGCTCGGGCTGGGGGGGGGGCCGACCCGAACCGTATGGGAGTGGGGGGCCGGGCCGGTTCGGGCCAACAGCGGACCGGTCCGGGCTTTTAGGGGGACGGGCCGGTCCGGTCCACGGGGGGGCCCGGGCTAGACCGGCCCAATGAACACCACGATGTAAGTGCACATAGCATGCAAACTCCAGCTTCGTTGATCAAGTTAAATTATAGTTCTATCAGTCTCCCCAATACAAAAATCTGTGTAAAACGTTATTTCCTCAAAAAACAAAGATATTCAATGACGGCACATACTTTTGCTGTGTCCTAGCATGTTTGGAGATTGTGTTGTGTCAGATACATGTTCAACACAATGGGACAAAGACACAACACTAATTTTCAGAGTGTTCATGCTTCCCTAGCGAACATCAGTTCATTTGCTTTCGTTAGATTAGGCTTGTCTTGACCCTAATCATCCGAATCCCAATAAAAAATGATGGAACCCCCAAATCATTTCACTTTTATATAAAAAGCCTGAAAATAAAACCTGGAAAGCAGGAACATTAGGCAAATAGCTTCTGTGTCTGAGTCGCTTGTATGGGACACGTGTCAGACACTCCAAAAAATAAAACCAGTGCAGTGTGCATATTTTAAGCAAAAAAAAAGAAAAAAAAAAGAATAGAAATCACCTCGAGCTCGGTGGCTTCCTCCTTCAACATCCCTCACGCCCCTCCCCTTCCCGACGTGCCCGCTAATAACGCAATCCGCGAGCATAGTGACGACGTAGCCGGCGCATGCGAGCATGAAAGCGAACGGGTACTCCTTCTCGGTGAGGTCGCCGAAGGTCTCGTCGGAGTCGCTGAGGAAGTGCATCATCGCCGTGTTAGCTTTGCTTGTGAGCAAAAAGCTCAATTCCTAAAGCCTATAGTCCCACATCGGCTAGTGAGAGCTCTCCCACTATGCATATATTACCTACTCTCCTTTTGCTTCATTAAAAGTTGTGTGTGGGAGCTCCATGGGCCACACGCGCGCGCCGCCGCCGCCGCCCGGCCCGGCTCGGTTCGGTTCGGTTCGGTTCGATTCGGCGCGCGTAACGGGTGCGGGTACGTGCCCACGTCTGCGGGCGCCGAATGCCGATTCGATTCCTTCTTCGGGTTCGAGCCGATTCGATTCCTTCTTCGGGTTCGAGCCGAGTTCTGGCCAAATTACAGGACCCTAATTTTTAGGGTTTGCTGCATGGTAGTTGTCCAACGACCAAAAATTTGAATTCTTGACCCAGAATTCTGGCCAAATTCTGCCTATCCAAAACCTTATAAATAGGCCTTGAATTCTCACATTTTGAATCATCCAATCTTCTCTTCTTTTCCCTCCAGAGCCTTATACAAGCCATACCCTTCTCATCTACTAGCCACAAGCTCCCTAAGCCTCAAAGTGCCCAGTGCTCTTCAGTTAGGAGTTTGTGCAAGAGTTCAAAAAGTCGCTTAGAAAATTCTAAGCATCGCCACTGCGATATCTGTAAGAAGTTGACGTGCTCTTCTGAAGAAAAGGCACGGGGTGTAACTACTATTTTATAAATAGTAGATTTAATCCTGAGCTAGAGTTCTTAGGCCTGGACTAGTACTCCACGAGGGAAATCAGGTTAAAATCGTCTGTGTTTGCGTATGCTTTCTCGCACTTTATAATTTCCTCATTTACTTTGATTATTTACTGTTGGTGAAATAGTTTAATTTTTAATTGGATATTATTGTCAGCAACTCTATTCACCCCCTCTAGAGTTGCCTACTTGTTCTTTACAGACAACACGTTACCGACGAAATTTTTTGTCGGTAAAACGTCTAGTACTTTTTTGGGTATCAGACAGCACGCTACCGACGAAAAGACCATCGGTAATCAGTCGGTGACCTGCAACAATCCGTTGGTGATCTGCCGCTGGTCCGTCGCTATGCTTACAATATTGCCAAAACAATTGGTTCCTGCAATGCTCAAACCTTTATATATATATATATATATATATATATATATATATATATATATATATATATATATATATATATAATAGAACCGGCAATGATGATACGACAACCTATCACTATATCTTATATAGTAGTAGATGATGTTTTAGTATTACATTATGTGAGTTCATCTTGATTCTGTTACATACTTCAGATAATAGATACTATATATATATATATATATATATATATATATATATATATATATATATATATATATATATATTGTTATATAAAATAAAATATATAATATATATATATATATATATATATATATATATATATATATATATATATATATATATATATATATTTATAATAGAAATATACTACTTATTCAATAAACTAAAACACAAATATATATTTTTTTGAAGGAAATAGACTCAAACACAAATATTTATATAATCAATTATTTCCTCAAACTATAGAGTAACGACAAAGAAAAGTACATTTATACAAATCCCTCAAATGATACATAAACTCCATAAACTCATTCAAATTGATCCAGTACAACAAAAAAATTATACAAATTTCTCCAACATATCAAACTGTTGTAGACGAGGTGACAAAGGCGGAGGTGGCTCTCCACACGCATATAACTGCATCATCACCAAACTAATGACTCGTTGTAGGTCTTGGACAGGAACACCGACTGGAATAGTCGTCGGTGTGACAGTAGACATTATGGTCGAAGCAGGAGCCGATGCATGAGGTGTTGAGGTCGAAGGAGGAGCCGTTGTAGGAGGCGCTGAGGTTAAAACAGGAGCCGGTGTAGTGGTTGCTGAAATCAGACCACAAGTGTCTAAAACGTGGATCACCTAGGTCATCTGACCCTGTAGGGTCTCCAATATCTGTGTAATCTGCTCCAAACTATAGGTGCTGGTAGCAACGCTGGACTATGTAGTTACAAGTGGAGGTAAAAGTGGAGATAAATGAGGAGCTCTGGAGTAAACGGACGACTGGGATGCCAACGATCCATTATCGTACACACTTTCGCCTTTCCCTCTACCGACAACTGTATCTGCAAGGCGTTCCTTACAGTCAGCATCGGTGGCTGACTAGTCCTAACTCCCACCTCGACAAACCCCCAACAGTACTCCCTTCCTCACCGACCAGACTCTCTAGTCTCATACGTCTCCTATATTTATATAGATAAATAGATTTAGAGTTAATATTCATATTTTAGTTACTATTAAGTATTATTTCTAGATATTGTAGGTTTTATCTTTAATTTTATTGCTAATTACGGTTATGGTTAGGATATTTAGAGTTAGGACTAGCTATTTAGGTAAAATAAATATAGTTAATTACAAAGAAGAATATAATTAGATAGCACTTAGGAAACCTACATAGGCTTTGGTCGCCCGATCATCTACGAGCTTTCCATCATTCTTTCGCTTATGGGTACGCTTAAAAAATTTAGAAAAGTCGATGGTGTTCGGGTCTCCACCTGCCCTGGCGACCTCTTCGCACTGTAACAATTAAATGATAATTAATACTAAACATTAAAATTAAACAATTGAAGAAACAACAAATAAGAATACTCACCATCCGTCGATAATGCTCTAAAATTAGGATGGATCCACCCGTGTGGTGACCACCCTTAGCACGGACAGCCTTTGCCTTCTCGCACTCGGTCTTATAGTGTCACGACCCGCACCCAGTGTAGGGGCACAAGAAGTGGGTACGTCCAGCCTACGCCACAGTATCGACGGTAGAACGCTGTTCTAGGTCATGATCACAACTAGCCACAATATGATGTACTTTCCAAACGGAGACGAAATCACAGAAGGTATAACTCAATCACAATCTAAAGATGAAAATAGCACGATATAATAGATATGAAATCTCAAAAGAGAACATACAAACAGAAGAAAAGTCTAAGTGTCTAAACGACACAACATCACAAACATCCAAAAATAATACAACTCTAAAGTCAATACAAATAGCATAATAAAAATAAAATAAAGCCTAGCTAATCTAGTCTAAGCAGTAGGGGTGACGTACCCTCAGCTAGAGTTGGATCCTTCTGAGAGTCCAACTCACAGGTGTCGTCTAGGTGGACTCCATAATAGGTAGTGCAGAAGTCCTCAGTATCATCTGTAATATTTTCAACAGGTCCAGTTAAGACAAGAGCGAATACATAACACTGAAACAGGATCATATCATGATAGAATATATAAAACAAGCAGTAGAGTAAACTAACATGAAAACTGTAAGACATGTACAAGAACAGTGTAAATAAACAAACAGAGTACAAGAGACAATTTATATGAAATAAGAACTGTAAGTAATATAAGTGTTTAGAGCATAAGATGGTTATGTAAATAGGTTAGGTTTCAGCAAAAAGGGACTCCATTATACGTGAGGGAACAATGGACATACACAATATTTATACAAGATGATGTTTGATTACATAACCATTTTCTACTCACTCTTCCCAATTAATACACAAGGATCTAGTTAAGTTACGTTACCTTATACAAGAGGTTTTTATCATGAAGCTCATGTGATCATGAGAGTACAAGATTGCACAAGAGTATACATGAATAGGGTGTACAAGATATACAAGATGTACATAAAAAGCACATAACAAGATGTATCTGATGAACCGGAGGGGGATAACATCGCATGACAAGATCCACAGAGTACTAGTCCGTGATAACAATCGTGACAACCTTAAGTAATTTATCTAAAGCATGAATATAAGTTCTAGCAAGTATGAAAATGATCAGAGCATGTACTCACATGAGATACTGAGTGATTGTGAAAATAGATGTATGAACTGAGGTGTCTGAGTCCTAAATAGAACACACATGTTATGATGTATTCAAGAAGGTAATATTTGAAGTTAACAATACATTCTACATGATTCTAGGCCAATCTAGGTCAAAGTCAGCTCTACGTCTACTCTAGTCAACCTTTGGTCAAACTAGGAGTCAAAGTCAACCCTGGTCAACTTTAAGTCTATCTAGCCAAACTAGGTCAAACTAGTCTAGGTTAGTCAATTCTAGGTTAGCCATGACCTATGTATAACCTATATATACCATATAGCTAACATATAGCACATACCATATACTACATATCTATATGTATCATACAACACATAACATACATATACACATATATGTATACATCTATATACATATATAAGGGAAAAAGGTAAGACAAGTAATGTGTGTGTGTATTAAGTCTCCACAGATTCAGATTTATGTGTGAGTTAAATGTGTTTGGATAGGTACTTGTGTTCTCGGTTTTTCAGGTTGTGTGTGTGAGAGTGAGAAGAGGGACAATGATAGAGGGAAGGGGCTGCTGGACTGTGAGGGAGTGGCTGTGAGTGAGAGAAAACCCAATCATCACAACAACAACAAAAAAAATATATAAAAGGAAAAGCAATATATAAACCTACATACATATACACCTATATATATAGACATACAGCACATATGTATATATATACTCACAAATCATCAACTTAGCCCAAGTAAATCTACTCAACTGCTAACAAAATCAACTCACAAGCCTCAAAGCCAAAACAAAACCAACAGCCTATTGTTAACATAACTCTATCATATATACTATATACAAACATAATTTAATAACCAAGATAATATATATATATACATATATATATATATATATATATATATATATATATATATATATATATATATATTTTATATATATATATATATATATATATATTGGTTAATACCTAATTATACAAAAGAGGGAAATTATCACAGAAATGAATCAAACTTGGGGAAAGGAAAACCTGAGAATAACTCCAACTCAACAAAACGAACTGTTCAAAATTAACAAAACCTGAGATTGCTCAGGTAAACCTAAGATCAATATCAGCCCTAAACATTCCATATCTGAGAATGAAACCCAAGCAAAACTGAGAATGAGTTCCACTCAAATCAAAACCAATCAACTGTTCTCGAAACCTAATATCCACAAACATGAACACCTGAGAATCACATCTCATCACAGAAAACTAAGAAATCAATCTCAAACCAAAACCAAATCATCACAAAATCTGAAACAAGATTACGTTTACATAATGTGTGTGTGTGTGTGTGTGTATATATATATATATATATATATATATATATATATATATATATATATATATATATATAGTTTCATATAGATATCTAATATATGTATATATATATATATATATATATATATATAAAATATATATATATATATATATATATATATATATATATATATAAACACATCCAAACCAACTCAAAAGACTGAAATTAAACCAAACTCAAATCACATAGCAGAACTGAGAACCTTGTTTCAGTCACCAACAAAAGAACACAACAAGACCCAAAATCTCCTTTTGTTTTCGAACCCCAAAATCATATTTTGCATTCAAACCTCAGTTAACATATCAAGGTATTAAGAACCCAAATCAACTACATTACATGTTCACATTAGCAAAATCCCCAGTTTAGTTTTGAACCTTCAATTCTCAGTCATGCATGTAACAGTTAACATTCAAATCAAAATTCAGTTTACATTATATTCAATGTATCTAAAATACAAATCTTAACCCAATTCTCAGTTTTCATATCAACCCAAATGTCAGTTTAATGCAGGTGTAAATATGTAACATACGTGCATTAAATCAAAGCCCCAACACAGTTTTCAATGTTCAAACCCAAATCTAGTTTTCAAATCCAGTATCAGAACATACTATAAAGTATCAGTACACTCAATGTTCAACCTTATTTTGAAACCAAATCATCAAAATAGACCCAAAACAAAAAATTACAGAGGTATACATACATGTGTACGTGTCAAGGGGGTGTCCATGTATCTACAAAACTGGACACAGTATGTCTAAACATGAAAATATCATGTATCAAAACTGCCTAGCATAGACAGGCTCGTGCAGCCATGTCGAGCTGTGTCAGACCCGACACACTGCACGTGACACCTCGTGCATGTCCACACGTGTCAATGGGGTATAGGGCTATGGGGTCGATGTGTCACCTGGTGTCCACATCGTGTCCACGAGGGACACAAGATGCATATCAGTCGAAGGGATTCGACTGTGCGCAGGATGTGAAAACCTCGTGCGTGAGCTATAACGTGTCTGACACGACACTGTTTTCCATGAGAGTTGGGGGCTGACCTGTCAGTCACGGCCCCTACCTCCATGCCAAATGGCATGTGCCCACGTGGCCTGAATCGAGAGATGGCAGTGTGGTAGTAGGACACTCACACACTGCCTCCTACAGTGTCTCGTGTCCTTTTTTTGGATACGGGTGCAAATCAAGTTCAGAGTTAGGGTTTCGTGATCCTCATGTATGGGGCTACACAAAAATATAAATAGTTTTAGAAAATACAAATAAATAGTCCTCTTAGACATTTCATCAAATACCTAGTACAAAAATCCGATACGCCTCCGATACGCGTATCAAATGGACACCAATTCCTACCAACTTGGTCAACAACTAGGGTACACCTAAATGAATGCATATATGGAAAAAAATTAGGAACTTAAATGAGTTTGAAGAGTTTTACCTATTGAGAGTTAGATCTCAATGCAAAATGCCTAGAATGAGCTCCTTCATCAATTTGCTATGTCCAATGGCCTCCAATCCTTGGTAGCTAGCCTACAATGATCTCCTCTACTGTAGGTGAGGGTGATGCAAAAGACTAGGCTCAATTTGGAGTTGATTTGAGCAACGGGTGAAATTTGGAGAAAAACTTAAATAGGGTTTGATGGAGGCTATGAAAAAGAGGTAAGAATGATTAAGTGTTGATCTTTATAGGGGGACATCATGTGGCCGGCCATGGGAGGTTGTGGCTAGGGTTTGGGGTAGATATTTGTGCTAGGAAGGCTTCTACAAGTTCATTTCAAGGTTTTCTAGGTAAAGGCTCATATAATTTAGGTTTCAAGCTAAACATCTTAAGTAAATATCTGGCTAAATTTAATATCTAGATTTTACTAATCTTGACACTTAGTGAGAAGGTTCTAATGGAATATCTAGCCTCCTGATCATATCTAGGTTAGGTCAATTCTAGGTTAAGGCTTAACAAAGAGATTAGCACATAATAATTAATCAAAATTCATTTTCATTAAAAGTCAAAAATGACCAAAATACCCTTAACCTAAAAAGTGGTAGTTAGTCGATCTAATCACATGGTTAGGTCTCCATGGTCATGATTAGTCTCTAGGTCAAGTAATTCTAGGGTTAGGTTAACAAAACACCAAAAACACAATCCACCAATTTAAATAGTATTAAATTAATTAAAATTCACCAAAAATCATTGACATGAGTTAAATCTTGTTATTTAATAATTAATTTTATAAAAGTTCAAAATTATCCTTATTTTAGAAAAGTGGTGGTTACATATAGGCCGGATTGTCCATCTTCTTCTTCATCTCCTCCTAAAATTTCTTCTTTAACCACTCTTTGCTATGATCTCCAGGAAGTGTAGCCAACGCATTTTGGTCGTTGATCATATCCCTCAATCTTTTTTTGGTGACAGACTTGTAGCACTTCCGGATCGCCTGATCTCTGTGTGCCGACCACTAGTACAACTTCTGCAAATAAGAAAAAATAAAAACAAATGAGCAAATATTTAAGAAATATTGTAAACAAAGATGATTTTATTTATGTATACCCCCAACATATCTAGCCAAATAAATTGTCTATCATATGGGATGTCCCCGAAGTTCAGATAAGGACCATGAAACTGACGACGCATCAAGTCGCCCAAATCTCTACCAGCCTAGAGCAAAAAGAACCTAAAATAAGTAAAAAAAAAATGTACCATTAAAAAATAAATAGAGTATGAATAAATGTGTACAATAATAATTATATACTTACATCGTTTCGTTGGCCCACAACTCGTGACGAGTGATGTTGGCTGGCCGCTTTGGTATAGTATGAAGGTCTACAAATCCTGGTCGACGTATGTGTGTAGGACCGTTAAGCACCTCTGGAGGGGGTGTGAATAGAGTATATATGTGCATGCAGTAGAATAAATATCGCAAATTAAAAGTTGTGTAATATGGCTAGTAAGAGCAGATCAATAATAGTATATAAACTGCAGTAAAAGTAAAGAGTTAATGTCACGACCCGCACCCGATTTAGGGGCACGAACACATGGACACATCCAGTGCTACGCTTCAGTGTCAGCGGTAGAACGCTGTATAGGTCAACTATACTATCTAAACAGTATAACGGAGAATAAATACAACATATCAACAGTTTAACTCATCTCCACATAGAGGAATAACATGGCATCTATAAACATATGTACTCATTCACATGATCTAGAGAAAGATAATAGCATGATATTGATAGAAGATAATGAAAGATGAAAACAAAATAGGAGCATAAGTCGTATACAAACAATGCTAAAAGTCTATATCATTACATGTCCTAAAATAATATAACATTCCTGAATATAACAAACTGGAGAAAAATCAATCAAACCTAGCTGCTAGCTAAGGCATTAGGAGGTGCATCCTCTACGAGCACTGGCTCTACAGGAAACTCCTGAGCAATGTCATCATCTATTCCCGGTCTATAGTAGGTCGGACAAAAATTCTCTAAGTCATCTAAAAAATGTTATCCAATCAGGATTGGAGTGAAGTACAAACACTAATAGTAGTTTCATTAAATTGACAAGTGCTGTAAAAAAAGTATGTAAATGTGATACATGATGGATAGCAAGACTGAACAATATAAAATACAGGATAAGCAGGAATCATATCATGGTAAGTGAGAACATGTAAGTAATCGAAAATATGGTGTATCAGCAGGTAATCAGAATATATCATGTAATACTAAACAGTGTCTTAAGATATTAGAGTGTTACGTGACCGACTTAGGTCAGGATCAGGATATTCCATATGACCGGCTATGCACAAGTACAGGTAATGGATCAGGCCGACCATACATGGAAAGCTATACACAAGTAATATAAAATTAGGCTACACCTTGCTTGTGGTGAGGGTGAGCTATTCACAAGTAGTTTTGGGTATGACCACATAAACTGCTAATAACTTCCCAATCCTCCATTAGTATAATGGATCCAACCATGTCACGTTACGACACAAGATTCATGAAGCACCACCCCTGAATCGTGTCCGTACATGAACAAGAAACACAAGACATGTATAGGGTCCTCTAGAAAAATAACATCTTATGACGGGATCCAAAGTATACTAGTTCGTGTATCCTCGTGTCAGGAATCAAGTAAAACACTACAAATCAATTTTATAGAAATTATCAAGGTAATAAAAACTATCATATAATGTACCCGCCTGTGATCCTAAGCAACAAATATGAATCGAGGCCCAAAGTGGAATCACAAAGACCTAAATGTGAGATATCAATATTAATTAGTGTTTGGTGTGTTAAAACATGGTAAAATATGCATTCTAGGTCAATTCTAGGTCAATACTAGGTCACCGTGGTCAAACTAGGTCAATTTAACTTAAAGATTGACTTTAGGGTCAAACTAGTCAACATTTGTCAAATTATATTAAACCTAGGCTTCTAGATCATAACCTTGTCAGTCCGAGGTAAAAAAAAAAACCTACACTAGGCTATTCTAGGCTTCCCTAGGCATTTATCTAGCACTTAACCCTATTAGGCATGTTTACCTAGCACATAGATATTTACACATTATCCTATTTACTATATACCTATGTTACCTACTACAACACATTACCTACTCCAATACCCTATTCACTTTGGTAATTTCCTATTATCTACACCTTACCCTTACATAATTATTCTATCTGGGTACCCTAACACATATTATCTATCTATAGGTAATTACCCTGTTACCTATACCCTAACACATTACCAACCTTTCACCCTCTCTTTTGTGTTTGTCATACACTCACACACACAACACTTGCCATTTACACTCAATGTCACCCTCATACATGCTCTTGTGTCTGTCACACACACACACACACGCACACACACACACACACACACACAAAAAACATCACAACACACCACTCTACCTCACACCACTCACATGAGTATGTGCGCTGTAATGCTTGTTGTTCGTATTACGTATTTTGAATACGTATACATATTTTATCTTGTATTTGCATATCTCCTTGGTTTGGCTTGGCTTGTTTACTCTCGGTTTGGGTTGGCTTGGTTCGGCCGGCCCAATGCTTGGTTCATCATGGGCCAAGGGTGGAACACCTTAGCCTATGCTTCTCCTTTATTTCCACCACAACCCCCCCTACCTACCACCACCTTTGATATTTATTGCCATTTCTTCTTTCTCTCTCTCCATAATTCTCATTTACTTCTCCTTCCCCCACTATTACTCTTCTCCACCAACCAAGAACACCATAGACAAGTGCAACTTGCTTCCACAAGAGAACTCCTTTTGATGGTTTCATTAGCTTCTTCTCATGATTCTAAACCACATTAGAACTTGTCATTTTCCATTTTGAGGCTTTAATTCTTGTAGATCTAGAGTTTTGCTATTTTCGGATTCTTGGTGTTTTGATCTATCAAACTTGCTTGTTTTCAAGTTTTGATGGCTCCATGTTTTAGAGAATTTCATTCTACCCAATTTTGACCTTTGGAAAGTTGGATTTGGACTTATTTTGACCAAGATATGGACAATGGAAGCTTAGATTCAACTTTAGAGTTCTTGCTGTTCTTGCCATTTGGAGAAGACAGTGAACAGTGAGCTAGCTTTTTAGCTTATGCCGCTGAGCTGTACGCTGCTCTTTAGCGAGCGTACGCTAGCCTTCGTACGCTGCTCTTTAGCGAGCGTACGCTAGCCTTCGTACGCTGCTCTTTAGCGAGCATACGCTAGCTTTCGTACGCTGCTCTTTGGTGAGCGTACGCTCACCTTAATACGCTGCCCGTTGGCAGTGTGTCTTGAGCGTACGCTGACCTACAGCTTGAGCGTACGCGTGCCTTGGTACGCTAGCTTAAGCGAGCAAGGCGTACGCTGGCCCCTTTCGTACGCGGACTTGAGCGCACGCTAGCTTGAACGTACGCTGACCTGTAGCTCGAGCGTGCCCTTGTGTACGCTGACCCTTGCGTACGCTTCCCATTGGAAGTGTATGGAACCTTTCGTACGCTGACTTGAGTGTACGCTAGCTTGAGCGTACATGAGCGTGCCTTGGTATGCTAGCTTAAGCGAGCAAGGCATACGCTGGCTTGAGCGTACGCTAGCCTATCTTGTCACCCTGGTTCAACCCGAGAGCCTTGTGACCCCCATACGCTGCCTTTTGGGAGCGTATGCTTACCTGAGCGTATGCTTGCCTGAGCGTATGGCCCTTGGCAGACTTGATCTTATATCAGCATGTTAGTTTGGTTTTATTTTCCTTACCCTGGATCTTCTATAGCCCTGTATATTGATATTTATTTAGATATTTTACGTCCATTTTATATCCTTACGCCTTTTGACCTGAACTTGATAATCATGAATTTACTTAATATGTTTGGAATTGATAATTGAGCATGACACGATAGTGGCCCGTCGTGGCGCACTCCTGACTAGTACACTTGACATGATTACCTGACATGATTATCTCGAATAGCTGTTGTGACGGCTACCTGACATGACATGACCTGTATAATTAATCCTGTACACCGTGGGCGATTGTGCGTGTACAAATAAACCAGTCCTGTCTTGCATCATGTCTAGGGAGGGAGCTCCTGAGTACCACGGTCAGAAGCACCTACTAAAATGGACTAAGGTTAATAACTAGATTAATACATTAGTCATGAAGAGATTTCCCAGCTACAGGCAATCCCGTTACCTGGGCACGCCTTGGGATCTGTAGCCTGCCGTCGAGTAGGGCACATTTCCAGCACACTGTCATGTGTTGCACCCTTCAAGCTACCTAAGGGTACATTCGTTTCCTGGACGATGTACCCACCTGAATTTAACTCTAATCTTTTAACCCGGGGAACCTGGATGGTCTGCAGGGCTTGTGGCTGTGGAATAATCTCACTGCATCTTGTTAGTAATTAGGCTTGTGACAACCCTAGTTAGTTAAAGTATCAAGCCGTAGTTCTTGCTTGGCCGTGAAGTGATTGGACGGAGTCTAACCAGTCTAGTCTTGCCCTGAATCCTGTTCCAGATTATTGAATGACCATATTTATTTTACTGATAAATGGTAAGAAACCAAGCTCCGTTCAGACGAAGGGTTACAACCCCGGTCCTTGTTTGGTTCACGGGTTGTAACCTGGTTATCTGAATAGTTCCATGGTTATCTCGTCGTATATCTCCTGATATGTTTCCTTTTATTCCAGTCCTTATTTTATTTATATTTATATTCCTGTGCTGATTGCTGGTTTTAGTTCTTAAGTGAAGCTTCCTTTGTGGCACTTGCTCTTTCTGGGGTCTGACCCAGCTGGTTTTGTGTGGCCAGATTTCGGAGCAGCTCCAGAGGATCTACCGACCTTTCAGCCAGATGGTGACCACTAGACGGAACCCTGGCAACGAGTGGGTTATTTTTGGCTCTCCCGCTCTATTGTAAAAATATTCTTTTGAGGCGTTTAGCCGACGAGCACCTGTTTAGCTCGATTGTACTTTATTTACTGTCTGCCTACAGGCTGTAACATGATTAACAGATCCTAGGATTGATCATGTATGACTAAACTCTTGCTAGTCCTAACATTTTGTAACGACTAGCTTCATGATCAGCTGAATATGTAATATTTGGGACGCCTTATCATTATATATTTAATGATCATACATCTTGTAACATTTACTTACTTGCTTGTGATTGAGACACTAGGCTTGTTCATGACCATAGGAGACTGTTGGCTTGTAGTAAACCCTCATGTATCTAGACAGCCGTGACCGTATAGCGAGATGGAATCCATTTCATATACGTAGCTGGCTCTATCTGCCCCCGCTCTCCAGTATTCTTGTTCTGGGGCGTGACATGGTTTAAGTGGTGGCCCATGCAGGTCTTGTAAATCAAGATATGTGAGGGTTTACCGAATAGATGTCTCAATCAGTATTCGTCCTTGATCTCTGCTCGTATCTTCTGAATCCCTGGATTCTTGTCCTGATCATATACTTGTATCGTTGATCTGTCCTGGTCCTTCCTTATTGTTTCCTATTTCGTCTTCTTCAGCGGCATAGTACCTGACCCGGCCGACCAGCAAGGCGGAGCACCTCCCGCGGACCAGCAGCAACCTGGAGATCAAGCCCAGCATTTCGGAGTAGCCTCCAGAGTCGTGCCTTCTAGCGGAGAGCCACCAGTTCAGCCAGTTCAGCCTATCGAGCCTGATGATGGCACTTTGGTAGGGCTCGTCAGGACCTTGATAGCTTCTCAAGATCGTCGTGGAGATGCCTTGCAACAGGCAGTGGCGGATGCTTTGACCCGGGGTGGTCATCAGGGTAACAGCGCGGCCAACAGCTTCAAGCGCTTGAACCCTCTATTCTTCGACGGTAGTGAAGATGCTATCGCGGTAGATGCATGGCTTCAGGACACAGAGGTGGTTCTAGAAGCAGCCAAGACTCCAGAGAACGAGAAGGTAGCCGTGGTGCGCCTGCAGTTGTTAGATCTTGCCCGCAGCTGGTGGGCAGCGCAGGCCGTTGGGTTAGCAGCACCCATTCCTTGGGCAGTATTTAGAGAGAGATTCCAGACCAAGTATTTCGATGCCGTGGCTCGGTATGATCTGCAGACCAGGTTCACCAATCTGAAGCAAGGAGGCAGGACGGTCGATGGATATGCGGCCGAGTTTTCGAGACTCAGTCGGTTTGCTCCCACCTTGGTGGCAACCGAGTATGATAGAGCCCAGCGATTCCAGCAGGGACTGCACCTGGAGATCTTGTTAGCAGTTGAGCAGTTTGAGCATCAGACTTTTGATGCAGTCTTGAGAGCAGCCCGGAGGCATGAGTATACCTCCCAGAGGATCGTGGACAGGACCGGAGGTCGGAAGAGATCTCACGGCCAGATGAATCAGTCTTCAGCCCTAGTCCCGGCAGCCAGGGCTTTGACTATTGGAGCTCCGAGGCGAGCAGCCTCGGTGACGTCGGTTCAGCATTCAACCCCGACGTACCCTCAGCAGCAGCAGCAGCAGAAGCAGAAGCAATCTTCCGCAGTGGGTTGTTCTCATTGTGGGAAGCCAGGCCATGTAGTGGCAGAATGTCGCAGGGCACAGGGATTGTGTCTGGCTTGTGGAGCAGCAGACCATAGGGTTGGGTCCTGCCTGAATAGGGGTGGTTCATCATCATCCAACCTTTCTAGCTCTTCGGTGAGGGGACCAGCCCCAGTTCTAGTCCAGCAGCAGCAGCAGTATCCATTGCCGAGGCCCTTGCCGCCTCAGACCCAAGTGTTCCAGCAGCAGAACCCCTAGCAGTATGCGCAAGTCCAAGCCCAGAGTCAGAGCAGACAGCGAGGATTTCAGCAGAGGGGACCAGCACCCCGAGGGCACGGTCAGGCTATGGTGATGACCGTGGAGGAAGGATTGGCACCAGAAGAGGTAGTGGCAGGTACTATTCTCGTCAACTCCTTTCCAGCTTCAGCTTTATTTGATTCTGGTGCATCGCATTCATTTATGTCTGCACGATTCGCGACACGGGTAGGATTGGAGCCCGAGTCATTATCAGTAAGGCTTAATATACTTACTGGTAACGGACTTGTGGGAGTAGATAGAGTGTTTTCCTCGTGTCGGATCGTAGTTAGCGGTAGGGAATTCCCCGCTAGATTGATAGAGTTCCCGATGGCCGATTATGATGTGGTCCTAGGGATGGATTGGTTGAGGAACCAGTATGCTAGAATAGACTGCCATATTGGTAGGGTTGTTTTTAGCATTCCAGGAGAGCCAGAGTTTTCTTTCTCTCGAGGCGAGGTTGAGCCTTCTCCTCCGATATTGCGGATGGCAGTAGCAGCAGTTCAGTTGCCCAGGATAGTCGAGGAGTTTCCAGATGTTTTCCCAGAAGAACTTCCAGGTATGCCTCCGGAGCGGGAGATCGAGTTCACTATAGACTTGATTCCCGGGACAGCCCCAGTGTCAGAGAGAGATGACTTGTTTGATCAACTCAAGGGGGCTTCAGTATTCTCGAAGATTGATTTGTGCTCAGGTTATCATCAGATCAGAGTCAGAGAGCAGGACATCCCGAAGACAGTTTTTAGATCGAGATATGGGCATTGGGAGTTCCTTGTTATGTGTCACGCCCCAGAACCAGAATACTGGAGAACGGGGGCAGACATAGCCAGCTACGTATATTGAAATAGAATACATCTCAACTATACGGTCACGGCTGTCTAGATATGAGGGTTTACTACAAGCCAGCAGTCTCTTAAGGTCAAGCCTATTGTCTCAATCTCAAGCAATTAACAGAGTTACAAGATGTCAGAGCATCAAATATATATATATAAGGCGTCCCAAATATTACATATTGGATGATCATGAAGCTAGTCGTACAAAAGGATAGGACTATCAAGAGTTCAGTCATACATGATCAACCCTAGGATTTGTTAATCATGTTTACAGCCCGTAGGCAGACAGTAAGTAAATGTGCATCGAGCTAACAGGTGCTCGTCGGCTAAACGTCTCAAAAGAATAAATTTACATATAAGTGGGTGAAACAAAAGGGAAAACCCACTCTTGGCCCGGGTTCCGTCTAGTTGTCACCATTGGGCTGGAAGCTCGGTAGATCCTCGGAAGCTGCTCCGAAATCTGGCCACACAAAACCAGCTGGGTCAAACCCCAGAAAGAGCAAGTGCCACAAAGGAGGCCACAAATAAGAACAAAAGCCAGCATATCAGAACATAAAGAATAAAAGAAAGTACAAGTAGTAAAGTACACAGGGCGATAAACGACTAGGGACGTGGAACCATTCCGGGAGCCAGGTTACAATCCTTAAACCAAACAAGGACCGGGATTGTACCCCTTCGCCTGAATAGCTCACTGTCTCTACCCATTTATCGTTAAGATAAGTAAAACAAACATGCTCAGGAGATAGCAGGTACTGGAGCTAGACAAGACTTAGACAAGGCTGGACACCATCCATTCGCAATCGGCCAAGCAAGTACTACGGCTTACTACTTTAACTAACTAGGGTTATCACAAGCCTAATTACTAACAAGAAGCAAGTAAGAATTTCCAGTCCCAAGCCCTGCAGACTATCCGGTTATCCTTCCGCGGGTTGAGAGTTATAGGTGGGTACATTGCCCGGGAGACAAATGTACCCTTAGGTGACTTAGAGGGTGCAACACATGACAGTGTGCTGGAAATGTGCTCTACTCGTCGGCAAGCTATAAGTCCATTAAAGCGTCCAGATAACGAGATTGCCTGTGACTGGGAATTCTCCATGTTCTAGTTTGATCTAATCATTAGCCTAATCCAGTTTAGCGCGAGTCCCTGGCCGTGGTACCCAGGAAGTCATGTCCTAGACATGATGCAAGACAAGACAAGTGGATTGTACCAACAAGCAAGCAGGAACACCCACGGTGTCAAGTTGATTATACGAGTTAATTACAAGTTACAAGTCAAGTCAAGTCAGGAGTGCGCCGCCACGGGCCATTATCAAGTTATCAAGATAAATCATGTCAGGGTGTTTGTTAGGAGTGCACCACTACGGGTCACTGTCATGTCAGGTTGGTCATGTCAGGAGTGCACCACTACGGGTCACTGTCGTGTTATGCTAGGTCCTTGTCATACCATGCCATGTACAATAGACATTCCAAACATATTAAGTAAAATCAAGTTCATGACAAAAGGCGTAAGGGTATAAAATGGGCATAAAATATCTAATACAATATCAATATATATAGGACTACAGAAGAGCCAGGCTTAAAGAAAATAAAACCAAATCTCCAGAGTCAATGGTTTGCGCAAGGGGTCAGGGGGTTGGATTGCGCAGGAGTCAAGTGCACCGGGAGGCCAACTGCGCAGGATGAGCTGCGCAGGGTACCAACTGCGCAGGAGTGAGCTGCGCAGGGTACCAACTGCGCAGGAGTGGATGGCGCAGCAGATGGATTGCGCACAGGAGGATTGCACAGGGGTGGATTGCGCAATGGTCGATTGCGTAGGGGTCAGGTTGCGCAGGGGCTAACTGTGCAGGGGTTAGTGCGCCAAGGGAGATGCGCGGTCCAGCCCAAGAGGCCGGGCGCAATCGGCTATGCGCAATGAAGGCGCTGGCCGAGAAGGAAGGTGCGCAGTTCACCAAAGGCTGAGCTGCGCAATCGGCCTTGCGCTAAAGAGCGCAGGCCGAGAGGGCTGCTTCTCCAACCCGAGAAGAACTCCAAGAACTTCAAAACTTCAATTCTTCATAACTTGATCAAATCAAAACCAAATCTAGATTTTCAAAGTTCTAACTTGAGTAAAATCGAATTCTCTTCCACATGGAAGCATCAAAACATACAAAATCAAAGTTAAATAGATCAAAACCATGTAAATCCAAAAATAGTAAAAACCTAGATCTATAAAAAGGAAAGCTCCAAATCACAAAATGTCAAGTTCTAAAGTTGTTCTCCATGGCCTAATCTAGCTAATGGACAAATAAAAAGTGGTGCTTATTTGATGGCAAGGTGCACTTGCCTAAGGGGTTGGGGAGTTGTGTGGAAGAAGGAAGAAGATGGAGAAGAAGAAAATTAATGGAGAGTAAAGAGGAGAGAGAAAAAGTTGGTAGAGATATAATGAGGGCGGTTGTGTTGTGTTGAGGGTAGAGTGTAGGTTAAAGTGTTCCACTCATGATGAACCAAACCAAACCAACTTCCACAAAATAAAACCAAGCCATGGTCCAAAACCCATTTACGAGAAACCAAAATCCGCAAGTCGAGAAAATTAAAATACGTGCCAAAATCAAATACGAACATAAATACGTAATACAGGAAATGGGGGTGACAACTCTACCCACCTTCAAAGAATTCCGTCCTCGGAATTTAATCAAGGAGCTAGAGATTGCCACGACAAGCTATACTAAGCACAGACAAGCTACACTAAGCGGTTCAATCATACAATCATACAATGCAAGCAAGGAAGGGAAAGCGTAAGGCATAAGAAAGACATTATACCTCACGAGTCAAACAGGTAGGGATATCGTGATCGGATGTCGTCCTCACGCTCCCACGTTGACTCACCTAGAGAGTGATGACCCAAAGCAACACGAACTAAGTTAATAGTCTTGTTCTTGAGCGTCTTTTCCCTCCGGTTCAAAATAGACACGGGCCTCTCCTCATACGAAAGGTTGGTACCAACAACCAATTCCGAATGATCTAGGATATGGCTCGGGTCCGGGATGTACTGTCGTAATTGGGACACATGGAATACATCATGTACCTCACTTAGCGACGGCGGAAGAGCGAGACGATAGGACACATCGCCTACTCGCTCCAGAATATCGAACGGCCCTATATACCTCGGACTAAGCTTTCTCCGTACGCCAAAACGAATGACACCGCGGGTAGACGAGATCCTAAGGAATACATGGTCGTCGACGGCAAATTCTAAGGAACGCCGATGAGCATCGGCCCAATGGCGCTGGCGATCCTGAGCAACTCGGAGGTGATCTCTGACTCTCCTGACCACTTCAACCGTCTGAGAAATCAGTTCTGGACCGAGCATCTGCCTCTCTCCGACATCGTCCCATGCTAACGGGGATCTGCACTTCCTACCATACAGAGCCTCGAAGGGTGCCATCTGGATACTGGCCTGGAAACTATTGTTGTACGAGAATTCCACCAGGTGCAGGTGATCCTCCCACGAACCACCAAAGTCAAGGGTACACGACCGCAACATATCTTCGAGAGTTTGTATAGTACGCTCTGACTGCCCATCTATCTGCGGATGATATGCTGAGCTGAACTTGAGACGAGCCCCCAAACTTTGATGAAGACTGCGCCAGAAGTGCGATGTAAATCTCGTATCCCTGTCTGATACTATGCTGACTGGCACTCCGTGAAGTCTGACGATCTGCCTGAGATACATCTCTGCTAGCTGCGCCGTCGACTGTCCAACTCTAAATGGAAGAAAGTGTACCACCTTGGTAAGCCTGTCCACAATGACCCAAAAAGCATCTCTGCCTGTCGGAGATCTGGGTAACCCAGTCACGAAATCCATGGTTATGTGCTCCCATTTCCATTCTGGGATCGGTAAAGGTTGAAGAAGTCCAGCTGGCCTCTGATGTTCAGCCTTGACCTATTGGCAAACCAAACATCGAGAGACATACCGGGCTATCTCTCTCTTCATACCATTCCACCAAAAGTGTTGACGAATATCTTTGTACATCTTCGTACCGCCTGGGTGGATGGAATACTGCGAACTGTGAGCCTCTGCCATGACTTCCTGTCTGATATCTCCACTGGGTACACAAAGACGCGTGCCGTGTCGAAGTGTACCATCCTCATGAATACATAACTCTGGCCTTCTTCCTGCCTCGCACTCTGCTCTGAGCCGCTGAATCTTGGAATCTGTTAACTGTGCGGTCCGGATCCTCTCAACTATGGTGGACTGAATCTGTAGGCTGGCCATCAAGGCCACATTGGAAGGAAGAACAACTTCAACTCCCATCTTCTGAAGATCCGTCAATAGCTCTGGTTGCGCCGTCAGGAAATAAACTCCGGCTCTCCGGCTCAACGCATCTGCTACAACGTTGGCCTTCCCTGGATGATACTGCAAATCCACATCGTAGTCCACCAGTAGCTCGAGCCATCTTCTCTGCCGCATATTAAGATCCTTCTGGGTGAAAACATACTTCAGGCTCTTATGATCAGTAAAAATCTCCACTCTGTCTCCGTACAAGTAGTGCCTCCACAACTTAAGTGCAAACACTACTGCTGCTAGCTCCAAGTCATGGGTCGGATAATTTTTCTCATGATCACGGAGTTGACGTGACGCATAAGCAATTACCTTCCCATGCTGCATCAAAACACATCCCAATCCTCTGCCTGAAGCGTCGCAATAAACTGTGAATCCTCCGGTCCCATCTGGAAGGGTGAGAATGGGAGCCGTTATCAAACCTCGCTTCAACTTCTCAAATGATTCCTGACATTCTGCTGTCCAAACGAATGGTACATCCTTGCGGGTCAACTGGGTCATCGGCGCTGAAATCCTTGCAAAATCAGAGACGAACCGCCGGTAGTAGCCGGCCAATCCAAGAAAGCTGCGAACTTCTGTCACTGAGCTGGGTACTGGCCATGCCTCGATAGCCACAATCTTCTGGGGATCCACTTCCACTCCGCCTCTGGTAATGATGTGACCTAAGTAAGAAATGCGATCAAGCCAGAACTCGCATTTACTGAACTTGGCGTACAACTGGTGCTCTCTGATAATCTGGAGGACAATTCTGAGATGCTGCTCGTGCTCTGCTTCACTCTTACTGTAGACCAGGATGTCATCAAGGAACACTATCACAAACTGATCCAAGTAAGGCATGAAAATACGGTTCATGAGGTCCATGAACACTGCCGGCGCATTGGTCGCCCCAAAGGGCATAACTAGAAACTCCCAATGCCCGTACCTAGATCTGAACGCCGTCTTCGGGATGTCCTACTCTCTGACCCTGATCTGGTGGTATCCTGACCGCAAGTCTATCTTCGAAAAAACTGAAGCCCCCTTGAGTTGATCAAACAAGTCATCTATCCTCGGGAGAGGGTATCTGTTCTTGATTGTCACTGAGTTCAAGGTACGATAATCAACACATAGCCTGGACGTACCATCCTTCTTTTTCACAAGAAGCATCGGGGCTCCCCAAGGCGATCCACTTGCACGAATGAATCCCTTGGTCCTGAGTTCTTCAATCATTTTGTACAAAATCTCCAACTCTGAAGGCGCCATTCTGTAGACTCGCTCTGATACTGGTGCTGTCCCGGGAATCAAGTCGATGGTGAACTCGATCTCCCGCTCTGGTGGCATCCCTGGAAGTTTCTCTGGGAAGACATCTGGAAACTCTTCAACTATCCGGGGCAACTGCACTGCTGCTTCTGCCATCCGCAATACTGGAGGAGATGGCTCTACGGCGCCTCTGGAAAATGAAAACTCTGGCTCTCCGGGAATACTAAAGACAACTCTGCCAACATGGCAGTCTATCCTAGCATAATGGTTCCTCAACCAATCCATGCCTAGGACTACATCATAGTCTGCCATAGGGAACTCTATGAGCCTAGCGGGGAACTCTCTACCGCTAACTACGATCCGACACGAGGAAAACACTCGATCTACTCCCACAAGACCATTACCAGTAAGTATATTGAGCCTCACTGATAATGACTCGGGCTCCAATCCTATCCGTGTCGCGAATCGTGCAGACATGAATGAATGCGATGCACCATAATCAAATAATACAGATGCTGGAAAGGTGTTGACGAGAATAGTACCTGCCACTACCTCACCTGGTGTAACTTCTTCTTCCATGGTCATCATCATAGCCTGACCTCTAGCTGCGGGTCCTCTCTGCTGGAAACCCCTCTGTCGGTTCTGTGCTGGAGCCTGGGTGAACTGCTGCTGGTTCTGCTGCTGAAAGGCCTGGGCCTGAGGCAACAATGGCCTCGGGTACTGATGTTGCTGCTGCTGCTGCTGGACTGGAGCTGGGGCTGGTCCTCTCACCGAAGAACTAGAAAGGTTGGATGATGATGGACCTCCCCTATTCGGGCAGGTCCCTATCTGGTGGTCTGCTCCTCCACAAGCCAGGCACAATCCATGTGCCCTACGACACTCTGCCACTACATGGCCCGGCTTCCCGTAATGAGAACATCCCACCGCGAAAGACTGCTTCTGCTTCTGCTGCTGCGGGTACGTCGGGGTCGAATGCTGAACCGACGTCACTGAGGCCGCCCGCCTCGGAGTCCCAATGGTTATACTCCTAGCTGCCGGGGCTGGAGCTGAAGATTGGTGCATCTGGTTGTGGGACCGCTTCCTGCCTCCGGTCCTGTCTACAATTCTCCGGGAGGTATACTCATGCCTCCTTGCTGCCTTCAACACTGCATCGAACATCTGGTGCTCGAACTGCTCCACAGCCAATAATATCTCTAAATGCAGTCCCTGCTGGAACCGCTGGGCCCTATCGAATTCGGTTGCCACCAAGGTGGGGGCGAACCTACTCAGCCTGGAAAACTCGGTCGCATAGCCATCGACTGTCCTACCTCCTTGCTTTAAGTTGGTGAATCTCGTCTGCAGGTCGTACCGTGCCACCGCATCGAAGTACTTCGTCTGGAACCTTTCTCTGAACGTCGCCCAAGTGACTGGCGCTGCTAATCCCATGGCCTGAGCTGCCCACCAATCGCGAGCCAAGTCTAACAACTGTAGGCGTACTACCGCCACCTTCTCATTTTTAGGTGTCCTAGCTGCTTCCAGGACCACCTCGGTTTCCTGAAGCCAAGCGTCCGCGGCAATCGCATCTTCACTGCCGTCAAAGAAGGGAGGGTTCAAGCGCTTGAAACTGTTGGCCGCCTGATTCCCTTGGGGACCTCCTCGGTTTAGTGCATCATGAACTTCCTGGTGCAAGGCGTCGCCTCGACGATCTTGGGATGCAAGTAGTTCTCTGATAAGCCCTACCAAAGGTCCCTCATCCTGTCTAGTTGGTTGAGCGGGTGGAGCTGCCTGAACTGGAGGTTCCGAGCCTCCGGGAAGCATAACTCGGGAGGCTACTCCAGAGTGCTGAGCTTGATCTTCCTGGCGCTGGGGTGCTTGTCGAGCTTCCTCTAGCTGGTTGGCAGGTCCGGGAGTAATGCCGCTGAAGAAGACGACATAGGGAACAATAAGAAAAGGACCAGGACAGATTAATGATACAAGCATGTGATCAGGTCAAGAATCTCAGGGATTTGAAGATACGAGCAGAGATCAAGGGCGAATATTGATTGAGACATCTATTCGGTAAACCCCCACATTTCTTGATTGACAGACCTGCATGGGCCACCACTAAAACCATGTCACGCCCCAGAACCAGAATACTGGAGAGCGGGGGCAGACATAGCCAGCTACGTATATTGAAATAGAATACATCTCAACTATACGGTCACGGCTGTCTAGATATGAGGGTTTACTACAAGCCAGCAGTCTCTTAAGGTCAAGCCTATTGTCTCAATCTCAAGCAATTAACAGAGTTACAAGATGTCAGAGCATCAAATATATATATATAAGGCGTCCCAAATATTACATATTGGATGATCATGAAGCTAGTCGTATAAAAGGATAGGACTAGCAAGAGTTCAGTCATATATGATCAACCCTAGGATTTGTTAATCATGTTTACAGCCCGTAGGCAGACAGTAAGTAAATGTGCATCGAGCTAACAGGTGCTCGTCGGCTAAACGTCTCAAAAGAATAAATTTACATATAAGTGGGTGAAACAAAAGGGAAAACCCACTCTTGGCCCGGGTTCCGTCTAGTTGTCACCATTGGGCTGGAAGCTCGGTAGATCCTCGGGAGCTGCTCCGAAATCTGGCCACACAAAACCAGCTGGGTCAAACCCCAGAAAGAGCAAGTGCCACAAAGGAGGCCACAAATAAGAACAAAAGCCAGCATATCAGAACATAAAGAATAAAAGAAAGTACAAGTAGTAAAGTACACAGGGTGATAAACGACTAGGGACGTGGAACCATTCCGGGAGCCAGGTTACAATCCTTAAACCAAACAAGGACCGGGATTGTACCCCTTCGCCTGAATAGCTCACTGTCTCTACCCATTTATCGTTAAGATAAGTAAAACAAACATGCTCAGGAGATAGCAGGTACTGGAGCTAGACAAGACTTAGACAAGGCTGGACACCATCCATTCGCAATCGGCCAAGCAAGTACTACGGCTTACTACTTTAACTAACTAGGGTTATCACAAGCCTAATTACTAACAAGATGCAAGTGAGAATTTCCAGTCCCAAGCCCTGCAGACTATCCGGTTATCCTTCCGCGGGTTGAGAGTTATAGGTGGGTACATTGCCCGGGAGACAAATGTACCCTTAGGTGACTTAGAGGGTGCAACACATGACAGTGTGCTGGAAATGTGCTCTACTCGTCGGCAAACTACAAGTCCATTAAAGCGTCCAGATAACGAGATTGCCTGTGACTGGGAATTCTCCATGTTCTAGTTTGATCTAATCATTAGCCTAATCCAGTTTAGCGCGAGTCCCTGGCCGTGGTACCCAGGAAGTCATGTCCTAGACATGATGCAAGACAAGACAAGTGGATTGTACCAACAAGCAAGCAGGAATACCCACGGTGTCAAGTTGATTATACGAGTTAATTACAAGTTACAAGTCAAGTCAAGTCAGGAGTGCGCCGCCACGGGCCACTATCAAGTTATCAAGATAAATCATGTCAGGGTGTTTGTTAGGAGTACACCACTACGGGTCACTGTCATGTCAGGTTGGTCATGTCAGGAGTGCACCACTACGGGTCACTGTCGTGTTATGCTAGGTCCTTGTCATACCATGCCATGTACAATAGACATTCCAAACATATTAAGTAAAATCAAGTTCATGACAAAAGGCGTAAGGATATAAAATGGGCGTAAAATATCTAATACAATATCAATATATATAGGACTACAGAAGAGCCAGGCTTAAAGAAAATAAAACCAAATCTCCAGAGTCAATGGTTTGCGCAAGGGGTCAGGGGGTTGGATTGCGCAGGAGTCAAGTGCGCCGGGAGGCCAACTGCGCAGGGTGAGCTGCGCAGGGTACCAACTGCGCAGGAGTGAGCTGCGCAGGGTACCAACTGCGCAGGAGTGGATGGCGCAGCAGATGGATTGCGCACAGGAGGATTGCGCAGGGGTGGATTGCGCAATGGTCGATTGCGCAGGGGTCAGGTTGCGCAGGGGCTAACTGCGCAGGGGTTAGTGCGCCAAGGGAGATGCGCGGTCCAGCCAAGAGGCCGGGCGCAATCGGCTATGCGCAATGAAGGCGCTGGCCGAGAAGGAAGGTGCGCAGTTCACCAAAGGGTGAGCTGCGCAATCGGCCTTGCGCTAAAGAGCGCAGGCCGAGAGGGCTGCTTCTCCAACCCGAGAAGAACTCCAAGAACTTCAAAACTTCAATTCTTCATAACTTGATCAAATCAAAACCAAATCTAGATTTTCAAAGTTCTAACTTGAGTAAAATCGAATTCTCTTCCACATGGAAGCATCAAAACATACAAAATCAAAGTTAAATAGATCAAAACCATGTAAATCCGAAAATAGTAAAAACCTAGATCTATAAAAAGGAAAGCTCCAAATCACAAAATGTCAAGTTCTAAAGTTGTTCTCCATGGCCTAATCTAGCTAATGGACAAATAAAAAGTGGTGCTTATTTGATGGCAAGGTGCACTTGCCTAAGGGGTTGGGGAGTTGTGTGGAAGAAGGAAGAAGATGGAGAAGAAGAAAATTAATGGAGAGTAAAGAGGAGAGAGAAAAAGTTGGTGGAGATATAATGAGGGTGGTTGTGTTGTGTTGAGGGTAGAGTGTAGGTTAAAGTGTTCCACTCATGATGAACCAAACCAAACCAACTTCCACAAAATAAAACCAAGCCATGGTCCAAAACCCATTTACGAGAAACCAAAATCCGCAAGTCGAGAAAATTAAAATACGTGCCAAAATCAAATATGAGCATAAATACGTAATACAGGAAATGGGGGTGACATTATGCCTTTTGGAGCAACCAATGCGCCGGCAGTATTCATGGACCTCATGAATCGCATCTTCATGCCTTACTTGGATCAGTTTGTGATCGTGTTCTTGGATGACATTCTGGTCTACAGCAAAAGTGAGGCGGAGCATGAGCAGCATCTTCGTGTGGTTCTTCAGACTCTCAGAGAGCACCAGTTATATGCCAAGTTCAGTAAATGCGAGTTCTGGCTCGATCGCATTTCGTACTTGGGTCATATCATCACCAGAGGAGGAGTAGAAGTGGATCCCCAGAAGATTGTGGCTATTGAGTCATGGCCAGTACCCAGCACCGTTGCAGAAGTTCGCAGTTTCCTTGGATTGGCTGGCTATTACCGACGGTTTGTTTCGAATTTTGCTCGAATTTCAGCGCCATTGACCCAGTTGACCCGCAAGGATGCGCAGTTTGCTTGGACAGCAGAGTGTCAGAGTTCTTTTGAGCAGTTGAAGCGAGGCCTGATAACAGCTCCTATTCTCACGCTTCCAGATGGGACCGGAGGATTCTCAGTGTATTGTGATGCTTCAGGCAGAGGTTTAGGATGTGTTCTGATGCAACATGGGAAGGTAATAGCTTATGCGTCACGACAACTTCGTGATCATGAGAGGAATTACCCAACCCATGACTTGGAGCTGGCAGCAGTGGTGTTTGCACTTAAATTGTGGAGGCACTACTTGTACGGAGATAGGGTAGAGATTTTCACCGACCACAAGAGCCTGAAGTATGTTTTCACCCAGAAGGATCTTAACATGCGTCAGAGGAGGTGGCTGGAGCTTCTTGTGGATTATGATGTCAGCTTGCAGTATCATCCTGGGAAGGCCAATGTCGTAGCAGATGCATTGAGCAGGAGAGCCGGAGCTTATTTCCTAACAGCGCAACCAGAGCTGCTAGCAGATCTTCAGAAAATGGGTATCGAAGTTATTCTTCCTTCCAGTGTGGCATTGATGGCCAGCATGCAAGTTCAGTCCACTATAGTCGAGAGGATCCGGATGGCGCAGTCAACAGATTCCAAGCTTCAGCGACTCGGAGCAGAGTGTGAGGCAGGACGAAGACCAGAGTTATGTATTCATGAGGATGGTACACTTAGGCATGGTAAGCGTCTTTGTGTACCCAGTGGAGATATCAGACAGGAGATCATGTCAGAGGCGCACAGTTCTCAGTATTCCATCCATCCTGGCAGTACGAAGATGTACCGTGATATCCGTCAGCACTTCTGGTGGAATGGCATGAAGCGGGAGATAGCTCGGTTTGTCTCTCGGTGTTTGGTTTGCCAACAAGTTAAAGCCGAACATCAGAGACCGGCTGGACTTCTTCAGTCCTTACCGATTCCAGAATGGAAGTGGAAGCATGTGACCATGGATTTTGTGACTGGACTACCTAGATCCCCAGCTGGTAGAGATGCTATCTGGGTTATAGTTGACAGGCTCACGAAAGTGGCTCACTTTCTTCCATTCAGAGTTGGTCAGTCGACGGCTCAGTTAGCAGAGATGTACCTCAGACAGATTGTCAGATTGCACGGTGTGCCAGTCAGTATCACCTCGGACCGAGATTCAAGATTTACGTCGCACTTTTGGCGTAGCCTGCAGGAGCGTTTGGAGACTCGCCTCCAGTTCAGTTCAGCATATCACCCGCAGACAGATGGCCAGTCGGAGCGCACGATCCAGACTCTTGAAGACATGTTGCGGTCTTGCACACTTGACTTCGGTGGTTCATGGGAAGATTATTTACACCTGGTAGAATTCTCGTACAACAATAGTTTCCAGGCCAGTATCCAGATGGCACCGTTCGAGGCACTGTATGGTAGGAAGTGCAGATCCCCGTTAGCCTGGGATGATGTCGGAGAGAGGCAGATGCTTGGTCCAGAAATGATTGCTCAGACCGTTGAAGTGGTCAGGCGAGTCAGAGATCATCTTCGAGTTGCCCAAGATCGCCAGCGTCATTGGGCGGATTCTCATCGGCGCCCTCTCGAGTTCTCGGTCGGCGATCATGTATTCCTGAGGATTTCGCCTAACCGTGGCGTCATTCGTTTCGGCATACGGGGCAAGCTTAGTCCTAGGTATATAGGACCGTTTGACATTCTGGAGCGAGTAGGAGATGTATCCTATTGTCTCGCTCTTCCACCGTCGCTAAGCGAGGTGCATGACGTGTTCCATGTATCCCAATTACGACGGTATATCCCGGACCCGAGCCACATCCTGGATCATTCGGAATTGGTTGTTGGTACCAACCTTTCGTATGAGGAGAGGCCCGTGTCTATATTGGACCGGAGAGAGAAGATCCTCAAGAACAAGACTATCAAGTTAGTCCGAGTTGCTTGGGGTCATCACTCTTTGGGGGAGTCAACGTGGGAGCGTGAGGATGATATCCGATCGCGATATCCCGACTTGTTTGACTCGTGAGGTATAATGTCTTTCTTATGCCTCATGCCATCAATTTCTTGCTTGTATGATTGATTGATTGCCTAGTATAATTGCCTGTGAATAGTATAGCTTGTTCTTGTCCCTCTAGCCTCTTAATTAAATTCTGAGGACGGAATTCTTTTAAGGTGGGTAGAGTTGTAATGCCTGTTGTTCGTATTACGTATTTTGAATACGTATACATATTTTATCTTGTATTTGCATATCTCCTTAGTTTGGCTTAGCTTGTTTACTCTCGGTTTGGGTTGGCTTGGTTCGGCCGGCCCAATGCTTGGTTCATCATGGGCCAAGGGTGGAACACCTTAGCCTATGCTTCTCCTTCATTTCCACCACAACCCCCCCTACCTACCACCACCTTTGATATTTATTGCCATTTCTTCTTTCTCTCTCTCCATAATTCTCATTTACTTCTCCTTCCCCCACCATTACTCTTCTCCACCAACCAAGAACACCATAGACAAGTGCAACTTGCTTCCACAAGAGAACTCCTTTTGATGGTTTCATTAGCTTCTCCTCATGATTCTAAACCACATTAGAACTTGTCATTTTTATTTTGAGGCTTTAATTCTTGTAGATCTAGAGTTTTGCTATTTTCGGATTCTTGGTGTTTTGATCTATCAAACTTGCTTGTTTTTAAGTTTTGATGGCTCCATGTTTTAGAGAATTTCATTCTACCCAATTTTGACCTTTGGAAAGTTGGATTCGGACTTGTTTTGACCAAGATATGGACAATGGAAGCTTAGATTCAACTTTAGAGTTCTTGCTGTTCTTGCCATTTGGAGAAGACAGTGAACAGTGAGCTAGCTTTTTAGCTTATGCCGCTGAGCTGTACGCTGCTCTTTAGCGAGCGTACGCTAGCCTTCGTACGCTGCTTTTTAGCGAGCGTACGCTAGCCTTCGTACGCTGCTCTTTAGCGAGCGTACGCTAGCCTTCGTACGCTGCTCTTTAGCGAGCGTACGCTAGCTTTCGTACGCTGCTCTTTGGTGAGCGTACGCTCACCTTAATACGCTGCCCGTTGGCAGTGTGTCTTGAGCGTACGCTGACCTATAGCTTGAGCGTACGCGTGCCTTGGTACGCTAGCTTAAGCGAGCAAGGCGTACGCTGGCCCCTTTCGTACGCGGACTTGAGCGCACGCTAGCTTGAGCGTACGCTGACCTGTAGCTCGAGCGTGCCCTTGTGTACGCTGACCCTTGCGTACGCTTCCCATTGGAAGTGTATGGAACCTTTCGTACGCTGACTTGAGTGTACGCTAGCTTGAGCGTACATGAGCGTGCCTTGGTATGCTAGCTTAAGCGAGCAAGGCATACGCTGGCTTGAGCGTACGCTAGCCTATCTTGTCACCCTGGTTCAACCCGAGAGCCTTGTGACCCCCATACGCTGCCTTTTGGGAGCGTATGCTTACCTGAGCGTATGCTTGCCTGAGCGTATGGCCCTTGGCAGACTTGATCTTATATCAGCATGTTAGTTTGGTTTTATTTTCCTTACCCTGGATCTTCTATAGCCCTGTATATTGATATTTATTTAGATATTTTACGTCCATTTTATATCCTTACGCCTTTTGACCTGAACTTGATAATCATGAATTTACTTAATATGTTTGGAATTTATAATTGAGCATGACACGATAGTGGCCCGTCGTGGCGCACTCCTGACTAGTACACTTGACATGATTACCTGACATGATTATCTCGAATAGCTGTTGCGACGGCTACCTGACATGACATGACCTGTATAATTAATCCTGTACACCGTGGGCGATTGTGCGTGTACAAATAAACCAGTCCTGTCTTGCATCATGTCTAGGGAGGGAGCTCCTGAGTACCACGGTCAGAAGCACCTACTAAAATGGACTAAGGTTAATAACTAGATTAATACATTAGTCATGAAGAGATTTCCCAGCTACAGGCAATCCCGTCACGCCTTGGGATCTGTAGCCTGCCGTCGAGTAGGGCACATTTCCAGTACACTGTCATGTGTTGCACCCTTCAAGCTACCTAAGGGTACATTCGTTCCTGGACGATGTACCCACCTGAATTTAACTCTAATCTTTTAACCCGGGGAACCTGGATGGTCTGCAGGGCTTGTGGCTGTGGAATAATCTCACTGCATCTTGTTAGTAATTAGGCTTGTGACAACCCTAGTTAGTTAAAGTATCAAGCCGTAGTTCTTGCTTGGCCGTGAAGTGATTGGACGGAGTCTAACCAGTCTAGTCTTGCCCTGAATCCTGTTCCAGATTATTGAATGACCATATTTATTTTACCGATAAATGGTGAGAAACCAAGCTCCGTTCAGACGAAGGGTTACAACCCCGGTCCTTGTTTGGTTCACGGGTTGTAACCTGGTTATCTGAATAGTTCCATGGTTATCTCGTCGTATATCATCCTGATATGTTTCCTTTTATTCCAGTCCTTATTTTATTTATATTTATATTCCTGTGCTGATTGCTGGTTTTAGTTCTTAAGTGAAGCTTCCTTTGTGGCACTTGCTCTTTCTGGGGTCTGACCCAGCTGGTTTTGTGTGGCCAGATTTCGGAGCAGCTCCAGAGGATCTACCGACCTTCCAGCCAGATGGTGACCACTAAACGGAACCCTGGCAACGAGTGGGTTATTTTTGGCTCTCCCGTTCTATTGTAAAAATATTCTTTTGAGGCGTTTAGCCGACGAGCACATGTTTAGCTCGATTGTACTTTATTTACTGTCTGCCTACGGGCTGTAACATGATTAACAGATCCTAGGGTTGATCATGTATGACTAAACTCTTGCTAGTCCTAACATTTTGTAACGACTAGCTTCATGATCAGCTGAATATGTAATATTTGGGACGCCTTATCATTGTATATTTAATGATCATACATCTTGTAACATTTACTTACTTGCTTGTGATTGAGACACTAGGCTTGTTCATGACCATAGAAGACTGTTGGCTTGTAGTAAACCCTCATGTATCTAGACAGCCGTGACCGTATAGCGAGATTGAATCCATTTCATATACGTAGCTGGCTATGTCTGCCCCCGCTCTCCAGTATTCTTGTTCTGGGGCGTGACATGCGCACACACACACATATGCATACACTGTTACACACTCTAACTCACACACATGTGTGTAGGTTATACACACACAACACACTCACACTACTTTCTGCCTACAGGTCCAGCCCAGGCCTATGCAAGGCCACTGCCTAACACCCACTCCCTGTTTTATGTGTGTGCAGGCACACTTGCACACCTGTGTAATGACCTAAGCCTGTGCCGACAATGCATGGAGCTAATTGCTCATGCAAGAGTGCTTTTACTGCCCTGTGCAGTGAACTAATGCGCTGGGTGCAGGGGCTCCTGCCTGTGCAAGGGTGCACCCTATTATGCAGGGACTTCCTGCCCAAGTGGCTCCTTGCAACAGGTAGAACCCTGTGTATATGCAGGGCCATCAACTGCTAATGTGCAGTAGGAAACCCAAGAGTCCTACTGAGTAGGGTATTCCCGACCTATAGCCGCACTTGCCAAGCCTGTGCAATGCACACATGGACCAAGTCCCTGCTTGCTTATGCAATACACTGCCTGCATGTGTAATAAGCACAAGTCCCTGTTGGCAATAATACTGCAGGAAGTTCCTGCAAACTGCCTGCCTGCTTCATAACCCTTGTCTGTGCGCACTAGTGCACAGGTTGCACTTCCTGTGCAGGGAAGATACCTCCTTGCCTGATGTAGGGCCAAGCCCTATCCTACCTGTACTGGTCCTGCAGGGGCACCCTGCTATGGGGTATGCAGTACTATACTTCATCTCTCATTGATACTCTTTTATGTGGGCAACCCCTACTACCATGTGTGTGCAAGCACACACACACACACACAACTCTATACTAGTGTCACTTACCCATACTCACACATATACACAACAAATATAGCACACATACACTCATAGAACATTGACACATTATATGCTACTGTCACTTGGACACTCACACTATAGTCTCTCCACACACACATATGTGAGTATACATACACTGCACTATTCCCCCTTGACACTCCTTCCTACGCCTATCACATACACTCACAACACATTGTACACACTCTCATGTAGGTAATACACACATGTATATGTGTATACACATACACACTAGTGTATGCATACACAAGCAATTTCCACTAAAAGAATAAGGACTTTTCTTGAAGGTGATTCTCCATCAATAAATGGGTATCTTGACGGTTGCAGATCCGTCAACTAGACCGTTGTCAATAAAAGACCCCCCTTTTCTTGACGGTCCCTGAAATGGTTTTTCTTGACAGTTTTTGGCCGTCATTTTAAGTAATTTTCTTGACTGTTTTTAGTCGTCAAGATAGCAATTTTTAGAAACCGTCAATATAGGAAAAAAACTTTTCTTGACTCCGGCCTAGCTGACGGCTATTAGCCGTTAAGAAAAGCCTCTTGCAGCAGAATTGAGTTAATTATTGACGTTTTATAACCGTCAAGAGAAGGTAAATTTTGTATAACAAAAATTCCATTTATAATTATATAATATGAATCGAACACACATAATTTCAATAATCCAGAAGATATACATACATCAATAACTATAAAACCCAATTTTTATACTAATAAACTGTACAATGTTCATACACCACAAACTTTCAACACATCCAACACATGTCCAACCACAAACATCCAACATGTCCAACTACAAACATATCTAAATAAAGTATGTATTTTTCATACATCTTAAACATCCAAAAATGATATTTATACAAATAAAATAAAAATAGGTAGCAAACCCGACCTGAGCACATCCCTCCTATATTCAAAGTACCTTCATTTTTCATATAGTTCCTGAGAGAAGAAGAGAAATATATTTAATCATTTATGTGCACATGTTTGTATAAACTGATATCAACTGATACTCCAAGTTATACTGATACTCATTATGAAACTGATACTCCAAGTTATACTGAAACTCACTAATTTCAAGTGTGGTAGCAGTACCCAAAAATTTAGCTCAATTACAAAGTCAAAAAAACCCAGCTACATATGTATCAAAATTTAGCTCAATTAGGAAAATGGGAAGTAATTTCTAGATTGCTCGAGGAAATGAAGGATCAAGAGATCGAACTTACTGTTGTGACATTCAACAAGATAATTGATGTTCTGTACAGATATTTCTAGATTGCACTAAGAAATGAAGCATCATAATAATCATCCTAGAGAGCAATATGAATTTGAAGGCATAAACAATTTAAGGAACATGTTTCAGTATGATGAATAACTAATCGCAAAAACTTGAGAGGAAAAAAAAGTACTTAGGAAGTATGATAATTCCTTATTCCTTATTTGGGTAATCCAAATAAGGAGAATAAACTCAAAAGCTTCTAATTTCTATAGTATATTTAATTCCTATAACCATTATCCTTCTTATTATGTTTACCAACATGAACTTAGTAATTTTTCTGACATTTTAGTTTATAAATCATTCTTCAATTGCCTACTAATAAGGTTGCACTGGAGGTCCTTGACATTATCGATCTTTAAAAGAAGGGAAAACTAAGGATGTGTTTAGTTTGATAGAAAGCATGGGAAAAGAAAGGAAAATGAGAGTGTTCATGGAGAAAACTTAATCCCATTTACATAATCAAGATCTATTTTCCGCTCCTTTCTCTCACTTTCATAGCAATGAATCACAACCAAGCATGCAAATCTTCATCTTTAAAGATTAACGTGTTAATGCAGTTATCATAATCAATACATATGGAAATGTCTATTTAATAAATAAAAAGGTCTGGAAAGTAGACAGTACCTCGGCTCTTGTGTTTAAGGTTCTGTTAGGCATCATTGATAATATGAATCTTGAAAAAAAGGAAAACTAAAATGGTGCATATTTTTATCTTTAAGACTAGCCTGCTAATGAAGTTACTCTAATCAAAATTGGGGAAATGTCTAAATAACAAGAAAATTGGCTGAAAAGTATATAGTACCTCAGCTCTAGAGGATGCAACAAAGGAACTTTTGAACCCTCAGAATCTATTGGTCTCAGTGGAGTAGTTAACATCAGCCCATGGTTGTGCATATTTTTATCTTTAAGACTAGCCTGCTAATGAAGTTATTCTAATCAATATTTGCGGAAATGTCTAAATAACAAAGAAAATTGGCTAAAAAGTATATAGTACCTCAGCTCTAGAGATGCAGCAAACGAACTTTCAAACCCCCAGAATCTATTAGTCTGAGTGGAGTAGTTAACATCAGCCCATGATTCATTCTTGAAGCACGTTTCCAATGAAGCCTCCAAATAAGGAAACAATTGAATTTGAAGTGTAGTAAAATTAGACACAAGGGTATAGGAGATCACATATTCAACTTACAATCAGATTAGGTAGCGCAATCCCTATAATTCACTGTTAGTAGCAATATCAAGATCTAAAAGTGAACTGTTCACTTTTAGATCTTGATACAATAAAACAGAATGATAAACATTCATAAGCATGAAAGGTTACCTCTACCACATCCAGAGTCGAGCACTGTGTGCAAGTATGAGAACTTTGAATGTAGAAGCACAGGAAATCTTTTGAATCCCCTTAGTTTGAAAAGAACAATTTACAGCCTCTACGATCTCCACCAAATGGCAACCTATATCTCTTGTGACCAATTCGGCCTCCACTTCTTTTGTGATTGTATCCAACTCATCTAACCACCCAGTCATGATTTTGCCTGCTAAGGAAATTTCTTCTACATCGTCAAATTCAGAGTGAGACCGGAACGGTAAGGAAGAACCTTTTCTCTCATTTAAAATTGAATGTTTGTCCAATTTTCAATTGAAAGCCATAAGAGCTTCATCTTCAACAGCAACAAGTAATAAAGCCTACATCATATAATGGATAAGCATGTCACCAGACATTTAACATATGCTAGATATAATTCAGAAATGCTGAATTGGAGGTAATTGAACTTCCTGGCAACCTTTATCATTATCTACCCTTTTATCATCCAACTAGTAAATATTAGTAAACAAAAAATTATATTAACTACATGCGTCTGCCAATAATTTTTTTTAATTTACTTTGCAGTAGTACATAATAAAAAGGGTCAAAAAGCATAAATCTGAAGTTTACCAGATTTGTCTAGAACACAGGGGGGATAGTTATATTAACTCCTTTTCTTGTTATTGAAAAAAAAAAAGTTAGAGCAGGGGGGATAGTTCAAGTGATATTTTTATTATGATGCATTTATCTACTTGGAAATGGTGAGTCTCACAGACAAACTAACTATTATTTCTTCTTCTTTCTCTTCTGTGATCTCATTTTCCTGTCATATTTCAGCCAACGGCCTCCTTCGAGATGATGTTCTACTTCAACAAGTATAACTGAAAGTCATCCCAGCAAAATGACCAAAAAAAAATCATTTTTTCCACCGTATTTTTCGTCATCATGCCTAAATTTAGTAAAACATGATAGTCAATAGAGGAAAAATACCGAGAACATAAATATAAACAATTTAAACAAATGTTTGATAGAAACCATCAATATATTATCGAAATTATATTTTTAAAATGGATAAAAAGAAGCTTAAATCTAAGGATACACCTACTTGTTTAGATTAATCTCAAATCTCAGTTACTCATGTTTAGAATTCTATACACAAATAAAGTACAAACAAGCATTTGTTGCAATTTTGGGAAAGAACTTGTTAACCTTGTACAATTATGCAGGGAAGATGACCATGCTTGGTGTGAAACAAACCTCGTTTCCAGCATAAATCAATCTTGCTGCCCTTGCCAACCTGTAGGTAAAGCCTACTTTACTGAAGTCTCTTGCTCTCGCTACAATTGAAATGACCAAATTCATTTTATGGTACAGGAAACCTTAGATTTGATGGCCCACTATATGTCCTAAGACTGTCGTGCAATCAAAGAGCATGATTCAAGATTGAATTTGGTCGATGTCCCAAAATCTTGCCGCCCCTATAATATACAGCCCCTACTGCATCCCCATATACAACAGAAAGAAATTTATGGACATTAATAAATGGGTGGAGTGCATACTTGAGGATATTGTCTTTGTTGTTGACGAGGATGGTGTCGACGATGGTGATGGAGGTTGTGGACTTCGAAACGGCGTCCTGGAGCTACTAGAGTGCCGACTGGCACCTCTATCTCCTCTCACTTGTGCCGGTGGTGATCGAGAACACGTCTTTGACTCCTCTTCAGTGTCAAAAATCTGTAAAAATAAGGAAAAGAAAAGATCAAAGAATCAAAACTCTAACCTTAACAAAAAAATAAAGGAAGAAAAAAGGGGAAAAATTAAAACTCTAACCCTAACACGATGGGCTCGTCGAGCTTGGCATGGTTCCGGGCAAGGATAGAGACGTCGGCGCCGATGCCGGCAGAGAGACGAGCGAGCGAGGGGGAGGCGACCGGAGTAGAAGTGGGTCGTGAAGGATGGAGCGACAATGTTCGAGTGGATTGGGGAGGTGGTGCGGAAGAGGAAGAGGGCGGAGGGGTATAGGGAGAGGAGGTGGACGTGGGACGAGGGCTGGCGTAGACGGAGTTGAGAGGGAGAGGGGAAGGGAAGAAGGAAGAGCTATGGTGGGAAAGAAAGCAAGGAGATAAACATGAAGGAGAGGGTTGGCTCTTCTTAGCTTTAGAAATTTTAGGGAAAATTTTGCGGGACAATAGCGCTCGATGGACGCATCCGTCAACATAATAAAGTGCAAAAAATCCCTCGTTAAATTTGTGTTTTTTGTACTAAAAGATCCCATGCTCTTAAAATTGTCAAAAGTATGAATTAAGCTCATTTTGCTCCCAAATGACAATTTTACCCCTGCCCCCCCTCCTTCTTCGGCTGTGTTCGCCGACGAGGGGGGGGGGGTCGGGTCGGGGGGAGGGGTGCTGTTCGCCGGCGAGGGAGGAGGAGGGGGGGGGTGGATCGGGGGGGGGGGGATCGGGGGGGGGGGGGGGTTCGGGGGGGGGAGGGGGGGGGGGGGGGGTGGTTCGCCGGCGGAGGAGGGAGGGGGGGGGGGGGGGGAGGGGGGGGGGGGGGGGCTGTTCGCCGGCGAGGGAGGAGGAGGGGGGGGGGGGGGGGGGGGGGGGGGGGGGGGGGGGGGGGGGGGGGGGGGGGGGGGGGGGTGGGTCGGGGGGGGGGCTGTTCGCCGGCGAGGGAGGAGGAGGGGGGGGGGGGGGGGGGGGGGGGGGCTGTTCGCCGGCGAGGGAGGAGGGGGGGGGGGGGGGGGGGGGGGGGGGGGCTGGGGGCTCGCCGGCGCCAGCGCGCCGGGCGGGGGGGGGGGGGGGGAGGTTAGAGGGGGGGGAGGGGTATTTTAGGTATAAATTTTTTAAAATTTGGCGGGAGGGGCCTAACCGAGCGGATGTATAATTTAAGGAGGGGTAAACTGCAAAAAAAATTCTAAAAAGTCTTTTAGTGCAAAGGCAGAAATTTAGCGAGGGTTTTTTTGCACTTAGTACATGTATTATTTGACGGTTATAACCAACCCGTCAATAAATTAATAGTTTTTGCTTGACGGTTTCATCTAAAACCATCAAGTAATATAGTCAAATTTTATTATATAACAGAAAAAGGTGATTTCTTGACGTATGTCCAAAACCGTCAAGATAATGGCTTTTCTTGACGGTTTAGCACGACTGTAAAGAAATAAACCGTCAAGAAACATCATTTTCTTATAGTGTTCACAAGTACTTGGTGTGCACCATGCTAGTATCGTACTAAAACTTCGATACTCTCATGATACCTATACCAAACCTTGGCATATTCATTCCACAACACATGATCATGTCTAAAATGACAATTAGGAGCTAATTAGTGTGGTGCCTAGCTAGTGCAATGTGTCATGTGAAATATGACATATTGTGACAACTGTAGGAAGAGTTAAACCCTAAATTGATTCTGTATCCTATTGTAACATGACACAACCTATTTTATCCAGTTATGGACATATTTCTAGTCTTATACATCATTCACATATCCATTTAGTCTATCAAACCGAAAGACAAATACTTGGTGTACCATTATCAGATTTTACCAAAAAATGACAAAAAAGCCTATGTAATTTCTACCAACATGGTCATTAGAGCCATGTTCTTCCCCCTATGGCTACCCCTAGTTCATGGTGAGTTTGCTATTAGTGTCATGCATGAAATAGTGTCTAAACTAGGATAAATAACAGTAGTATACCTATTGGGAGATAGATTCCCAATGTTGCACCAATGTGGACACAAATGGGAAGTAGGACACAATCCCTCAAGCTATTGGCCTTCTCTTAGCCTTCTTGGATGAAAAATAGGTGAAGATTTAATAGAGTTTCGGGAGATTTTGGTGGAGTATGAATTAAATGAGTCTAATTGTGTCCAACCTAAAATATGGGTCCATGGGTCATGACAAGTCCAATAGGTTCACAAATCAAGGGTCCAATAAATAGGCTAGTAAACCAATAAATGCAACTAACACATGTAGTTAATTAAATATCTATACGCACAATATGAATAATGTAAAGTGACAAAAATAACCCTATTTGGGATTATGGTAGTGGCAAATCTACCCTCCTAATTTTTTTATCATCAAAATTAAAGAAAAACTAGCACAAGAATACAAGCAAGAACAAGAAAAACAATACCTCAAGGCTCGAAGAGATAAGGGTGTCGCTCCCGCATGTCGTCCTCTCTCTTCCAAGTAGACTCACATGGAGAATGATGCCTCCATGCGACACAAAGCAAAGGACTGACCTGCTTTCAGAGCACCTTCTCTCGACGATCCAGAATCTCCATAGGCTGCTCTGGATAACTGAGAGTAGGGTGCACCTCTATCTCGGAGTGATCCAATACGTGACTAGGGTCTGCCACGTACCATCTCAACTGCGACACATAGAATATGTTGTGAACTCTCTCTATCCTAGGTAGCAAGTCTAGTCGATAGGCCACTACACCGACCCTCTCAAGTATGGTGGAAGGTCCGAGGAATCACGGACTAAGCTTCCTGCACTTGCCAAAGCTAATCGTGTCCAATGCCAGAGAAATCCTCAGGAACACCATATCGCCAACCTATCACAAAACAAGACTTAACACAAATCCTAAAGCAAACAATCACAAGCAAGCACAAACCAAAGAACTAAAACTATACCTCGAACCCTAACGGTCTCCGGTAGTTATCTACCCAATGCCGTTGTCTGTCCTGCGCTATCCGAAGTCTATCTCTAATCACTTGACCTTCTCCACTGCATTCATAATCATCTCTGGTCTAAGCAAAGCTTTCTCGCAATATCGTCCCAAGACAAGGGAGTACGACACATCCGTCCGTATACAGCCTCAAATGGTGACATCTTTATACTGGCCTGGTAGCTGTTGTTGTAAGCAAACTCTACCAGGTGGAGATGGTCCTTCCAAAAACCTGTAAAATCTAACACACAAGTGTGAAGCATATCCTCGAGTGTCTAAATGGTCCTCTCTGACTGTCGATCTATTTGGGGGTGATATGCGGTACTGAACTTGAGCTGAGTGCCCAAGCTAGCCCGTAAACTCCTCCAAAGTAAGAAGTGAAGCGATTATCCTGATCCGAAACTATGCTCACAAGAACCTCGTGCAACCTGATGATCTATCTTATATACATATTTGCCATCTTCTCCATAGACAAGCCCACCTTGAAAGGCAAAAAGTGGGTCGATTTGGTCAATCTATCAAAGATGACCCAAATTGCGTCTTTCCTTCTGGGAGATCGGGAAGTCCAGACACAAATCTATAGTAATATGGTCCCACTTAAACTCTAGATAATAGCTTAAGTAGACCTCTTGCCCTCTACCTCTCGGCTTTCACCTGCTAGCACACTAAGCATCTGGATACGAACTGTGCCACCTCCCACTTTATACCATACAATATGCTCTCTCATATATCTGTATATCTTGTTGGCACCAGGATACATAGAGTACTAAGTGCGATACACTTCTTGAAGAACCTTCTCCCGAAGCTCTCCATTAGGCACGCAAAATTTATACCGTGCTTCAACGACCCATCTTTCACGATAGAGAAATCATCCAACAACCCTGTATGACCTGCTCTCTGATGATCCTCACAGTCACATCATCAACTTTGCTGATCTGACCCTATCCATCAACTCAGACTAAATCTACAAACCCACATCTGTATCTCCATTCCAGGAACGATCACCTCGATACCCAAACTATTCAGATCTGCCAATAGATGCTGATCTACCATCAAATACATAGCTACCAAATACTGCTCAAGGCATCGATAACTACGTTGGCCTTTCGGGATGATATTGCAATGAGATATCGAAGTCCTTCATCAACTCTAGCCACCACCTCTATCTCATATTCAATTATTTCTGAGTGAACACGTACTTCAAGCTCTTGTGATCTGTGAAGATCTTTATAGACTCTTCGTACAAGTAGTGCTTCCACAGCTTCAGAGCAAAGATAACAGCTGTCAACTCCAGATCATGGGTCGGGTAGTTCTTCTTATGAGGCAATCACCTTTCCGTGCTGCTGAATAGTATAACCCAAGCCTTTCCCAGATGCGTCACTATAGATAGTAAAATCATCTGTCCCTAATGGCAACGTCAGGATATGAGCTGTGGTCAACCTCTTCTACAATTCATCAAAGTGGCATGACACTTCTTGGTCCAGACAAACTCCAAGTCCTTCCTGGTGAGTCTAGTCATCGGCTCTGCACTCCGAGAGAAGTCCTGAACGAACTTCTGGTAGTAGCCTACCTGTAGCCTCCCTTCCCAGAATTTTTAAAATATTTTTATTATTTATTTGATTTAAATGGTGATTTTAGATTTTATAAATAATTATTTAGTTAATTATTATGGTAGACGACTTTAGCCATGGTTAAGTTTTGAAGTACCAGACGACTAGGAATCGTGGCACGGATAGTGCAGTGGCGTACCTTGACTAGTGTATTAGCCATGCCAAGGAAGACCTAGCCATAAGTGTGTCATAACTAGAAAAACCAGATCAAGTTTTGACTTAAACCCCACCGATAATTTATTTATTTATTATTTAGATTTATTGACTCGTAGAAGACCCTGTTGTACCGAACCTGTCCAGATTGGACCCAATTCAAATCCAAGCCCATGTAGGCATGTAGTAGGACCAAATACGGCCTTGTAGACACGTTTGGTAAATGCAAATATTTGGGTATATATTTAGGAATTAGCAATTATTTTCTAAATATTTAGTATATATACACTAAAATATTATTATTATTTTAATAGCGTTTACAATATTGTATGATTTTCGGGAGCCGATAAAGAGTGTGCGTACTAGGTTCACCAAACCTTACTACACTTGCTATTGGGTTATTTTTAGTTGTTATCGGGATTATTAGAATTATACTGTTATTGTATTAATAATTATTATTAAAGGTTTTAGGTGGCGGTTTTAATTGTCAAATCATTGGATGTTGTAAAACCCAACTAACTTATTTAATCTAGGTCATCTTTCTTCAACCTTCACTTAGTATTAAATGTTTAATCATTAGGGAATGAAAGTGATTTTCATCTTCAATTAAGGACCTTGATATATAAACTCAGCACATAGTGGGCTGAAGATCCAACATGTGGTAGCAATGATGCAAACTAGGCGGTGTACTATATCATCTTTCTTTTTATATACACTTGCTACAAAAACCTTTTCCTAAGGTTTTTGATGTCCAATTAACCAATGACAGAAACTCGTAGTTACAGAGTGACCTCCATGGTTTTTCCTTCTGACATACTACTATTACGGAGCAACTGACAATTGTATAGTATGACAAAGAACTGTAAATTGTTGTCCTTGGGATTTTGTGGGCATTGTTTTCTTGGATTGGCTAAACTATAAGCAGAACAAATTGTAGCAAATCGATCTATTAGTTTATTGATTTGTTTTCATATAGATTTCAGTATACTAAAACGAACAACAGTAGCCAACCCGAGCCCACAGGCCCGACACCCCCATGCAACCCGAGAGAGTTCCCAGCCAGGCCGAGCCCCAAGCGCACCCGCTTATTTTCCCAACGAGAGCAATCGAGCATATATATATATATATAATATATATATATATATATATATATATATATATATATATCAGCGAGAGGGAGGAAAGCATCGACAAAACCCTAGCCGACCTCCTCATTTCCATGGTACGTCGTCTCAACTCTGTCGAATCCTCCTCGTATCATGTCGGGCATCCCGCTGCCACCCTACCCCTGGACGCGGGACTACCGTGCGTCGCCAGCGTGGGCACTGGCAGCAAGCGCAGCAACCACAGCAGCAAGCACGACAACAGCGTTAGTAGCAGCAATGACGCGGCCACCCTGGCACAGCCGCCGACAGGCACTCCAGCCAGGCACGACCCACAGTATTGTAAAACAGGTACGTCACTACAGGTGCCACAGCCGTGGCGACGACCACCGAGCGGCTACAACATGACAGGGAAGGGGGGTCCAGGGGGAACCTTCCCCTCCTGGTAAGACAGAAAAAGGAGCGAGTCTGACGAGCAGAATAAAAAGGGAATCACGGGGTAATCCCCGTGAAAACACTATACATCTATTAAAAAAATGAGCTATAAGCTCACTTTTTTACGAAGATAGGGTTGCATACGCAACCCGTGGCATGAGGCTTTGCCGATGCTGTCCTTATTACCCGACGTTGCCGGGCCGACGTTGCACCGTCCAAAATTCCCATCGAACCCATCCAGAAGACCCCCGCAGCCGTCGCCTCCACCATTTACATCTTCCCATGACTGCTCGCATCCTCGTCGTGCCGAGTAGTCGATGATTGGCGACCGAACCATCGAGATCAGCTCGTTGAGCACTCTCAGGGAGTCCGTCGAGAGCAGCACCGAGCTCGTGAAAGAGAAGCAGGCGTAGTATGAATGGCTGCATCAGCTTCGATATTTCTGTGATGTGTGCCCACCATGCATTGCCTTCTCCGCGTCGTGTCGAGCACGAATCCACTACACCGGCCTCCGATTCTGCGCTTTCATGTCGGGCTGCTAACCTAGCCTCGTCTGGCCGACGAGCGGCCCGTCTCGTCGAGCATGCCAGCGTCGAACCCTCACCTTCTCCATGTGGCGCTAAGCGCTCAACCGCCAAGTTAACACCCGTCTCGCGTGCCGCCTCGCCCTCCTCGTCAGCAACCGAATATCCCCGTGTGTGCCGGCCACACGCTCGGCCCTAAGTGTGCCTGTGGTCCAGTCGGGCTGCACTGTTGCCACACACCAGAAGTAGCCATGACGAGCCATGTCAGTGATACTCATGTAGAGTTCGTGGAGAGCTGTACTACACCGCATGGTACTGTAGCATGCGTGAATAGGAGGTCAACCCAAGAATGTTAGGTAATATACTCTTTTCTTTTCCTGTTGCTTTGGAAGGTTTCAATTTATTAAGTCTAGGTTCAGCAACAAATAAAACCAAAGACTATTATTGATAGCTGAGTGTTGTGGCTCCATTATAAGGGATATAAGCTTGAGTATTGGTGATCCTGGGTTCGATCCTAGCCTATGTATTATGCTATGAATGTTTGTTAAGGCTTTGCCTAATAGAAATTTCCTATGGGATGCTTATATCTATAATAAGAACAAGTGCCCCCATTTTACAAATGAGAGAGTAACTCACCTGGTGGAAAGCAAGGTAGAATTGGGATTGGCAGGGTTCTCGAGCCCAGCATGGGTAAAGGGATCTTTTGCTTTGTGTCTTTTCCTCGCAATAGAAGTTAATAAAAATTGTTACTGTCACGACCCGCACCCACTGCGAGGGTACGAGTACGTAACAGCACCCAGCCTACGCCGCAGTGTCGGCGGTAGAACGCTATTCTAGGTCATGAACTACAACTAACATAACATGAAATACTCTCCAAAAGGAGGCCAAACACAGAGGTACAACTCAATCACAATCTAAGGTAGAATATAGCACGATAGAAATAGATAAAAAAATCCTCAACTGTGGTACAATAGAAACGAAATAACATAAGTCTCAACAACTACCAGTCTCAACATCTGTAAAATATACAACCCTGAAATAAGGACAACAACTAATCATGAAAAGAAAAAAATAGTCTAAGCTATCTATACTAAGCAAGGTATCGTCCTCACCAGCTGCCTGAACCTTCCGGGGGTCCAGGTCGCGAGTGTCATCTAGGCAAGCTCCAAGGTAAGGGGTACAGGGTTCCTCATCATCCTCTATAAAATTTTCAACAGGTGAGTCAGGACAGGAGTGAGCAAATACATCTCACGCAGATTATAACACCAGGTTAGAAAAATATAAACATGCAAGAGAGTACAATACATGAAACTGAAAGAAAGTACATGATGTAAACAGAGAGAGAAATGTAATAGAATATCTACTATAAGTAGAGAGCTACTAGTGACTAGTGATTTAGAGTACAAAGTCGACATGTGAACGGCTTGATTTGTACATGAATATACTAAGGAGGTGTACATGGCTATACTACTTTGGAATTGTTCACATGACTATTTATACTCCCCATACCCCAATCAATACACAAGGATCCAGACAAGTTATGTTATGTACATGATTTTACATAAAAGCCCATAGATGGGTGTACATGAAGTATACATGAGGGCTCAGAGAACTGAGTGTACATAAAATCCACATGAAGGCCCATGAAGGGTGTACATGAAGTATAGGTTATACATGAAATAGACGAGAACATGACCGACATGATAGCACATGAGAGTACATGAGAGAGCACGAACGAGCATGAAGCACATGAGAAACATGAATAACATGAGAGCAAGGAATACACGATGTATATGAAACACACGACATGATGTATCCGATGCTTCCGGGAGGGATAACATCGCATGAAAGGATCAGATAGTACCAATCCGTGATAATATCGTGATAGCATCAAATAAGATAAACTAGAGCAGAAATATAATTCTAAGCAAGTTATAAAATGATCAGAGAATGTACTCGCCTGGTATCTGAATATCCGAAGTAAATGTATTGTCCGAGATGAGTACCTGACTCCTAGTTAGAGCAACACAAGTCAAGAGTATACAGGAGATGATAAATGTAATCTACAATGCATCTGCATGCAGTCTATGTCAAACTAGGCTAAAGTCAACACTTGGTCAACTCTAGTCAACTATACTAGTCAAAACTAGGTCAACTGGGTCAACCTAGACCCAATCCAGTCTCACTAGGCCTAACCTTGTCTACTAGTACACACATCATAACTAGGCTATACAAGCCACAACCCACAACACTTCTATGAACAAGTATGCATATAGGTACATATATGTATAGGTACATACATGGGTTAAGCCAGGCTTGTATAGGCTATTGGCCTATACTTGTATGGCCTTTAGAATACATCCATAAGAAAGTGCTCATAATCTCATGTGAACATAGATAGAGGTATAGAGAGGGGCATGTATATATGTACATGTAAATATGTGTATGAAAGAGTGAATATAGGCAGTGGGTGTTGTAGAATGGTATACAAGTGTCCATGAATTTAGAAGTGTACATGTGTGTGTGACATTTGGTTATAGGCATGTATGTATGTCTGTCATATTTGTGTGTGTAAGTGTAGCTATCAATCTCAGTTTTTTTCCTGGTCTCAGGTTCAGAAATGCAACCCAGGATTCCAGTTTTCAGTGCTTCCAGATTTACAAATCAGTGAAATGTAGGTATAGATATTAAGTTCTCAGATTTTGTATGTGTCATAGAGGAAAGACAGTGGGTCATAGCTCAGTTCTCAGAAATTAAACCAAGTGACAGTACATACAAGTAATCTCAGGAAAAGAAATTAACAGTGTGTGATATGTGTACATTAAACTCATATTTGTACAATGCAAGGAGTCTCATCTATTTGGAAGTAAAACAGTGTACCATAGTGTCAGTGTTCTGTGTACATTAGTGCCTGTGTGTGTCTCAGGATTGGAAGAACAGGGAAGTGAACAGTGTGAATGGAAACATTCTCAGGAAACACAAAGTGACAGTTATATTGGGAAAAATAGTGTACATGTACATGTGTATATAAATCCCAGTTCAATTGTCAAGAACTCATTCTCAGTTTTCAGGTGAATGTATGAGTGATACAATCTCAGGTTCAGGTTTTGTTCTCAGGTTTAATATCAGGATTATTCTCAGTTATATGCAAGGAAAGGAAATCTTAGATTTTATATAAACAAACTCGGTTTAGCTATGAGACCTACATTCAATTCTTCAAACAACTTTAGTTTTTAAAAAGACTCAGGTTCAGATTTTCACAAATCAATGTATAATGAAGCTTATGTTCTCATAAATGCATGGCATATGGCAGTTTAGTTTAGAAGTGTGTTCAGGAAATCAAGCAAGGATTAGGGGATGTGTGTAACACAACTCAGGAATTTGACAGTTCCTAATTAGCAGTTCCTATTCTAGTCTAACCAATTTCCAATTGGAAATCTATACTCCTAACACCAACACCACCAAACATTTAACAAAACTAAACATGTGTCAACCTCCACAGTGAACTTAACAAAACGTAAATAGATTAAACATGGCAATCTTAACATCAATTCAGTTTTTAACTAGAATTAAAATTCAGCATTCACTAACAGTAAAATCTAGGAAGTTTCAGTCCAACCCACAATCAATAATCCAATTCTCGAGTGCAAACCCTATCCTAACATGCAACTCCAACCTAAGAAACTAATACCTATGCACATGAATATAACATGTAAATTTAAGCACCAAATTTTAGTTAAAACAGGGAATCAATTTCAGAAATTTAAACTGGAAACATGTATCAGTTAAAATCATTTCGAACCCAAATTATCATAAAAAGTTGAAAATCAAAAGTGGACGAGGGGTACAGTGACAGAGCATATCACTCGTGTCCAAACAACCCCAGATGTGTCCACGAGGTGGACAGAATCGTGTCCAAAACAGAATTGCAAGTTTAACAGAAAACCGTGAAAGAGTGATCTCGTGCGACCGTGTCGAGCTCGATTGGGCTCGACACAGAGCTCGAGATACGCCGTGCTTGTGCACACGTGTAGAGGGAACATAGGGGTATGTGTCTACATGTCTGCACAACCCCAACCATGTTGTGTCCACAAAATTTGAGCGTATCAGACGCAATTTTTTCGCGTGCACACAGTGAGAAAAATAGTGCGGGCTATATTGCTTCTTAACCATTCAATAGGATCTATGAAACTTTAGGGGCTTGGTGTCAGTCACCAAGGGAAGGTCCACAAAACTTTGGTGTCCAGATGTATCGTGTATAGGGAGTTCTAGGACACGGGCAGCAGGGGAACCCTAGCCGAGCGCGCGGGGCGTGTCCAAGCCATCGTATGGATACGACACGACACGACACAGAAACATGGGTTTAGGTTAGGGAAATCAGAAGGCACATTAAAAACAATATTTTTGTTCAAAAAGTTTTCAAAAACAGTGAAAAAGAATCCTCACATGCATTTTATCAAACACATGTGTACAATTCATGATACGTGTCCGATACGGACACCAAACGGACACGAATCAACACAAAACCAATACCTAGCTAGGGGACACGTAGGGCTATGTAAATATGCAAAGAAATCGAAAATCTAATGAGTTTAGATAGGGTCACCTATTATTTGTTCTTCCTTAAGAAAACTCCTAAAATGAGGATTCCTCCTTGCTAGCCCAATGCTCCAAATTGCTCCAAAGCTGTAGTTTCTCTCCATGGACATGAAATAGAGCTAGATTAGGAACTAATGCAAAAGACTAGAGTGGAAAAGGAATTAAAATGAAGAAACTAGGGCTTGAGGAAGATTTCTATACCTCTTCTTCTTGTAAACTTGTAAACTTTCTTAAGGAGGCTATAATAATGGAAGGGACATTATATAGGGTGGGATTCCCTATGTTGGCTGGCCAAAACTCTAGGGTTAGGGTTTTAGTTAGTTGGGCCATGGGCCTCCCTCTCTTGGTGGGTTTTTAGGCTTCCTAGTTAAGGGCCTATTCTCAAAACACCTCATTCTAACCATTAAGCCCAAAAGCAATTATCTACCAATTTTCTAACCATGACTTAAACTAACAAGCCCCACTTAGTCTATAGTTTAAGTATCACTTCTAGGTTAGGCCCAATCTAGTCAGAACCAAGATACCACATAGCAACTAATTAATTAATATTAAAAATCACATAAATTTCCATAAATTCCAAATAATTCTAATAAATCCAATAAGCTCAAATAAATTCAAAAATGACCAAAATACCTCTAGGCTAAATGCACTAAATTGAACCTCTACTCACATGGTTAGGTTCTGGTCAAACAGTCTCTACGGTTTCACTAGCTGCAGATCAAAATCACAAGTCATGATATTTAAATAGTTTAAAATGATTAAAAATCACCAAAAATCATATTATTATTTAAATATCATAATTAAATAAATTAAAATAAAATTTTAAAAATTACCCTCATTTTAAAAACTGGATGTTACAGTTACTTTATACATACATTTGTGAACCATAGCTTGGCTGGTAGTACAATGGTGTTGTGGATGGATGATCCTGGGTTCAAATCCAATTTGAGTCAGGGAAGATATTTTTGGTTCTTTCCTTTCTATTTTTCCCCATCAATCATAATGCTTAATGCTGTCCACCTTAATGTAATTATGCTACCATTGCTATCAGGATCCAGCACTTGTGCCAATAATGCCTTATGTTAATAAACTTGAGTAGCATTAAGTGACTCTGGTAGATAATTAATTCAATCCTAAATCTTTCTATAGGTCCCTTGGATTACTTGAACACTAATTTCGTGCCGGACTTTCACCCGCGGCTTCCGGTGACAGGCAAGTATACCTTTTCCTCTACAATTTTATTTACATGCATTGTATTTCATTTTTTAGTTTTGACTGTTAATGGGCATGTGCTTTTCGTATTATATTATTTTGAGTTACTTTTATTGTATATAACCGTGTTCATGTTTGGTCTGGTGGTTCACACTTGGAGTTTCTGTCAGTACCTTACTTGAGTCGTGCCATAGAACGAGTACGTGTAATTGGACTGCTAAATACTTGATATTGTTTCCTTGGCACCAGAGAGTCCACATTCAAGACGAGAGTATTTTCTTGATCTGTTTACATCCGTGAGTGCACATCGGGACGAGGATGTCGATTATTTGCACCAGAGAGTCCACATTGGGACAAGGGCGTTGATTTGACTTGACTTGCACCAGAGATTCCACACTCGGATGAGGGTGTTTTTCTCGATCGATTTACATCAGAGAGTCCACACTCGGGATGAGGATGTAGTACTTGCACCAGAGAGTCCACACTCGGGACGAGGGTACCTTGCCGTGAGCTAACCAGAGAGTCCACACTCGGACGAGGGTTAGTACTTAGTTCAAATCCGTGAGTCTACACTCGGGATGAGGGTTTGGTTCTTCCATTGATCTCGTAATTATCGTTCATCAGCAGTTCATTTATACGTAGTTGTTCTAGTGTTCGTGTTCGTAATCATTTGTCGTGTCCCTGTTTCTTTTTGTTTATTTTTCTCACGCATGATAAATCTGTTAGATAGGCATATATATGTATCTTGCTATGTCCTATGAGGACCTGATGATCTCCTTAGGTTTAGCGGTTGCATGGAGTTAGCTAGAAGTTCTGGGTGGCAGAGGATTTGCGATTCGTGTGGGTTTCGGATGCGATGATCCGCTTGTGGGATTCAGGTATCATTATTACGTTGTTATCCTATCGTGCTTTCATACTTTATCATGTTTCCTGATTCAGTTTAGACTCTTATTACTTTCTTTAAGTCTTATCGGACATATATGCCAGTGGGCTGCAGACCACGACCTATAGTGTTCATTCTTGTTTATCATTCTTATTGTGGATTGAGATATAGATTTGTTTGCCATGTTGGGAAGCTTACCCTAGCCATGACAGCGTTTACGTATTCGAGTCGAGACGGAGTCGCTCGATACGTAGCTGGCTTTCTCACGATCTCGCGTCCGAAAAGCAGGTACGGGTCGTGACACTGCCAGACCCAAAAGCTCTGAATATCTGCAATTGTGCTTTGTGTGGACTAAGACTCAACTGCTAAAATCTTCTTCGGATCCGCTGAGATCCCCTTCTCGGTCACAATATGACCCAAGAACTCCATTTACTCCAGAAAGAACTGGCAATTTGACAGCTTCCCATGCAGCTCCCTAGCAGAACTCGGCCAGAGTTCGGCCAGAGTTCGGCCAACATGAACGTTGGTGAACGTTTAATTTTTGAACTTGGTCATCCTTCAGTTGCGGTTTGTTACAAAGAGTTCTGTCCGAATTCATGCCCAAATTCTGTCAAGTTCTGTCTTTGGAAAAACTATAAATAGAGAAGTATTTCGATTATTTCAAATCACCAATTCACTTTCAATCTCTTATCTTCTAAAGCTTACATTTCTTCCAAAGAGTTCTAAAAAGCTTTCATTTTCAAATCCCAAGCCAGTTACAATCCTCTAGTCGATTTGCCAGTACGGTACGGTCTAGAAGTTTCCGAGCGATTGTAATCAGAGGCTTGATAGAAGATACAACTCTTCACAATTGAAGTTGGTCGAGTTCTTCGTATCAAAACTCTTCACAATAGAAGATACAACTCTTCCGACTGGACTAGTCCTCACAAGAGGAAAACCGTATAAATCTTGGTGTTTGCGTTTGCCTTCTGATCACTCCTTTATTTCTGTCATTTACTTTGTGATTATTTTTATATCTGTGATCTAACTGCTAACGAGATTTTTAATTATCAATATTCGCTGCCTACTCTATTCACCCCCTTAGAGTATTCTGCTTTACGATTTCGTTCCTACAATTGGTATCAGAGCAGGTTCTCCATCTAGAGGTATTACCAAAGCAGGTTATACAGGTAAAGCAAGGTAAAATTGCAGTTATTTAATTTTTATATAGATCACAATATTACACATGGCAACTGTGAAATTCACAAGTGAAGGCCAAGCCACAAACAGACCTCCACTGTTTGACGACACAAACTACACTTATTGGAAAACACGTATGAGTTTCTTTCTGAAATCTCTTGATTTTGACTTATGGTCTGTAGTTATTGATGGCTATAAAAAGCCACCTCGTATTAATGTTAAAGGAGTTTTATTAAAAAAAACCCATGACAAATATACAGAGGAGGAAAAGAAAATAGCCAGTCTTGACGCACGTGCTATTAACGCTTTATTTTGTGCTTTAGACAGAACTAAATTCAACAGGGTGTCTACTTGCACAACATCAAGCGAAGTGTGGAAACTTCTCGAAGTAACCCACAAAGGAATAACACAAGTCAAGAGTCAAAGATCAGCAGACTTACTCAGGAGTACGAGGCGTTCAAAATGAAGCCAAGTGAATCAGTCACTCAGATGTTTACAAGATTCTTGGATATTGTAAACCTTCTGTCTTCACTAGGCAAGGATTACAGTAACCATGAGAAGATTCACAAACTTCTATGAGCCCTTACAAAGAACTGGATTCCAAAGGCTACTGCAATCTTTGAAGGGAACAACCTCTCAATAATGTCTCTAGAAACACTCATGGGTAAGCTACTCACTCACGAGTTAGAACTTCAATACTTTGAAGATGCTACACCAAAGAGAAGTCAGAGAAGACGATCTATCTCAAAGCTCAATATAGAAGAACCATCGAAGATGATTCTGATGACAGCAACTCCGAATCTGAAGATCAAGCTCTTATGGTAAGAAAGTTCAAGAAGTTCATGAGATTTACAGAGAGAACAAGACAACAACAACAACAACGAGGAAGATCCTATTTGCTACGGATGCAAGAAGAAAGGACACATGAAGAAAGACTGTCTAACAGCATCATCAAAGAAAAGCAGCAAATATGACAAAGGCTACCTGAAGAAATCTATCAAGAAAGTACGCTAACACAAGCATATGGCATAAAAGTGAAGCCAGCGACTCAGAAGATGAACAATCAGATGATGCTACAAATATGCTTGATGGCTTGCGATCAGGTAATCACTAATCTTCTATTTGATCCTTATGATGACTTCATCTTTGAGCAACTAGGAGAGGCTTTCAGTGAACTGTTAGATGATTAGAGAAAACTGGGTAGTAAGTATGAAACCTCTAAGAAGGTACTCAAACAGGACAAAGGTGAAATAGGAAGACTTACCGACCTACTAGATCATGTTAGAGATAATGACGAGTCTGGTGAGCTTTCATCTATTAAATTGTTGTTACACAAGATTGTAAAATTATTTGAAGAAAAAGACCAAACTATTATCCAGTTAAAGGAAGACCTATCTAAGGAGAGAAAGAGTCTCCAGTGTGCACAGATCAGATTAGAATCACTCACATCTAACTATACTAGATTATATGACACTTCCAAAAAGTTGAAAATTAGTTTAGGAAAATGGCCTGAAGTTGCTGCTTCCTATTCTAACACGTGTCAATTACCGAATCATCGGAACATGTCCAACATTATCAGACCAAACCATACCAAAACTATGCCCAAAAAGACTAATAGGCATGTATTTTTCTATACTAGAAAACCAAAACCTACCAATCATGCACCTCATACTACTTTCAATACTTAACATGCTAAATGTCATTATTGTGGCCTCATTGGTCATATATCTTCTGCATGTAGAATCAGAAAGTTAGTAGATTTAAATGTTTATGCATAGATACCGAAAACTAACCAGTCAGGACCCTACAAGAAATGGGTACCAAAAGTTTCATCTGTAAATTGTTTTGTAGGTGGGACGCCCTTCACATGCTAGAAGTAAATGGATCCTCGACATCGGTTGCTCACGGCACATGACCGATGACGCTTCATTATTCGCAACACTGTCGAAGAAGAATAAAGAAGGATCTCTTTTGGTAATAATTTGAGAGGGTATATAATCGGTATCAGTGACATTGGTAAGGCTCCCTATCCAGTGATTAAAAATATTTGTCTAGTTACCGAGTTAAAACATAATCTGCTCAGCATAAGCCATTTAGCTGATCACGGTTATGGTATTAACTTCATAAAAGATAAATGTACTATAATTGATAGTTCAACTGGTAGTACTATATTCGAAGGTATTAGGGAAGACAATATATATGTTTTCTATTTGTTGGAAGATGCTAACACAGCAGGTAGATGTTTGATGGCCAAAAGTGTTAAGAGTCAACTATGGCATAAGACTCGGCCATGCAAATATGGACACAATTTCAAAATTATCTACGAAAAAGTTGGTATGCGGCTTACCGGATATTTCTTTCAAGAAGGATACGATATGTAGTGAATGTGAAAAGAACAAAGCTAACAAATCCATATTCAAATCCAAGAATGCTGTAAGTACCACTAGACCTTTACAATTGTTGCATATGGACTTATTTGGACCCAGCAGAATTGCTAGTCTAGTTGGTAATTTATATGCATTTGTCATTATAGATGATTTTTCTAGATACACATGGGTTTTTTTCTTGCACGCAAGAACGCATTATCAGAATTCGTCACCTTTTGCAAGAAAGTACAGAATGAAAAAGGGTTCATGATTACTCGTATTCGTTGTGATGATGGCAGCGAATTTGAGAATACAGAATTCAAGCAATTTTGTGACACACACGGTTATCTGCATAAATTTTTCTTGCCCTAGGACTCCGCCAAAATAGAGTTGTGGTAAGAACAGAACTCTATCTGAAATGGCTAGAGTTATGTTAAACCAGTTTAGTCTACCTAGATACTTATGGGCTGAAACTGTAAATACAGCATGCTATATTCTTAATAGGGTTCTAATTCGACCTATATCGAAGAAGACTCCCTATGAATTATGGTTTGATAGAACACCAAATGTTTTTATTTTAAAATCTTTGGTTGTAAATGTTTTATTCTTAATACTAAAGATAATTTGAGAAAATTTGATGAAAAGGCCGATGAAGGTATATTTTTAGGTTATGCAGCAAAGAGCAAAGGATACAGAGTCTTTAACAAAAGAACCATGATCATCGAAGAATCTATCAATGTAAGTTTGATGAGCTAAATCAACACTTAGACGATGATGACAATGAAGACATAATCGCACCAAGTACAGCTACTGCAAAACCTTCGCACAAAGATGCAGAACCATGACATCAGGTATCAGATGAACCTCCAAGCAAAGAAGTCCGAACTAGCAATCTTGAGACTACACCAAAAGAGATGAGATTCTTGGCTAATCATCCAAAGACTTGGTAATTGGTGAGATTACCAAGGTGTAAGTACTCGTTCCTCGAATAAAGATATAGCTTCTTGTGTTGCTTTTGTTTTGCAGTTTGAACCCAAAAATATTGAAAGCATGTAGTGATAACTTTTGGTTAGATGCTATGCAAGAGAAATTAAACCAATTCGAACGGAATAAGTTTGGAACTTGTTCCCAAGTCCATTGATCATCCGGTCATTGGCACCCGATGGGTATTCCAAATAAATTGAACGAGAATGGTTTAGTGACACGTAATAAGGCTCGACTCGTAGCTCAAGGATACAATCAAGAAGAAGGTATCGACTACGATGAGACTTATGCCCCAGTTGCGAGATTAGAATCCATTCGCATGTTATGTGCATTTGCATGTTTTCATAATTTTAAGTTATTTCAAATAGATGTCAAAAGCGCATTTATAAATGGTTTTATAAAAGAAGAGGTTTATGTAGCTCAACCACCCGGTTTTACTGATTTCAAATTTCCTGAATATGTTTTCAAGTTGAAGAAAGCCTTATTCGATTTGAAACAAGCCTCTCGTGCTTGGTACGATCGTCTAAGCTCTTTTCTACTTGATAACGGTTTTTCAAAGGGAAAGGTTGACACTACTTTGTTTATAAAATCTTTGCATAATAATATTCTTTTGATTCAACTCTATGTAGTTGATATTATCTTTGGATCTACTTATGAATCTCTTTGTCAAGAATTTTCAAAGTGTATGCAGAATGAGTTTGAGATGAGCATGATAGAAGAACTGAAATTCTTTCTCAGACTGCAAATCAAATAAACCAACAATGGTACGTTCATAAATCAAGTAAAATACACAAAGGATATATTAAAGAAGTTCGACCTGGAAGCAGCAAAGCCACTTAGCACTCCAATGGCGACTTCAACCAAGCTTGATATTGATGAATAAGGCAAACCTGTCGACATACGTAAGTATCGAGGTATGATCGGTAGCTTGCTATATTTAACTGCTAGTTGACCAGACATTATGTTTAGTGTTTGCTTATGTGCATGTTTTCAAGCTAATCCTAAGGAATCACATCTGTGCACAGTTAAGCGTATCTTCCGATACCTTAAAGGCACTTCTTCTGTCGGCTTATGGTATCCCAAAACTATGTCATTTGACCTAACTGGTTATTCCGATGCTGATTTTGTCAGATGCAAAGTAGATAGAAAAAGTACCAGCGGCACATGACATTTCCTAGAAAAAGCTCTAGTCTCTTGGTTTAGTAAAAAGAAAATTCTGTTATATTATCAACAACCGAGGCTGAGTACATCGCCGCAGGACGTTGTTGTGCACAAATTTTGTGGATGAAACAAACTTTAGAGGACTATGGATTGTATTTTACACACATACCCATTTTCTGTGACAACACTAGTTCTATTAATTTGACTAAGAATCCAGTATGTCACTCTCGTACTAAACATATCGAGATTCAACATCACTTTCTTAGAGATCATCAACAAAATAGAGATATAGACCTTGTATACATAGACACTCAGAATCAATTAGCTGACATTCTCACAAAACCTCTAGCGGAAGATCGTTTCAATTATTTACGTCGAGAATTAGGCATTTTAGATACCAATAATATTAATTAATTTTGTTTTATTAATTAATTTATTCGATACTCAAAATTGATTTTGAGACAAGCCTAAAAAGAGTCTGTCTGTCACCACGACTATGGTCGAAGCGAAGCGGTACTTAAGAGTTCTCCGGTAAACCTCCGTTAGCTGGGATAGTACTCCTATAGCTAATCTGAGACAGATACTGAGTAAAAAAATATTAATTTATAAAATAATATTAATTATGTTATTTTGAGATTTAAAATTACTAAACTTTGAATTAAACATTTGAAACGAATTAATGAAAAAGAATGTGGCCTCATTTGTATTTTTTTACACATATATAGCCAGGCAACCCTTGGCGAATTCGGCCCGAGTTCGGTCCGAATTTGGCCAGAGTTCGACTGGGTATATATATGTACCAACCCGAACCCGAGGCTTCCTTCTTCTTCATTCTTCCCTACATCCTCAAACAGCAGCGGCCATGCCTCAAAACCCTAGATCTTCTCCACCCTTATTATTCCAATCCGTGTAGAGATCTTCGTCCAAACTTTGGATTCATGCGGAGAACTTTGTCCTCTACAACATATCTAATTCTTGGAAGGTATAAATCCTTCTCTCCTTACTTTTCAAATCTTAGGTTTCTAGAATTTTTGGAAAGAATGCCTAAGTTCAATCCCTTCAAGAGAAGAAGACCAATGCCAGTGAAGAGGCACGTCTTCAGATCCACATACGGATTGCCTCTTTTCTCCGGTCCAATCGGACGACGGTGCGTCGGTTGAGATTTACTTTAAAACTTTCGATCAAGCTTTATTATGGTATGTCGATTTCATTATGCGTACTATTTGTGCCGGTTCACCGATTAAATGGACTGTCTTTCCAGATCACCGCCCTTACTTTGAGGCATTAGGGTTACAACACTTTGTCACCTTATAATTCCCTATAGCTACTAATGCCATTAGATTATTCTATTGTAATTTCGTGTTAGATACTTTTACCGCGAGAACACATGTCGGAGGGATCAATATCGAATTTTACTGAAACGTTAGCAGAAATCCTTGGTATTCCCAACGAAGGTGACCCGCTCGATGACATCACTAATTTTGATTTCCCGATGGTACGACTCTCGTTAGTTTCAAGAATGAGCTTTTTGCGCCCGCACGCGCTCGTCCTAGAAAGTTCAAGGCTAATAACTTGAACTTGTTTAACTACGAATTACATCACATCATCTACTCCACCTTACTTCCAAAATCCACTTCAAAAGATAATGTGACTGCACTTGAGCTCTCTGCTTTATATCATATTCTTAAGGGGATTCCTTTTTCTGCCCCTAGACTATTATTCAGATGATGGGAAGATGTCGTGGAAGCGACCGCAATCTCGCTTATGCGATGATCATCCCACGTATCTTTCAGAGATTCAATATTCACTTATCCACTTGTGCTGTTGACCCTGAACCCAAGTTCCTCAAACTCTCTTATCGCAGCATTGTCACTGTTCCTCCACTTCTGCACCTGCTCCTCCTGTACCTACTCCCACAGCACCTGGTCCTCCTCAATCCTACCCTATAACTTTTGAGGGTATTTATCAGCACCTTTCAGATCTGCAGTCATTCTATGTTGACATTTCCAGGGAACGTGAGTTCCGTGACGTGACTCGGTTCCAGGCGATTGCCAACTCCTTCGCCGATCTGAGATTTGCGCAGACGGGTCACTCTACTAGCTCTCTACCTCGAGACCCTTCTGTTTCTGGATACCGTATTGAAGATGAGGCGATCCACTCTCTGTTCCATCCAGGGAACGCCTACGATTGGTATCGTATTTCTGGTGCCACTCCTCGAGACTATGTGGGTGAGTTTTATGCTAGTGCCCCTAGTACTTCTGTAGCTGGTCCTTCTGGACATGCTGGCGCTGCAGCCGATGATGATGATGAGGATGATAACTTTTGAGATCTTATGATCTTTTTGAGACTGATACTTTGTCTTATGTTTACTTGGAAATGCTCCGACATTCCAAGATTTTATCAGTACTTTTATTTTAGTTATTATCAGCACCTTTTATTTTAGTTATTCTGTGACTCTTCATGGACATGATCTTTATTATGCCTCAGTTTGGCATATTATTATTCAGCACTTTATTTGTTCCAGTTTTATTCTAGCATTATTTCTCTCTGCTTCATATTAAAACTACCTGTGACAAATAACATGCCTGTGTTGTTTATACAATATCTTTTACTTTTCAAACCATGCATGAGATGAATGTTTTCTATATATTTCTTGTGTTTCTTCACTGTTTGTTACTTATGCATTTATTGCGGGGGAGCTTTCTCTTTTGCAATTATTTTACTAAGTGACAACGGGGGAGAAATAGGATCTAACATCTTCATGAATGCAGGTTAAGTACAATTTTTTCATTACACATTTTTGAATTGATCCAAACTTAGATGTTATATCGGCAAGGTTTGTCAATTATTAAAATGGGGAGATTGTTGGCCCATTGGTCATGGTCAAACCTAATTTCAATAATTGATCAAACTCTGTCTCGATATAAATGCAAGTCAATTCAGATGTTTATGACGTCTTGGACACTGCTCAACAATGGATATCTATGACGTTCAAAGACTGAAGCCGTTTGCCATTCCAAATGTATTTTCCGTCAAAGCAATAATTTTTCATTTTATTGAGTCTAGGAATACATTGTACACCAAGTCATACTGGTAAATAGGCTGTCCAAAATTGTTTTTCAAAATGACCTATCTCTTTACAAGTGACCTATGTTTTTGAAAAACTATCCTTTTTACAAAAACTTCTGAAGGACTTTTCAAAAAGCCATAATTAATTTTTCTCAAATGAACTAGCCCTAGCAGAACTCGCCAGAGTTCGGCCAACATGAACGTTAGTGAACGTTTGATTTTTGAACTTGGTCATCCTTCAGTTGCGGTTTAAAGAGTTCTGTCAGAGTTGTCTTTGGAAAAACTATAAATAGAGAAGTATTTCGATCATTTCAAATCACCAATTCACTTTCAATCTCTTCTCTTCTAAAGCTTATATTTCTTCCAAAGAGTTCTAAAAAGCTTTCATTTTCAAATCCCAAGCCAGTTACAATCCTCTAGTCGATTTGCCAGTGCGGTACGGTCTAGAAGTTTCAAAGCGATTGTAATTAGAGGCTTGATAAAAGATACAACTCTTCACAATTGAAGTTGGTCGAGTACTTCGTATCAAAACTCACGTCTGTAGAAGTTGCAAGGACTTCATATGAAAACTTGCAGGATTTTCCAATAGTGGATTCAACTGAAAGCTAGAGTTCTTCCGACTGGACTAGTCCTTACAAGAGGGAAAACAGTATAAATCTCGGTGTTTGCGTTTACCTTCTGATCACTCTTTTATTTCTGTCATTTACATTGTGATTATTTTTTATATCTGTGATCTAACTGCTAACGAAATTTTTAATTAGCAATATTCTGCTGCTACTTTATTCACCTCCCTCTAGAGTATTCTGCTTTACGATTTCATTCCTACAGAAGGTTCTACTTGCCTCTGGAAAATGAAAACTCTAGTTTGTCGGGAATACCAAAAATAATCCTGCCAATATGGCAGTCTATTCTTGCGTATCGCTCCTTCAACGAATCTATTTCTAGGACCACATCATAATCGACCATCGGGAATTCTATCAACCTAGCAGGAAACTCTCTACCACTAACTACGATTTGACACGAGGAAAATACTCTATCTATTCCCACAAGACCGCTATCAATAAGTATATTGAGCCTTACTGATAATGACTCGGGCTCCAGTCCTATCCGTGTAACGAATCGTACAGACATAAATGAATGCGATGAACCCGAATCAAATAATACTGATGCTGAAAAGAGTTGACGAGAATGGTACCTGCCACCATCTCACCTGAAGCTAACTCTTCCTCTACGGTCAAAGCCATAGCCTGACCTTGCCTTCTTGGTGTTGGTCCCCTCTACTGGTGACCTCTCTACCTGTTCTAAAACTGAGCTTGGACATACTGTTGAGCTGAGGCGGCAATGGCCTCGGAGGCTGGTACTGCTGCTACACTGGTGCTGGACCCCTAACCAATGGACTGGTTAGGTTTGATGACGGCAAACTGGCTCTATTCGTACAGGACCCTATCTTGTGATCCGGTGCCCCAAAGCCGAGCACAATTCCTGTGCTCTGCGACACTCTGATACTACGTGTTCTGGCTTTCTACAATGATGCAGCCCATTACAGAAGACTGCTTCTACTTCTGTTGCTGAGGATACGCCAACGTCGAGTGCTGAACCGACGAAACTGTGGTCGCTAGCCTAGGAGCTCCAATAGTCAAAGCCCTAGCTATCGGGGCTGGTGCTGAAGACTGGGACATCTGCCCATGATACCTCTTCTGTCCTCCGCTTCTATCTACAATCCTCTGTAAACTATACTCATGCCTTTTCGTTGCTCGCAAGACGGCATCAAACGTCTGGTGCTCAAACTGCTCCACTGCTATAATAATCTCTAGTGGAGCCCCTGCTGGAATCGCTGGGCTCGATCCAATTTGGTTGCTACTAAGGTAGGAGCAAACCGACTGGGTCTAGAAAACTATCCATCAACAGTCATTCCCATCTGCTTAAGATTAGTGAATCTCGTCTATAGATCGTATCGAGCTACTGCGTCGAAGTACTTGGTCTGGAACTTGTTGCTGAACACCGCCCATGAGACAGGCGTTGGTAATCCAACTGCTAGCATTGCCCACCAGCTGTGGGCTAAGTCCAATAACTGCAGGCGCACAACGGCCACCTTCTCATCCTCAAGAATCCTAGCTGCTTCCAGGATAACCTTTGTATCCTGAAGCCATGCATCAGCAGCAATAGCATCTTCACTGCCGTCAAAGAAAGGAGGGTTCAGATGCTTGAAGCTATTGGCCGTGTTGTTCCCTTGGTAACCAACTCTGCCCATGGCATCTTGTACTGTCTGGTGCAGGGTATCGCCCCGACGATCTTGAGATGCAAGCAATTCTATGATGAGACCCACTAGGGTTCAATTGTCGGGCTCTACATGCTGGACGGGCTGAACTGGTGGCTCTTGACCCCCGGTAGGCATGACTCTGGAGGCTACTCCTGAATGCTGGGCTTGGTCTCTAGGTTGCTGCGGTTCACTAGAGGTGCTCCGCTTTGCTGATCAGTAGGACCAAGAATAATGCCGCTGAAGAAATATGGAGAACAATAAGGAAGGACCATGATAGATCGAGGATATAAACATGTGATCAGGTCAATATTTCAAAAAGATTAGAAGAAATGAGCAGAGATCAAGGGTAAGCGCTGATTGAGACATCTATTTAGTGAAACCCTCATACATCTTGATTTACAAGACCTGCATGGGCTACCACTTAAACCGTGTCATGCCCCAGAACCAAAATACTGGAGAATAGGAGACAGACACATCCAGCTACGTACATTGAAGTGAATCCTATCTTGATGTACGGCCATAGCTGTCTAGATGCATGAGGGTTTACTACAAGCCAACAGTCACTTATGGTCAAGAACAAGACTAGTGTCTCAATCTCAAGCAAGCAAGTAAATGTAACAAGATGGTAGATCATCAGACATACAAAGTAAGGCATCCCAAATATTACATTTAGATGATCATGAAGCTAGTCATACAAAATGCGAAAAAACCGGACTAGTTAGTCATACA
>JANAVB010044218.1:16446411-16788911 GCA_029216955.1 Iris pallida
TCTTGTTCTGGGGCGTGACATGGTTTAAGTGGTGGCCCATGCAGGTCTTGTAAATCAAGATATGTGAGGGTTTACCGAATAGATGTCTCAATCAGTATTCGTCCTTGATCTCTGCTCGTATCTTCTGAATCCCTGGATTCTTGTCCTGATCATATACTTGTATCGTTGATCTGTCCTGGTCCTTCCTTATTGTTCCTATTTCGTCTTCTTCAGCGGCATAGTACCTGACCCGGCCGACCAGCAAGGCGAGCACCTCCCCGGACCAGCAGCAACCTGGAGATCAAGCCCAGCATTTCGGAGTAGCCTCCAGAGTCGTGCCTTCTAGCGGAGAGCCACCAGTTCAGCCAGTTCAGCCTATCGAGCCTGATGATGGCACTTTGGTAGGGCTCGTCAGGACCTTGATAGCTTCTCAAGATCGTCGTGGAGATGCCTTGCAACAGGCAGTGGCGGATGCTTTGACCCGGGTGGTCATCAGGGTAACAGCGCGGCCAACAGCTTCAAGCGCTTGAACCCTCTATTCTTCGACGGTAGTGAAGATGCTATCGCGGTAGATGCATGGCTTCAGGACACAGAGGTGGTTCTAGAAGCAGCCAAGACTCAGAGAACGAGAAGGTAGCCGTGGTGCGCCTGCAGTTGTTAGATCTTGCCCGCAGCTGGTGGGCAGCGCAGGCCGTTGGGTTAGCAGCACCCATTCCTTGGGCAGTATTTAGAGAGAGATTCCAGACCAAGTATTTCGATGCCGTGGCTCGGTATGATCTGCAGACCAGGTTCACCAATCTGAAGCAAGGAGGCAGGACGGTCGATGGATATGCGGCCGAGTTTTCGAGACTCAGTCGGTTTGCTCCCACCTTGGTGGCAACCGAGTATGATAGAGCCCAGCGATTCCAGCAGGGACTGCACCTGGAGATCTTGTTAGCAGTTGAGCAGTTTGAGCATCAGACTTTTGATGCAGTCTTGAGAGCAGCCCGGAGGCATGAGTATACCTCCCAGAGGATCGTGGACAGGACCGGAGGTCGGAAGAGATCTCACGGCCAGATGAATCAGTCTTCAGCCCTAGTCCCGGCAGCCAGGGCTTTGACTATTGGAGCTCCGAGGCGAGCAGCCTCGGTGACGTCGGTTCAGCATTCAACCCCGACGTACCCTCAGCACAGCAGCAGCAGAAGCAGAAGCAATCTTCCGCATGGGTTGTTCTCATTGTGGGAAGCCAGGCCATGTAGTGGCAGAATGTCGCAGGGCACAGGGATTGTGTCTGGCTTGTGGAGCAGCAGACCATAGGGTTGGGTCCTGCCTGAATAGGGGTGGTTCATCATCATCCAACCTTTCTAGCTCTTCGGTGAGGGGACCAGCCCCAGTTCTAGTCCAGCAGCAGCAGCAGTATCCATTGCCGAGGCCCTTGCCGCCTCAGACCCAAGTGTTCCAGCAGCAGAACCCCTAGCAGTATGCGCAAGTCCAAGCCCAGAGTCAGAGCAGACAGCGAGGATTTCAGCAGAGGGGACCAGCACCCCGAGGGCACGGTCAGGCTATGGTGATGACCGTGGAGGAAGGATTGGCACCAGAAGAGTAGTGGCAGGTACTATTCTCGTCAACTCCTTTCCAGCTTCAGCTTTATTTGATTCTGGTGCATCGCATTCATTTATGTCTGCACGATTCGACACGGGTAGGATTGGAGCCCGAGTCATTATCAGTAAGGCTTAATATACTTACTGGTAACGGACTTGTGGGAGTAGATAGAGTGTTTTCCTCGTGTCGGATCGTAGTTAGCGGTAGGGAATTCCCCGCTAGATTGATAGAGTTCCCGATGGCCGATTATGATGTGGTCCTAGGGATGGATTGGTTGAGGAACCAGTATGCTAGAATAGACTGCCATATTGGTAGGTTGTTTTTAGCATTCCAGGAGAGCCAGAGTTTTCTTTCTCTCGAGGCGAGGTTGAGCCTTCTCCTCCGATATTGCGGATGGCAGTAGCAGCAGTTCAGTTGCCCAGGATAGTCGAGGAGTTTCCAGATGTTTTCCCAGAAGAACTTCCAGGTATGCCTCCGGAGCGGGAGATCGAGTTCACTATAGACTTGATTCCCGGGACAGCCCCAGTGTCAGAGAGAGATGACTTGTTTGATCAACTCAAGGGGGCTTCAGTATTCTCGAAGATTGATTTGTGCTCAGGTTATCATCAGATCAGAGTCAGAGAGCAGGACATCCCGAAGACAGTTTTTAGATCGAGATATGGGCATTGGGAGTTCCTTGTTATGTGTCACGCCCCAGAACCAGAATACTGAGAGAACGGGGGCAGACATAGCCAGCTACGTATATTGAAATAGAATACATCTCAACTATACGGTCACGGCTGTCTAGATATGAGGGTTTACTACAAGCCAGCAGTCTCTTAAGGTCAAGCCTATTGTCTCAATCTCAAGCAATTAACAGAGTTACAAGATGTCAGAGCATCAAATATATATATATAAGGCGTCCCAAATATTACATATTGGATGATCATGAAGCTAGTCGTACAAAAGGATAGGACTATCAAGAGTTCAGTCATACATGATCAACCCTAGGATTTGTTAATCATGTTTACAGCCCGTAGGCAGACAGTAAGTAAATGTGCATCGAGCTAACAGTGCTCGTCGCTAAACGTCTCAAAAGAATAAATTTACATATAAGTGGGTGAAACAAAAGGGAAAACCCACTCTTGGCCCGGGTTCCGTCTAGTTGTCACCATTGGGCTGGAAGCTCGGTAGATCCTCGGAAGCTGCTCCGAAATCTGGCCACACAAAACCAGCTGGGTCAAACCCCAGAAAGAGCAAGTGCCACAAAGGAGCCACAAATAAGAACAAAAGCCAGCATATCAGAACATAAAGAATAAAAGAAAGTACAAGTAGTAAAGTACACAGGGCGATAAACGACTAGGGACGTGGAACCATTCCGGGAGCCAGGTTACAATCCTTAAACCAAACAAGGACCGGGATTGTACCCCTTCGCCTGAATAGCTCACTGTCTCTACCCATTTATCGTTAAGATAAGTAAAACAACATGCTCAGGAGATAGCAGGTACTGGAGCTAGACAAGACTTAGACAAGGCTGGACACCATCCATTCGCAATCGGCCAAGCAAGTACTACGGCTTACTACTTTAACTAACTAGGGTTATCACAAGCCTAATTACTAACAAGAAGCAAGTAAGAATTTCCAGTCCCAAGCCCTGCAGACTATCCGGTTATCCTTCCGCGGGTTGAGAGTTATAGGTGGGTACATTGCCCGGGAGACAAATGTACCCTTAGGTGACTTAGAGGGTGCAACACATGACAGTGTGCTGGAAATGTGCTCTACTCGTCGGCAAGCTATAAGTCCATTAAAGCGTCCAGATAACGAGATTGCCTGTGACTGGGAATTCTCCATGTTCTAGTTTGATCTAATCATTAGCCTAATCCAGTTTAGCGCGAGTCCCTGGCCGTGGTACCCAGGAAGTCATGTCCTAGACATGATGCAAGACAAGACAAGTGGATTGTACCAACAAGCAAGCAGGAACACCCACGGTGTCAAGTTGATTATACGAGTTAATTACAAGTTACAAGTCAAGTCAAGTCAGGAGTGCGCCGCCACGGGCCATTATCAAGTTATCAAGATAAATCATGTCAGGGTGTTTGTTAGGAGTGCACCACTACGGGTCACTGTCATGTCAGGTTGGTCATGTCAGGAGTGCACCACTACGGGTCACTGTCGTGTTATGCTAGGTCCTTGTCATACCATGCCATGTACAATAGACATTCCAAACATATTAAGTAAAATCAAGTTCATGACAAAAGGCGTAAGGGTATAAAATGGGCATAAAATATCTAATACAATATCAATATATAGGACTACAGAAGAGCCAGGCTTAAAGAAAATAAAACCAAATCTCCAGAGTCAATGGTTTGCGCAAGGGGTCAGGGGGTTGGATTGCGCAGGAGTCAAGTGCACCGGGAGGCCAACTGCGCAGGATGAGCTGCGCAGGGTACCAACTGCGCAGGAGTGAGCTGCGCAGGGTACCAACTGCGCAGGAGTGGATGCGCAGCAGATGGATTGCGCACAGGAGGATTGCACAGGGGTGGATTGCGCAATGGTCGATTGCGTAGGGGTCAGGTTGCGCAGGGGCTAACTGTGCAGGGGTTAGTGCGCCAAGGGAGATGCGCGGTCCAGCCCAAGAGGCCGGGCGCAATCGGCTATGCGCAATGAAGGCGCTGGCCGAGAAGGAAGGTGCGCAGTTCACCAAAGGCTGAGCTGCGCAATCGGCCTTGCGCTAAAGAGCGCAGGCCGAGAGGGCTGCTTCTCCAACCCGAGAAGAACTCCAAGAACTTCAAAACTTCAATTCTTCATAACTTGATCAAATCAAAACCAAATCTAGATTTTCAAAGTTCTAACTTGAGTAAAATCGAATTCTCTTCCACATGGAAGCATCAAAACATACAAAATCAAAGTTAAATAGATCAAAACCATGTAAATCCAAAATAGTAAAAACCTAGATCTATAAAAAGGAAAGCTCCAAATCACAAATGTCAAGTTCTAAAGTTGTTCTCCATGGCCTAATCTAGCTAATGGACAAATAAAAAGTGGTGCTTATTTGATGGCAAGGTGCACTTGCCTAAGGGTTGGGGAGTTGTGTGGAAGAAGGAAGAAGATGGAGAAGAAGAAAATTAATGGAGAGTAAAGAGGAGAGAGAAAAAGTTGGTAGAGATATAATGAGGGCGGTTGTGTTGTGTTGAGGGTAGAGTGTAGGTTAAAGTGTTCCACTCATGATGAACCAAACCAAACCAACTTCCACAAAATAAAACCAAGCCATGGTCCAAAACCCATTTACGAGAAACCAAAATCCGCAAGTCGAGAAAATTAAAATACGTGCCAAAATCAAATACGAACATAAATACGTAATACAGGAAATGGGGGTGACAACTCTACCCACCTTCAAAGAATTCCGTCCTCGGAATTTAATCAAGGAGCTAGAGATTGCCACGACAAGCTATACTAAGCACAGACAAGCTACACTAAGCGGTTCAATCATACAATCATACAATGCAAGCAAGGAAGGGAAAGCGTAAGGCATAAGAAAGACATTATACCTCACGAGTCAAACAGGTAGGGATATCGTGATCGGATGTCGTCCTCACGCTCCCACGTTGACTCACCTAGAGAGTGATGACCCAAAGCAACACGAACTAAGTTAATAGTCTTGTTCTTGAGCGTCTTTTCCCTCCGGTTCAAAATAGACACGGGCCTCTCCTCATACGAAAGGTTGGTACCAACAACCAATTCCGAATGATCTAGGATATGGCTCGGGTCCGGGATGTACTGTCGTAATTGGGACACATGGAATACATCATGTACCTCACTTAGCGACGGCGGAAGAGCGAGACGATAGGACACATCGCCTACTCGCTCCAGAATATCGAACGGCCCTATATACCTCGGACTAAGCTTTCTCCGTACGCCAAAACGAATGACACCGCGGGTAGACGAGATCCTAAGGAATACATGGTCGTCGACGGCAAATTCTAAGGAACGCCGATGAGCATCGGCCCAATGGCGCTGGCGATCCTGAGCAACTCGGAGGTGATCTCTGACTCTCCTGACCACTTCAACCGTCTGAGAAATCAGTTCTGGACCGAGCATCTGCCTCTCTCCGACATCGTCCCATGCTAACGGGGATCTGCACTTCCTACCATACAGAGCCTCGAAGGTGCCATCTGGATACTGGCCTGGAAACTATTGTTGTACGAGAATTCCACCAGGTGCAGGTGATCCTCCCACGAACCACCAAAGTCAAGGGTACACGACCGCAACATATCTTCGAGAGTTTGTATAGTACGCTCTGACTGCCCATCTATCTGCGGATGATATGCTGAGCTGAACTTGAGACGAGCCCCCAAACTTTGATGAAGACTGCGCCAGAAGTGCGATGTAAATCTCGTATCCCTGTCTGATACTATGCTGACTGGCACTCCGTGAAGTCTGACGATCTGCCTGAGATACATCTCTGCTAGCTGCGCCGTCGACTGTCCAACTCTAAATGGAAGAAAGTGTACCACCTTGGTAAGCCTGTCCACAATGACCCAAAAAGCATCTCTGCCTGTCGGAGATCTGGGTAACCCAGTCACGAAATCCATGGTTATGTGCTCCCATTTCCATTCTGGGATCGGTAAAGGTTGAAGAAGTCCAGCTGGCCTCTGATGTTCAGCCTTGACCTATTGGCAAACCAAACATCGAGAGACATACCGGGCTATCTCTCTCTTCATACCATTCCACCAAAAGTGTTGACGATATCTTTGTACATCTTCGTACCGCCTGGGTGGATGGAATACTGCGAACTGTGAGCCTCTGCCATGACTTCCTGTCTGATATCTCCACTGGGTACACAAAGACGCGTGCCGTGTCGAAGTGTACCATCCTCATGAATACATAACTCTGGCCTTCTTCCTGCCTCGCACTCTGCTCTGAGCCGCTGAATCTTGGAATCTGTTAACTGTGCGGTCCGGATCCTCTCAACTATGGTGGACTGAATCTGTAGGCTGGCCATCAAGGCCACATTGGAAGGAAGAACAACTTCAACTCCCATCTTCTGAAGATCCGTCAATAGCTCTGGTTGCGCCGTCAGGAAATAAACTCCGGCTCTCCGGCTCAACGCATCTGCTACAACGTTGGCCTTCCCTGGATGATACTGCAAATCCACATCGTAGTCCACCAGTAGCTCGAGCCATCTTCTCTGCCGCATATTAAGATCCTTCTGGGTGAAAACATACTTCAGGCTCTTATGATCAGTAAAAATCTCCACTCTGTCTCCGTACAAGTAGTGCCTCCACAACTTAAGTGCAAACACTACTGCTGCTAGCTCCAAGTCATGGGTCGGATAATTTTTCTCATGATCACGGAGTTGACGTGACGCATAAGCAATTACCTTCCCATGCTGCATCAAAACACATCCCAATCCTCTGCCTGAAGCGTCGCAATAAACTGTGAATCCTCCGGTCCCATCTGGAAGGGTGAGAATGGGAGCCGTTATCAAACCTCGCTTCAACTTCTCAAATGATTCCTGACATTCTGCTGTCCAAACGAATGGTACATCCTTGCGGGTCAACTGGGTCATCGGCGCTGAAATCCTTGCAAAATCAGAGACGAACCGCCGGTAGTAGCCGGCCAATCCAAGAAAGCTGCGAACTTCTGTCACTGAGCTGGGTACTGGCCATGCCTCGATAGCCACAATCTTCTGGGGATCCACTTCCACTCCGCCTCTGGTAATGATGTGACCTAAGTAAGAAATGCGATCAAGCCAGAACTCGCATTTACTGAACTTGGCGTACAACTGGTGCTCTCTGATAATCTGGAGGACAATTCTGAGATGCTGCTCGTGCTCTGCTTCACTCTTACTGTAGACCAGGATGTCATCAAGGAACACTATCACAAACTGATCCAAGTAAGGCATGAAAATACGGTTCATGAGGTCCATGAACACTGCCGGCGCATTGGTCGCCCCAAAGGGCATAACTAGAAACTCCCAATGCCCGTACCTAGATCTGAACGCCGTCTTCGGGATGTCCTACTCTCTGACCCTGATCTGGTGGTATCCTGACCGCAAGTCTATCTTCGAAAAAACTGAAGCCCCCTTGAGTTGATCAAACAAGTCATCTATCCTCGGGAGAGGGTATCTGTTCTTGATTGTCACTGAGTTCAAGGTACGATAATCAACACATAGCCTGGACGTACCATCCTTCTTTTTCACAAGAAGCATCGGGGCTCCCCAAGGCGATCCACTTGCACGAATGAATCCCTTGGTCCTGAGTTCTTCAATCATTTTGTACAAAATCTCCAACTCTGAAGGCGCCATTCTGTAGACTCGCTCTGATACTGGTGCTGTCCCGGGAATCAAGTCGATGGTGAACTCGATCTCCCGCTCTGGTGGCATCCCTGGAAGTTTCTCTGGGAAGACATCTGGAAACTCTTCAACTATCCGGGGCAACTGCACTGCTGCTTCTGCCATCCGCAATACTGGAGGAGATGGCTCTACGGCGCCTCTGGAAAATGAAAACTCTGGCTCTCCGGGAATACTAAAGACAACTCTGCCAACATGGCAGTCTATCCTAGCATAATGGTTCCTCAACCAATCCATGCCTAGGACTACATCATAGTCTGCCATAGGGAACTCTATGAGCCTAGCGGGGAACTCTCTACCGCTAACTACGATCCGACACGAGGAAAAACACTCGATCTACTCCCACAAGACCATTACCAGTAAGTATATTGAGCCTCACTGATAATGACTCGGGCTCCAATCCTATCCGTGTCGCGAATCGTGCAGACATGAATGAATGCGATGCACCATAATCAAATAATACAGATGCTGGAAAGGTGTTGACGAGAATAGTACCTGCCACTACCTCACCTGGTGTAACTTCTTCTTCCATGGTCATCATCATAGCCTGACCTCTAGCTGCGGGTCCTCTCTGCTGGAAACCCCTCTGTCGGTTCTGTGCTGGAGCCTGGGTGAACTGCTGCTGGTTCTGCTGCTGAAAGGCCTGGGCCTGAGGCAACAATGGCCTCGGGTACTGATGTTGCTGCTGCTGCTGGACTGGAGCTGGGGCTGGTCCTCTCACCGAAGAACTAGAAAGGTTGGATGATGATGGACCTCCCCTATTCGGGCAGGTCCCTATCTGGTGGTCTGCTCCTCCACAAGCCAGGCACAATCCATGTGCCCTACGACACTCTGCCACTACATGGCCCGGCTTCCCGTAATGAGAACATCCCACCGCGAAAGACTGCTTCTGCTTCTGCTGCTTGCGGGTACGTCGGGGTCGAATGCTGAACCGACGTCACTGAGGCCGCCCGCCTCGGAGTCCCAATGGTTATACTCCTAGCTGCCGGGGCTGGAGCTGAAGATTGGTGCATCTGGTTGTGGGACCGCTTCCTGCCTCCGGTCCTGTCTACAATTCTCCGGGAGGTATACTCATGCCTCCTTGCTGCCTTCAACACTGCATCGAACATCTGGTGCTCGAACTGCTCCACAGCCAATAATATCTCTAAATGCAGTCCCTGCTGGAACCGCTGGGCCCTATCGAATTCGGTTGCCACCAAGGTGGGGGCGAACCTACTCAGCCTGGAAAACTCGGTCGCATAGCCATCGACTGTCCTACCTCCTTGCTTTAAGTTGGTGAATCTCGTCTGCAGGTCGTACCGTGCCACCGCATCGAAGTACTTCGTCTGGAACCTTTCTCTGAACGTCGCCCAAGTGACTGGCGCTGCTAATCCCATGGCCTGAGCTGCCCACCAATCGCGAGCCAAGTCTAACAACTGTAGGCGTACTACCGCCACCTTCTCATTTTTAGGTGTCCTAGCTGCTTCCAGGACCACCTCGGTTTCCTGAAGCCAAGCGTCCGCGGCAATCGCATCTTCACTGCCGTCAAAGAAGGGAGGGTTCAAGCGCTTGAAACTGTTGGCCGCCTGATTCCCTTGGGGACCTCCTCGGTTTAGTGCATCATGAACTTCCTGGTGCAAGGCGTCGCCTCGACGATCTTGGGATGCAAGTAGTTCTCTGATAAGCCCTACCAAAGGTCCCTCATCCTGTCTAGTTGGTTGAGCGGGTGGAGCTGCCTGAACTGGAGGTTCCGAGCCTCCGGGAAGCATAACTCGGGAGGCTACTCCAGAGTGCTGAGCTTGATCTTCCTGGCGCTGGGGTGCTTGTCGAGCTTCCTCTAGCTGGTTGGCAGGTCCGGGAGTAATGCCGCTGAAGAAGACGACATAGGGAACAATAAGAAAAGGACCAGGACAGATTAATGATACAAGCATGTGATCAGGTCAAGAATCTCAGGGATTTGAAGATACGAGCAGAGATCAAGGGCGAATATTGATTGAGACATCTATTCGGTAAACCCCCACATTTCTTGATTGACAGACCTGCATGGGCCACCACTAAAACCATGTCACGCCCCAGAACCAGAATACTGGAGAGCGGGGGCAGACATAGCCAGCTACGTATATTGAAATAGAATACATCTCAACTATACGGTCACGGCTGTCTAGATATGAGGGTTTACTACAAGCCAGCAGTCTCTTAAGGTCAAGCCTATTGTCTCAATCTCAAGCAATTAACAGAGTTACAAGATGTCAGAGCATCAAATATATATATATAAGGCGTCCCAAATATTACATATTGGATGATCATGAAGCTAGTCGTATAAAAGGATAGGACTAGCAAGAGTTCAGTCATATATGATCAACCCTAGGATTTGTTAATCATGTTTACAGCCCGTAGGCAGACAGTAAGTAAATGTGCATCGAGCTAACAGGTGCTCGTCGGCTAAACGTCTCAAAAGAATAAATTTACATATAAGTGGGTGAAACAAAAGGGAAAACCCACTCTTGGCCCGGGTTCCGTCTAGTTGTCACCATTGGGCTGGAAGCTCGGTAGATCCTCGGGAGCTGCTCCGAAATCTGGCCACACAAAACCAGCTGGGTCAAACCCCAGAAAGAGCAAGTGCCACAAAGGAGGCCACAAATAAGAACAAAAGCCAGCATATCAGAACATAAAGAATAAAAGAAAGTACAAGTAGTAAAGTACACAGGGTGATAAACGACTAGGGACGTGGAACCATTCCGGGAGCCAGGTTACAATCCTTAAACCAAACAAGGACCGGGATTGTACCCCTTCGCCTGAATAGCTCACTGTCTCTACCCATTTATCGTTAAGATAAGTAAAACAAACATGCTCAGGAGATAGCAGGTACTGGAGCTAGACAAGACTTAGACAAGGCTGGACACCATCCATTCGCAATCGGCCAAGCAAGTACTACGGCTTACTACTTTAACTAACTAGGGTTATCACAAGCCTAATTACTAACAAGATGCAAGTGAGAATTTCCAGTCCCAAGCCCTGCAGACTATCCGGTTATCCTTCCGCGGGTTGAGAGTTATAGGTGGGTACATTGCCCGGGAGACAAATGTACCCTTAGGTGACTTAGAGGGTGCAACACATGACAGTGTGCTGGAAATGTGCTCTACTCGTCGGCAAACTACAAGTCCATTAAAGCGTCCAGATAACGAGATTGCCTGTGACTGGGAATTCTCCATGTTCTAGTTTGATCTAATCATTAGCCTAATCCAGTTTAGCGCGAGTCCCTGGCCGTGGTACCCAGGAAGTCATGTCCTAGACATGATGCAAGACAAGACAAGTGGATTGTACCAACAAGCAAGCAGGAATACCCACGGTGTCAAGTTGATTATACGAGTTAATTACAAGTTACAAGTCAAGTCAAGTCAGGAGTGCGCCGCCACGGGCCACTATCAAGTTATCAAGATAAATCATGTCAGGGTGTTTGTTAGGAGTACACCACTACGGGTCACTGTCATGTCAGGTTGGTCATGTCAGGAGTGCACCACTACGGGTCACTGTCGTGTTATGCTAGGTCCTTGTCATACCATGCCATGTACAATAGACATTCCAAACATATTAAGTAAAATCAAGTTCATGACAAAAGGCGTAAGGATATAAAATGGGCGTAAAATATCTAATACAATATCAATATATATAGGACTACAGAAGAGCCAGGCTTAAAGAAAATAAAACCAAATCTCCAGAGTCAATGGTTTGCGCAAGGGGTCAGGGGGTTGGATTGCGCAGGAGTCAAGTGCGCCGGGAGGCCAACTGCGCAGGGTGAGCTGCGCAGGGTACCAACTGCGCAGGAGTGAGCTGCGCAGGGTACCAACTGCGCAGGAGTGGATGGCGCAGCAGATGGATTGCGCACAGGAGGATTGCGCAGGGGTGGATTGCGCAATGGTCGATTGCGCAGGGGTCAGGTTGCGCAGGGGCTAACTGCGCAGGGGTTAGTGCGCCAAGGGAGATGCGCGGTCCAGCCAAGAGGCCGGGCGCAATCGGCTATGCGCAATGAAGGCGCTGGCCGAGAAGGAAGGTGCGCAGTTCACCAAAGGGTGAGCTGCGCAATCGGCCTTGCGCTAAAGAGCGCAGGCCGAGAGGGCTGCTTCTCCAACCCGAGAAGAACTCCAAGAACTTCAAAACTTCAATTCTTCATAACTTGATCAAATCAAAACCAAATCTAGATTTTCAAAGTTCTAACTTGAGTAAAATCGAATTCTCTTCCACATGGAAGCATCAAAACATACAAAATCAAAGTTAAATAGATCAAAACCATGTAAATCCGAAAATAGTAAAAACCTAGATCTATAAAAAGGAAAGCTCCAAATCACAAAATGTCAAGTTCTAAAGTTGTTCTCCATGGCCTAATCTAGCTAATGGACAAATAAAAAGTGGTGCTTATTTGATGGCAAGGTGCACTTGCCTAAGGGGTTGGGGAGTTGTGTGGAAGAAGGAAGAAGATGGAGAAGAAGAAAATTAATGGAGAGTAAAGAGGAGAGAGAAAAAGTTGGTGGAGATATAATGAGGGTGGTTGTGTTGTGTTGAGGGTAGAGTGTAGGTTAAAGTGTTCCACTCATGATGAACCAAACCAAACCAACTTCCACAAAATAAAACCAAGCCATGGTCCAAAACCCATTTACGAGAAACCAAAATCCGCAAGTCGAGAAAATTAAAATACGTGCCAAAATCAAATATGAGCATAAATACGTAATACAGGAAATGGGGGTGACATTATGCCTTTTGGAGCAACCAATGCGCCGGCAGTATTCATGGACCTCATGAATCGCATCTTCATGCCTTACTTGGATCAGTTTGTGATCGTGTTCTTGGATGACATTCTGGTCTACAGCAAAAGTGAGGCGGAGCATGAGCAGCATCTTCGTGTGGTTCTTCAGACTCTCAGAGAGCACCAGTTATATGCCAAGTTCAGTAAATGCGAGTTCTGGCTCGATCGCATTTCGTACTTGGGTCATATCATCACCAGAGGAGGAGTAGAAGTGGATCCCCAGAAGATTGTGGCTATTGAGTCATGGCCAGTACCCAGCACCGTTGCAGAAGTTCGCAGTTTCCTTGGATTGGCTGGCTATTACCGACGGTTTGTTTCGAATTTTGCTCGAATTTCAGCGCCATTGACCCAGTTGACCCGCAAGGATGCGCAGTTTGCTTGGACAGCAGAGTGTCAGAGTTCTTTTGAGCAGTTGAAGCGAGGCCTGATAACAGCTCCTATTCTCACGCTTCCAGATGGGACCGGAGGATTCTCAGTGTATTGTGATGCTTCAGGCAGAGGTTTAGGATGTGTTCTGATGCAACATGGGAAGGTAATAGCTTATGCGTCACGACAACTTCGTGATCATGAGAGGAATTACCCAACCCATGACTTGGAGCTGGCAGCAGTGGTGTTTGCACTTAAATTGTGGAGGCACTACTTGTACGGAGATAGGGTAGAGATTTTCACCGACCACAAGAGCCTGAAGTATGTTTTCACCCAGAAGGATCTTAACATGCGTCAGAGGAGGTGGCTGGAGCTTCTTGTGGATTATGATGTCAGCTTGCAGTATCATCCTGGGAAGGCCAATGTCGTAGCAGATGCATTGAGCAGGAGAGCCGGAGCTTATTTCCTAACAGCGCAACCAGAGCTGCTAGCAGATCTTCAGAAAATGGGTATCGAAGTTATTCTTCCTTCCAGTGTGGCATTGATGGCCAGCATGCAAGTTCAGTCCACTATAGTCGAGAGGATCCGGATGGCGCAGTCAACAGATTCCAAGCTTCAGCGACTCGGAGCAGAGTGTGAGGCAGGACGAAGACCAGAGTTATGTATTCATGAGGATGGTACACTTAGGCATGGTAAGCGTCTTTGTGTACCCAGTGGAGATATCAGACAGGAGATCATGTCAGAGGCGCACAGTTCTCAGTATTCCATCCATCCTGGCAGTACGAAGATGTACCGTGATATCCGTCAGCACTTCTGGTGGAATGGCATGAAGCGGGAGATAGCTCGGTTTGTCTCTCGGTGTTTGGTTTGCCAACAAGTTAAAGCCGAACATCAGAGACCGGCTGGACTTCTTCAGTCCTTACCGATTCCAGAATGGAAGTGGAAGCATGTGACCATGGATTTTGTGACTGGACTACCTAGATCCCCAGCTGGTAGAGATGCTATCTGGGTTATAGTTGACAGGCTCACGAAAGTGGCTCACTTTCTTCCATTCAGAGTTGGTCAGTCGACGGCTCAGTTAGCAGAGATGTACCTCAGACAGATTGTCAGATTGCACGGTGTGCCAGTCAGTATCACCTCGGACCGAGATTCAAGATTTACGTCGCACTTTGGCGTAGCCTGCAGGAGCGTTTGGAGACTCGCCTCCAGTTCAGTTCAGCATATCACCCGCAGACAGATGGCCAGTCGGAGCGCACGATCCAGACTCTTGAAGACATGTTGCGGTCTTGCACACTTGACTTCGGTGGTTCATGGGAAGATTATTTACACCTGGTAGAATTCTCGTACAACAATAGTTTCCAGGCCAGTATCCAGATGGCACCGTTCGAGGCACTGTATGGTAGGAAGTGCAGATCCCCGTTAGCCTGGGATGATGTCGGAGAGAGGCAGATGCTTGGTCCAGAAATGATTGCTCAGACCGTTGAAGTGGTCAGGCGAGTCAGAGATCATCTTCGAGTTGCCCAAGATCGCCAGCGTCATTGGGCGGATTCTCATCGGCGCCCTCTCGAGTTCTCGGTCGGCGATCATGTATTCCTGAGGATTTCGCCTAACCGTGGCGTCATTCGTTTCGGCATACGGGGCAAGCTTAGTCCTAGGTATATAGGACCGTTTGACATTCTGGAGCGAGTAGGAGATGTATCCTATTGTCTCGCTCTTCCACCGTCGCTAAGCGAGGTGCATGACGTGTTCCATGTATCCCAATTACGACGGTATATCCCGGACCCGAGCCACATCCTGGATCATTCGGAATTGGTTGTTGGTACCAACCTTTCGTATGAGGAGAGGCCCGTGTCTATATTGGACCGGAGAGAGAAGATCCTCAAGAACAAGACTATCAAGTTAGTCCGAGTTGCTTGGGGTCATCACTCTTTGGGGGAGTCAACGTGGGAGCGTGAGGATGATATCCGATCGCGATATCCCGACTTGTTTGACTCGTGAGGTATAATGTCTTTCTTATGCCTCATGCCATCAATTTCTTGCTTGTATGATTGATTGATTGCCTAGTATAATTGCCTGTGAATAGTATAGCTTGTTCTTGTCCCTCTAGCCTCTTAATTAAATTCTGAGGACGGAATTCTTTTAAGGTGGGTAGAGTTGTAATGCCTGTTGTTCGTATTACGTATTTTGAATACGTATACATATTTTATCTTGTATTTGCATATCTCCTTAGTTTGGCTTAGCTTGTTTACTCTCGGTTTGGGTTGGCTTGGTTCGGCCGGCCCAATGCTTGGTTCATCATGGGCCAAGGGTGGAACACCTTAGCCTATGCTTCTCCTTCATTTCCACCACAACCCCCCCTACCTACCACCACCTTTGATATTTATTGCCATTTCTTCTTTCTCTCTCTCCATAATTCTCATTTACTTCTCCTTCCCCCACCATTACTCTTCTCCACCAACCAAGAACACCATAGACAAGTGCAACTTGCTTCCACAAGAGAACTCCTTTTGATGGTTTCATTAGCTTCTCCTCATGATTCTAAACCACATTAGAACTTGTCATTTTTTATTTTGAGGCTTTAATTCTTGTAGATCTAGAGTTTTGCTATTTTCGGATTCTTGGTGTTTTGATCTATCAAACTTGCTTGTTTTTAAGTTTTGATGGCTCCATGTTTTAGAGAATTTCATTCTACCCAATTTTGACCTTTGGAAAGTTGGATTCGGACTTGTTTTGACCAAGATATGGACAATGGAAGCTTAGATTCAACTTTAGAGTTCTTGCTGTTCTTGCCATTTGGAGAAGACAGTGAACAGTGAGCTAGCTTTTTAGCTTATGCCGCTGAGCTGTACGCTGCTCTTTAGCGAGCGTACGCTAGCCTTCGTACGCTGCTTTTTAGCGAGCGTACGCTAGCCTTCGTACGCTGCTCTTTAGCGAGCGTACGCTAGCCTTCGTACGCTGCTCTTTAGCGAGCGTACGCTAGCTTTCGTACGCTGCTCTTTGGTGAGCGTACGCTCACCTTAATACGCTGCCCGTTGGCAGTGTGTCTTGAGCGTACGCTGACCTATAGCTTGAGCGTACGCGTGCCTTGGTACGCTAGCTTAAGCGAGCAAGGCGTACGCTGGCCCCTTTCGTACGCGGACTTGAGCGCACGCTAGCTTGAGCGTACGCTGACCTGTAGCTCGAGCGTGCCCTTGTGTACGCTGACCCTTGCGTACGCTTCCCATTGGAAGTGTATGGAACCTTTCGTACGCTGACTTGAGTGTACGCTAGCTTGAGCGTACATGAGCGTGCCTTGGTATGCTAGCTTAAGCGAGCAAGGCATACGCTGGCTTGAGCGTACGCTAGCCTATCTTGTCACCCTGGTTCAACCCGAGAGCCTTGTGACCCCCATACGCTGCCTTTTGGGAGCGTATGCTTACCTGAGCGTATGCTTGCCTGAGCGTATGGCCCTTGGCAGACTTGATCTTATATCAGCATGTTAGTTTGGTTTTATTTTCCTTACCCTGGATCTTCTATAGCCCTGTATATTGATATTTATTTAGATATTTTACGTCCATTTTATATCCTTACGCCTTTTGACCTGAACTTGATAATCATGAATTTACTTAATATGTTTGGAATTTATAATTGAGCATGACACGATAGTGGCCCGTCGTGGCGCACTCCTGACTAGTACACTTGACATGATTACCTGACATGATTATCTCGAATAGCTGTTGCGACGGCTACCTGACATGACATGACCTGTATAATTAATCCTGTACACCGTGGGCGATTGTGCGTGTACAAATAAACCAGTCCTGTCTTGCATCATGTCTAGGGAGGGAGCTCCTGAGTACCACGGTCAGAAGCACCTACTAAAATGGACTAAGGTTAATAACTAGATTAATACATTAGTCATGAAGAGATTTCCCAGCTACAGGCAATCCCGTCACGCCTTGGGATCTGTAGCCTGCCGTCGAGTAGGGCACATTTCCAGTACACTGTCATGTGTTGCACCCTTCAAGCTACCTAAGGGTACATTCGTTTCCTGGACGATGTACCCACCTGAATTTAACTCTAATCTTTTAACCCGGGGAACCTGGATGGTCTGCAGGGCTTGTGGCTGTGGAATAATCTCACTGCATCTTGTTAGTAATTAGGCTTGTGACAACCCTAGTTAGTTAAAGTATCAAGCCGTAGTTCTTGCTTGGCCGTGAAGTGATTGGACGGAGTCTAACCAGTCTAGTCTTGCCCTGAATCCTGTTCCAGATTATTGAATGACCATATTTATTTTACCGATAAATGGTGAGAAACCAAGCTCCGTTCAGACGAAGGGTTACAACCCCGGTCCTTGTTTGGTTCACGGGTTGTAACCTGGTTATCTGAATAGTTCCATGGTTATCTCGTCGTATATCATCCTGATATGTTTCCTTTTATTCCAGTCCTTATTTTATTTATATTTATATTCCTGTGCTGATTGCTGGTTTTAGTTCTTAAGTGAAGCTTCCTTTGTGGCACTTGCTCTTTCTGGGGTCTGACCCAGCTGGTTTTGTGTGGCCAGATTTCGGAGCAGCTCCAGAGGATCTACCGACCTTCCAGCCAGATGGTGACCACTAAACGGAACCCTGGCAACGAGTGGGTTATTTTTGGCTCTCCCGTTCTATTGTAAAAATATTCTTTTGAGGCGTTTAGCCGACGAGCACATGTTTAGCTCGATTGTACTTTATTTACTGTCTGCCTACGGGCTGTAACATGATTAACAGATCCTAGGGTTGATCATGTATGACTAAACTCTTGCTAGTCCTAACATTTTGTAACGACTAGCTTCATGATCAGCTGAATATGTAATATTTGGGACGCCTTATCATTGTATATTTAATGATCATACATCTTGTAACATTTACTTACTTGCTTGTGATTGAGACACTAGGCTTGTTCATGACCATAGAAGACTGTTGGCTTGTAGTAAACCCTCATGTATCTAGACAGCCGTGACCGTATAGCGAGATTGAATCCATTTCATATACGTAGCTGGCTATGTCTGCCCCCGCTCTCCAGTATTCTTGTTCTGGGGCGTGACATGCGCACACACACACATATGCATACACTGTTACACACTCTAACTCACACACATGTGTGTAGGTTATACACACACAACACACTCACACTACTTTCTGCCTACAGGTCCAGCCCAGGCCTATGCAAGGCCACTGCCTAACACCCACTCCCTGTTTTTATGTGTGTGCAGGCACACTTGCACACCTGTGTAATGACCTAAGCCTGTGCCGACAATGCATGGAGCTAATTGCTCATGCAAGAGTGCTTTTACTGCCCTGTGCAGTGAACTAATGCGCTGGGTGCAGGGGCTCCTGCCTGTGCAAGGGTGCACCCTATTATGCAGGGACTTCCTGCCCAAGTGGCTCCTTGCAACAGGTAGAACCCTGTGTATATGCAGGGCCATCAACTGCTAATGTGCAGTAGGAAACCCAAGAGTCCTACTGAGTAGGGTATTCCCGACCTATAGCCGCACTTGCCAAGCCTGTGCAATGCACACATGGACCAAGTCCCTGCTTGCTTATGCAATACACTGCCTGCATGTGTAATAAGCACAAGTCCCTGTTGGCAATAATACTGCAGGAAGTTCCTGCAAACTGCCTGCCTGCTTCATAACCCTTGTCTGTGCGCACTAGTGCACAGGTTGCACTTCCTGTGCAGGGAAGATACCCTCCTTGCCTGATGTAGGGCCAAGCCCTATCCTACCTGTACTGGTCCTGCAGGGGCACCCTGCTATGGGGTATGCAGTACTATACTTCATCTCTCATTGATACTCTTTTATGTGGGCAACCCCTACTACCATGTGTGTGCAAGCACACACACACACACACAACTCTATACTAGTGTCACTTACCCATACTCACACATATACACAACAAATACTAGCACACATACACTCATAGAACATTGACACACATATATATGCTACTGTCACTTGGACACTCACACTATAGTCTCTCCACACACACATATGTGCAGCTATAACATACACTGCCACTATTTCCCCCTTGACACTCCCTTCCTACGCCTATCACATACACTCACAACACATTGATACACACTCTCATGTAGGTAATACACACATGTATATGTGTATACACATACACACTAGTGTATGCATACACAAGCAATTTCCACTAAAAGAATAAGGACTTTTCTTGAAGGTGATTCTCCATCAATAAATGGGTATCTTGACGGTTGCAGATCCGTCAACTAGACCGTTGTCAATAAAAGACCCCCCTTTTCTTGACGGTCCCTGAAATGGTTTTTCTTGACAGTTTTTTGGCCGTCATTTTAAGTAATTTTCTTGACTGTTTTTAGTCGTCAAGATAGCAATTTTTAGAAACCGTCAATATAGGAAAAAAACTTTTCTTGACTCCGGCCTAGCTGACGGCTATTAGCCGTTAAGAAAAGCCCTCTTGCAGCAGAATTGAGTTAATTATTGACGTTTTATAACCGTCAAGAGAAGGTAAATTTTGTATAACAAAAATTCCATTTATAATTATATAATATGAATCGAACACACATAATTTCAATAATCCAGAAGATATACATACATCAATAACTATAAAACCCAATTTTTATACTAATAAACTGTACAATGTTCATACACCACAAACTTTCAACACATCCAACACATGTCCAACCACAAACATCCAACATGTCCAACTACAAACATATCTAAATAAAGTATGTATTTTTCATACATCTTAAACATCCAAAAATGATATTTATACAAATAAAATAAAAATAGGTAGCAAACCCGACCTGAGCACATCCCTCCTATATTCAAAGTACCTTCATTTTTCATATAGTTCCTGAGAGAAGAAGAGAAATATATTTAATCATTTATGTGCACATGTTTGTATAAACTGATATCAACTGATACTCCAAGTTATACTGATACTCATTATGAAACTGATACTCCAAGTTATACTGAAACTCACTAATTTCAAGTGTGGTAGCAGTACCCAAAAATTTAGCTCAATTACAAAGTCAAAAAAACCCAGCTACATATGTATCAAAATTTAGCTCAATTAGGAAAATGGGAAGTAATTTCTAGATTGCTCGAGGAAATGAAGGATCAAGAGATCGAACTTACTGTTGTGACATTCAACAAGATAATTGATGTTCTGTACAGATATTTCTAGATTGCACTAAGAAATGAAGCATCATAATAATCATCCTAGAGAGCAATATGAATTTGAAGGCATAAACAATTTAAGGAACATGTTTCAGTATGATGAATAACTAATCGCAAAAACTTGAGAGGAAAAAAAAGTACTTAGGAAGTATGATAATTCCTTATTCCTTATTTGGGTAATCCAAATAAGGAGAATAAACTCAAAAGCTTCTAATTTCTATAGTATATTTAATTCCTATAACCATTATCCTTCTTATTATGTTTACCAACATGAACTTAGTAATTTTTCTGACATTTTAGTTTATAAATCATTCTTCAATTGCCTACTAATAAGGTTGCACTGGAGGTCCTTGACATTATCGATCTTTAAAAGAAGGGAAAACTAAGGATGTGTTTAGTTTGATAGAAAGCATGGGAAAAGAAAGGAAAATGAGAGTGTTCATGGAGAAAACTTAATCCCATTTACATAATATCAAGATCTATTTTCCGCTCCTTTCTCTCACTTTCATAGCAATGAATCACAACCAAGCATGCAAATCTTCATCTTTAAAGATTAACGTGTTAATGCAGTTATCATAATCAATACATATGGAAATGTCTATTTAATAAATAAAAAGGTCTGGAAAGTAGACAGTACCTCGGCTCTTGTGTTTAAGGTTCTGTTAGGCATCATTGATAATATGAATCTTGAAAAAAAAGGAAAACTAAAATGGTGCATATTTTTATCTTTAAGACTAGCCTGCTAATGAAGTTACTCTAATCAAAATTGGGGAAATGTCTAAATAACAAAGAAAATTGGCTGAAAAGTATATAGTACCTCAGCTCTAGAGGATGCAACAAAGGAACTTTTGAACCCTCAGAATCTATTGGTCTCAGTGGAGTAGTTAACATCAGCCCATGGTTGTGCATATTTTTATCTTTAAGACTAGCCTGCTAATGAAGTTATTCTAATCAATATTTGCGGAAATGTCTAAATAACAAAGAAAATTGGCTAAAAAGTATATAGTACCTCAGCTCTAGAGATGCAGCAAACGAACTTTCAAACCCCCAGAATCTATTAGTCTGAGTGGAGTAGTTAACATCAGCCCATGATTCATTCTTGAAGCACGTTTCCAATGAAGCCTCCAAATAAGGAAACAATTGAATTTGAAGTGTAGTAAAATTAGACACAAGGGTATAGGAGATCACATATTCAACTTACAATCAGATTAGGTAGCGCAATCCCTATAATTCACTGTTAGTAGCAATATCAAGATCTAAAAGTGAACTGTTGTTCACTTTTAGATCTTGATACAATAAAACAGAATGATAAACATTCATAAGCATGAAAGGTTACCTCTACCACATCCAGAGTCGAGCACTGTGTGCAAGTATGAGAACTTTGAATGTAGAAGCACAGGAAATCTTTTGAATCCCCTTAGTTTGAAAAGAACAACATTTACAGCCTCTACGATCTCCACCAAATGGCAACCTATATCTCTTGTGACCAATTCGGCCTCCACTTCTTTTGTGATTGTATCCAACTCATCTAACCACCCAGTCATGATTTTGCCTGCTAAGGAAATTTCTTCTACATCGTCAAATTCAGAGTGAGACCGGAACGGTAAGGAAGAACCTTTTCTCTCATTTAAAATTGAATGTTTGTCCAATTTTCAATTGAAAGCCATAAGAGCTTCATCTTCAACAGCAACAAGTAATAAAGCCTACATCATATAATGGATAAGCATGTCACCAGACATTTAACATATGCTAGATATAATTCAGAAATGCTGAATTGGAGGTAATTGAACTTCCTGGCAACCTTTATCATTATCTACCCTTTTATCATCCAACTAGTAAATATTAGTAAACAAAAAATTATATTAACTACATGCGTCTGCCAATAATTTTTTTTAATTTACTTTGCAGTAGTACATAATAAAAAGGGTCAAAGGAAAGCATAAATCTGAAGTTTACCAGATTTGTCTAGAACACAGGGGGGATAGTTATATTAACTCCTTTTCTTGTTATTGAAAAAAAAAAAGTTAGAGCAGGGGGGATAGTTCAAGTGATATTTTTATTATGATGCATTTATCTACTTGGAAATGGTGAGTCTCACAGACAAACTAACTATTATTTCTTCTTCTTTCTCTTCTGTGATCTCATTTTCCTGTCATATTTCAGCCAACGGCCTCCTTCGAGATGATGTTCTACTTCAACAAGTATAACTGAAAGTCATCCCAGCAAAATGACCAAAAAAAAAAAATCATTTTTTTCCACCGTATTTTTCGTCATCATTGCCTAAATTTAGTAAAACATGATGGTCAATAGAGGAAAAATACCGAGAACATAAATATAAACAATTTAAACAAATGTTTGATAGAAACCATCAATATATTATCGAAAATTATATTTTTAAAATGGATAAAAAGAAGCTTAAATCTAAGGATACACCTACTTGTTTAGATTAATCTCAAATCTCAGTTACTCATGTTTAGAATTCTATACACAAATAAAGTACAAACAAGCATTTGTTGCAATTTTGGGAAAGAACTTGTTAACCTTGTACAATTATGCAGGGAAGAAGACCATGCTTGGTGTGAAACAAACCTCGTTTCCAGCATAAATCAATCTTGCTGCCCTTGCCAACCTGTAGGTAAATGCCTACTTTACTGAAGTCTCTTGCTCTCGCTACAATTTGAAATGACCAAATTCATTTTAATGGTACAGGAAACCTTAGGATTTGATGGCCCACTATATGTCCGCTAAGACTGTCGTAGCAATCAAAGAGCATGATTCAAGATTGAATTTGGTCGATGTCCCAAAATCTTGCCGCCTCCTATAATATACAGCCCCTACTGCATCCCCATATACAACAGAAAGAAATTTTTTTTATTGGACATTAATATAAATGGGTGGAGTGCATACTTGAGGATATTGTCTTTGTTGTTGACGAGGATGGTGTCGACGATGGTGATGGAGGTTGTGGACTTCGAAACGGCGTCCTGGAGCTACTAGAGTGCCGACTGCGACCTCTATCTCCTCTCACTTGTGCCGGTGGTGATCGAGAACACGTCTTTGACTCCTCTTCAGTGTCAAAAAATTCTGTAAAAATAATATGGAAAAGAAAAGATCAAAGAATCAAAACTCTAACCTTAACAAAAAAAATAAAGGAAGAAAAAAGGGGAAAAATTAAAACTCTAACCCTAACACGATGGGCTCGTCGAGCTTGGCATGGTTCCGGGCAAGGATAGAGACGTCGGCGCCGATGCCGGCAGAGAGACGAGCGAGCGAGGGGGAGGCGACCGGAGTAGAAGTGGGTCGTGAAGAGGATGGTGCGAGCGACAATGTTCGAGTGGATTGGGGAGGTGGTGCGGAAGAGGAAGAGGGCGGAGGGGTATAGGGAGAGGAGGTGGACGTGGGACAGAGGGCTGGCGTAGACGGAGTTGAAGAGGAGGAGAGGGGAAGGGAAGAAGGAAGAGCTATGGTGGGAAAGAAAGCAAGGAGAGATAAACATGAAGGAGAGGGTTGGCTCTTCTTAGCTTTAGAAATTTTAGGGAAAATTTTGCGGGACAATAGCGCTCGATGGACGCATCCGTCAACATAATAAAGTGCAAAAAATCCCTCGTTAAATTTGTGTTTTTTGTACTAAAAGATCCCATGCTCTTAAAATTGTCAAAAGTATGAATTAAGCTCATTTTGCTCCCAAATGACAATTTTACCCCTGCCCCCCCTCCTTCTTCGGCTGTGTTCGCCGACGAGGGGGGGGGGGGTCGGGTCGGGGGGAGGGGTGCTGTTCGCCGGCGAGGGAGGAGGAGGGGGGGGGGGTGGATCGGGGGGGGGGGGGGGGGTGGATCGGGGGGGGGGGGGGGTGGCTGTTCGCCGGCGAGGGAGGAGGAGGAGGAGGGGGGGGGTGTTGTTCGCCGGCGAGGGAGGAGGAGGGGGGGTGGGTCGGGGGGGAGGGGGGGGGGGGGCGGGGGCTGTTCGCCGGCGAGGGAGGAGGAGGGGGGGTGGGTCGGGGGGGGGGGCTGTTCGCCGGCGAGGGAGGAGGAGGGGGGGGGGGGGGGTCGGGGGGGGGCTGTTCGCCGGCGAGGGAGGAGGAGGGGGGGGGTGGGTCGGGGGGGGGGGGGGGGCTGGGGGCTCGCCGGCGCCAGCGCCGCCGGAGGGGGGGGGAGGTTAGAGGGGGGGGAGGGGTATTTTAGGTATAAATTTTTTAAAATTTGGCGGGAGGGGCCTAACCGAGCGGATGTATAATTTAAGGAGGGGTAAACTGCAAAAAAAAATTCTAAAAAGTCTTTTAGTGCAAAAGGCAGAAATTTAGCGAGGGTTTTTTTGCACTTAGTACATGTATTATTTGACGGTTATAACCAACCCGTCAATAAATTAATAGTTTTTGCTTGACGGTTTCATCTAAAACCATCAAGTAATATAGTCAAATTTTATTATATAACAGAAAAAGGGTGATTTCTTGACGTATGTCCAAAACCGTCAAGATAATGGCTTTTCTTGACGGTTTAGCACGACTGTAAAGAAATAAACCGTCAAGAAACATCATTTTCTTATAGTGTTCACAAGTACTTGGTGTGCACCATGCTAGTATCGTACTAAAACTTCGATACTCTCATGATACCTATACCAAACCTTGGCATATTCATTCCACAACACATGATCATGTCTAAAATGACAATTAGGAGCTAATTAGTGTGGTGCCTAGCTAGTGCAATGTGTCATGTGAAATATGACATATTGTGACAACTGTAGGAAGAGTTAAACCCTAAATTGATTCTGTATCCTATTGTAACATGACACAACCTATTTTATCCAGTTATGGACATATTTCTAGTCTTATACATCATTCACATATCCATTTAGTCTATCAAACCGAAAGACAAATACTTGGTGTACCATTATCAGATTTTACCAAAAAATGACACAAAAAGCCTATGTAATTTCTACCAACATGGTCATTAGAGCCATGTTCTTCCCCCTATGGCTACCCCTAGTTCATGGGTGAGTTTGCTATTAGTGTCATGCATGAAATAGTGTCTAAACTAGGATAAATAACAAGTAGTATACCTATTGGGAGATAGATTCCCAATGTTGCACCAATGTGGACACAAATGGGAAGTAGGACACAATCCCTCAAGCTATTGGCCTTCTCTTAGCCTTCTTGGATGAAAAATAGGTGAAGATTTAATAGAGTTTCGGGAGATTTTGGTGGAGTATGAATTAAATGAGTCTAATTGTGTCCAACCTAAAATATGGGTCCATGGGTCATGACAAGTCCAATAGGTTCACAAATCAAGGGTCCAATAAATAGGCTAGTAAACCAATAAATGCAACTAACACATGTAGTTAATTAAATATCTATACGCACAATATGAATAATGTAAAGTGACAAAAATAACCCTATTTGGGATTATGGTAGTGGCAAATCTACCCTCCTAATTTTTTTATCATCAAAATTAAAGAAAAACTAGCACAAGAATACAAGCAAGAACAAGAAAAACAATACCTCAAGGCTCGAAGAGATAAGGGTGTCGCTCCCGCATGTCGTCCTCTCTCTTCCAAGTAGACTCACATGGAGAATGATGCCTCCATGCGACACAAAGCAAAGGACTGACCTGCTTTCAGAGCACCTTCTCTCGACGATCCAGAATCTCCATAGGCTGCTCTGGATAACTGAGAGTAGGGTGCACCTCTATCTCGGAGTGATCCAATACGTGACTAGGGTCTGCCACGTACCATCTCAACTGCGACACATAGAATATGTTGTGAACTCTCTCTATCCTAGGTAGCAAGTCTAGTCGATAGGCCACTACACCGACCCTCTCAAGTATGGTGGAAGGTCCGAGGAATCACGGACTAAGCTTCCTGCACTTGCCAAAGCTAATCGTGTCCAATGCCAGAGAAATCCTCAGGAACACCATATCGCCAACCTATCACAAAACAAGACTTAACACAAATCCTAAAGCAAACAATCACAAGCAAGCACAAACCAAAGAACTAAAACTATACCTCGAACCCTAACGGTCTCCGGTAGTTATCTACCCAATGCCGTTGTCTGTCCTGCGCTATCCGAAGTCTATCTCTAATCAACTTGACCTTCTCCACTGCATTCATAATCATCTCTGGTCTAAGCAAAGCTTTCTCGCAATATCGTCCCAAGACAAGGGAGTACGACACATCCGTCCGTATACAGCCTCAAATGGTGACATCTTTATACTGGCCTGGTAGCTGTTGTTGTAAGCAAACTCTACCAGGTGGAGATGGTCCTTCCAAAAACCTGTAAAATCTAACACACAAGTGTGAAGCATATCCTCGAGTGTCTAAATGGTCCTCTCTGACTGTCGATCTATTTGGGGGTGATATGCGGTACTGAACTTGAGCTGAGTGCCCAAGCTAGCCCGTAAACTCCTCCAAAAGTAAGAAGTGAAGCGATTATCCTGATCCGAAACTATGCTCACAAGAACCTCGTGCAACCTGATGATCTATCTTATATACATATTTGCCATCTTCTCCATAGACAAGCCCACCTTGAAAGGCAAAAAGTGGGTCGATTTGGTCAATCTATCAAAGATGACCCAAATTGCGTCTTTCCTTCTGGGAGATCGTGGAAGTCCAGACACAAATCTATAGTAATATGGTCCCACTTAAACTCTAGATAATAGCTTAAGTAGACCTCTTGCCCTCTACCTCTCGGCTTTCACCTGCTAGCACACTAAGCATCTGGATACGAACTGTGCCACCTCCCACTTTATACCATACAATATGCTCTCTCATATATCTGTATATCTTGTTGGCACCAGGATACATAGAGTACTAAGTGCGATACACTTCTTGAAGAACCTTCTCCCGAAGCTCTCCATTAGGCACGCAAAATTTATACCGTGCTTCAACGACCCATCTTTCACGATAGAGAAATCATCCAACAACCCTGTATGACCTGCTCTCTGATGATCCTCACAGTCACATCATCAACTTTGCTGATCTGACCCTATCCATCAACTCAGACTAAATCTACAAACCCCACATCTGTATCTCCATTCCAGGAACGATCACCTCGATACCCAAACTATTCAGATCTGCCAATAGATGCTGATCTACCATCAAATACATAGCTACCAAATACCTGCTCAAGGCATCGATAACTACGTTGGCCTTCTCGGGATGATATTGCAATGAGATATCGAAGTCCTTCATCAACTCTAGCCACCACCTCTATCTCATATTCAATTATTTCTGAGTGAACACGTACTTCAAGCTCTTGTGATCTGTGAAGATCTTTATAGACTCTTCGTACAAGTAGTGCTTCCACAGCTTCAGAGCAAAGATAACAGCTGTCAACTCCAGATCATGGGTCGGGTAGTTCTTCTTATGAGGCAATCACCTTTCCGTGCTGCTGAATAGTATAACCCAAGCCTTTCCCAGATGCGTCACTATAGATAGTAAAATCATCTGTCCCTAATGGCAACGTCAGGATATGAGCTGTGGTCAACCTCTTCTACAATTCATCAAAGGTGGCATGACACTTCTTGGTCCAGACAAACTCCAAGTCCTTCCTGGTGAGTCTAGTCATCGGCTCTGCACTCCGAGAGAAGTCCTGAACGAACTTCTGGTAGTAGCCTACCTGTAGCCTCCCTTCCCAGAATTTTTTAAAATATTTTTATTATTTATTTGATTTAAATGGTGATTTTAGATTTTATAAATAATTATTTAGTTAATTATTATGGTAGACGACTTTAGCCATGGTTAAGTTTTGAAGTACCAGACGACTAGGAATCGTGGCACGGATAGTGCAGTGGCGTACCTTGACTAGTGTATTAGCCATGCCAAGGAAGACCTAGCCATAAGTGTGTCATAACTAGAAAAACCAGATCAAGTTTTGACTTAAACCCCACCGATAATTTATTTATTTATTATTTAGATTTATTGACTCGTAGAAGACCCTGTTGTACCGAACCTGTCCAGATTGGACCCAATTCAAATCCAAGCCCATGTAGGCATGTAGTAGGACCAAATACGGCCTTGTAGACACGTTTGGTAAATGCAAATATTTGGGTATATATTTTTAGGAATTAGCAATTATTTTCTAAATATTTAGTATATATACACTATAAATATTATTATTATTTTAATAGCGTTTACAATATTTGTATGATTTTCGGGAGCCGATAAAGAGTGTGCGTACTAGGTTCACCAAACCTTACTACACTTGCTATTGGGTTATTTTTAGTTGTTATCGGGATTATTAGAATTATACTGTTATTGTATTAATAATTAGTTATTATTAAATGGGGTGGCGGTTTTAATTGTCAAATCATTGGATGTTGTAAAACTCCAACTAACTTATTTAATCTAGGTCATCCTTTCTTCAACCTTCACTTAGTATTAAATGTTTAATCATTAGGGAATGAAAGTGATTTTCATCTTCAATTAAGGACCTTGATATATAAACTCAGCACATAGTGGGCTGAAGATCCAACATGTGGTAGCAATGATGCAAACTAGGCGGTGTACTATATCATCTTTCTTTTTATATACACTTGCTACAAAAACCTTTTCCTAAGGTTTTTGATGTCCAATTAACCAATGACAGAAAACTCGTAGTTACAGAGTGACCTCCATGGTTTTTCCTTCTGACATACTACTATTACGGAGCAACTGACAATTGTATAGTATGACAAAGAACTGTAAATTGTTGTCCTTGGGATTTTGTGGGCATTGTTTTCTTGTTTGGATTGGCTAAACTATAAGCAGAACAAATTGTAGCAAATCGATCTATTAGTTTATTGATTTGTTTTCATATAGATTTCAGTATACTAAAACGAACAACAGTAGCCAACCCGAGCCCACAGGCCCGACACCCCCATGCAACCCGAGAGAGTTCCCAGCCAGGCCGAGCCCCAAGCGCACCCGCTTATTTTCCCAACTGGAGAGCAATCGAGCATATATATATATATATATATATATATATATATATATATATATATATATATATATATATCAGCGAGAGGGAGGAAAGCATCGACAAAACCCTAGCCGACCTCCTCATTTCCATGGTACGTCGTCTCAACTCTGTCGAATCCTCCTCGTATCATGTCGGGCATCCCGCTGCCACCCTACCCCTGGACGCGGGACTACCGTGCGTCGCCAGCGTGGGCACTGGCAGCAAGCGCAGCAACCACAGCAGCAAGCACGACAACAGCGTTAGTAGCAGCAATGACGCGGCCACCCTGGCACAGCCGCCGACAGGCACTCCAGCCAGGCACGACCCACAGTATTGTAAAACAGGTACGTCACTACAGGTGCCACAGCCGTGGCGACGACCACCGAGCGGCTACAACATGACAGGGAAGGGGGGTCCAGGGGGAACCTTCCCCTCCTGGTAAGACAGAAAAAGGAGCGAGTCTGACGAGCAGAATAAAAAGGGAATCACGGGGTAATCCCCGTGAAAACACTATACATCTATTAAAAAAATGAGCTATAAGCTCACTTTTTTACGAAGATAGGGTTGCATACGCAACCCGTGGCATGAGGCTTTGCCGATGCTGTCCTTATTACCCGACGTTGCCGGGCCGACGTTGCACCGTCCAAAAATTCCCATCGAACCCATCCAGAAGACCCCCGCAGCCGTCGCCTCCACCATTTACATCTTCCCATGACTGCTCGCATCCTCGTCGTGCCGAGTAGTCGATGATTGGCGACCGAACCATCGAGATCAGCTCGTTGAGCACTCTCAGGGAGTCCGTCGAGAGCAGCACCGAGCTCGTGAAAGAGAAGCAGGCGTAGTATTGAATGGCTGCATCAGCTTCGATATTTCTGTGATGTGTGCCCACCATGCATTGCCTTCTCCGCGTCGTGTCGAGCACGAATCCACTACACCGGCCTCCGATTCTGCGCTTTCATGTCGGGCTGCTAACCTAGCCTCGTCTGGCCGACGAGCGGCCGTCTCGTCGAGCATGCCAGCGTCGAACCCCTCACCTTCTCCATGTGGCGCTAAGCGCTCAACCGCCAAGTTAACACGCCGTCTCGCGTGCCGCCTCGCCCTCCTCGTCAGCAACCGAATATCCCCGTGTGTGCCGGCCACACGCTCGGCCCTAAGTGTGCCTGTGGTCCAGTCGGGCTGCACTGTTGCCACACACCAGAAGTAGCCATGACGAGCCATGTCAGTGATACTCATGTAGAGTTCGTGGAGAGCTGTACTACACCGCATGGTACTGTAGCATGCGTGAATAGGAGGTCAACCCAAGAATGTTAGGTAATATACTCTTTTCTTTTCCTGTTGCTTTGGAAGGTTTCAATTTATTAAGTCTAGGTTCAGCAACAAATAAAACCAAAGACCTATTATTGATAGCTGAGTGTTGTGGCTCCATTATAAGGGATATAAGCTTGAGTATTGGTGATCCTGGGTTCGATCCTAGCCTATGTATTATGCTATGAATGTTTGTTAAGGCTTTGCCTAATAGAAATTTCCTATGGGATGCTTATATCTATAATAAGAACAAGTGCCCCCATTTTTACAAATGAGAGAGTAACTCACCTGGTTGGAAAGCAAGGTAGAATTGGGATTGGCATGGGTTCTCGAGCCCAGCATGGGTAAAGGGATTCTTTTGCTTTGTGTCTTTTCCTCGCAATAGAAGTTAAATAAAAATTGTTACTGTCACGACCCGCACCCACTGCGAGGGTACGAGTACGTAACAGCACCCAGCCTACGCCGCAGTGTCGGCGGTAGAACGCTGTTCTAGGTCATGAACTACAACTAACATAACATGAAATACTCTCCAAAAGGAGGCCAAACACAGAGGTACAACTCAATCACAATCTAAGGTAGAATATAGCACGATGGAAATAGATAAAAAAATCCTCAACTGTGGTACAATAGAAACGAAATAACATAAGTCTCAACAACTACCAGTCTCAACATCTGTAAAATATACAACCCTGAAATTAAGGACAACAACTAATCATGAAAAGAAAAAAATAGTCTAAGCTATCTATACTAAGCAAGGTATCGTCCTCACCAGCTGCCTGAACCTTTCCGGGGGTCCAGGTCGCGAGTGTCATCTAGGCAAGCTCCAAGGTAAGGGGTACAGGGTTCCTCATCATCCTCTATAAAATTTTCAACAGGTTGAGTCAGGACAGGAGTGAGCACAATACATCTCACGCAGATTATAACACCAGGTTAGAAAAATATAAACATGCAAGAGAGTACAATACATGAAACTGAAAGAAAGTACATGATGTAAACAGAGAGAGAAATGTAATAGAATATCTACTATAAGTAGAGAGCTACTAGTGACTAGTGATTTAGAGTACAAAGTCGACATGTGAACGGCTTGATTTGTACATGAATATACTAAGGAGGTGTATATGGCTATACTACTTTGGAATTGTTCACATGACTATTTATACTCCCCCATACCCCAATCAATACACAAGGATCCAGACAAGTTATGTTATGTACATGATTTTCACATAAAAGCCCATAGATGGGTGTACATGAAGTATACATGAGGGCTCAGAGAACTGAGTGCACATAAAATCCACATGAAGGCCCATGAAGGGTGCACATGAAGTATAGGTTATACATGAAATAGACGAGAACATGACCGAATATGATAGCACATGAGAGTACATGAGAGAGCACGAACGAGCATGAAGCACATGAGAAACATGAATAACATGAGAGCAAGGAATACACGATGTATATGAAACACACGACATGATGTATCCGATGCTTCCGGGAGGGATAACATCGCATGAAAGGATTCAGATAGTACCAATCCGTGATAATATCGTGATAGCATCAAATAAGATAAACTAGAGCAGAAATATAATTCTAAGCAAGTTATAAAATGATCAGAGAATGTACTCGCCTGGTATCTGAATATCCGAAGTAAATGTATTGTCCGAGATGAAGTACCTGACTCCTAGTTAGAGCAACACAAGTCAAGATGTATACAGGAGATGATAAATGTAATCTACAATGCATCTGCATGCAGTCTATGTCAAACTAGGCTAAAGTCAACACTTGGTCAACTCTAGTCAACTATACTAGTCAAAACTAGGTCAACTGGGTCAACCTAGACCCAATCCAGTCTCACTAGGCCTAACCTTGTCTACCCTAGTACACACACATCATAACTAGGCTATACAAGCCACAACCCCACAACACTTCTATGAACAAGTATGCATATAGGTACATATATGTATAGGTACATACACATGGGTTAAGCCAGGCTTGTATAGGCTATTGGCCTATACTTGTATGGCCTTTAGAATACATCCATAAGAAAGTGCTCATAATCTCATGTGAACATAGATAGAGGTATAGAGAGGGGCATGTATATATGTACATGTAAATATGTGTATGAAAGAGTGAATATAGGCAGTGGGTGTGTTAGAATGGTATACAAGTGTCCATGAATTTAGAAGTGTACATGTGTGTGTGTGACATTTGGTTATAGGCATGTGTGTATGTCTGTCATATTTGTGTGTGTAAGTGCAGCTATCAATCTCAGTTTTTTTCCTGGTCTCAGGTTCAGAAATGCAACCCAGGATTCCAGTTTTCAGTGCTTCCAGATTTACAAATCAGTGAAATGTAGGTATAGATATTAAGTTCTCAGATTTTGTATGTGTCATAGAGGAAAGACAGTGGGTCATAGCTCAGTTCTCAGAAATTAAACCAAGTGACAGTACATACAAGTAATCTCAGGAAATAGAAATTAACAGTGTGTGATATGTGTACATTAAACTCATATTTGTACAATGCAAGGAGTCTCATCTATTTGGAAGTAAAACAGTGTACCATAGTGTCAGTGTTCTGTGTACATTAGTGCCTGTGTGTGTGTCTCAGGATTGGAAGAACAGGGAAGTGAACAGTGTGAATGGAAACATTCTCAGGAAACACAAAGTGACAGTTATATATGGGGAAAAATCAGTGTACATGTACATGTGTATATAAATCCCAGTTCAATTGTCAAGAACTCATTCTCAGTTTTCAGGTGAATGTATGAGTGATACAATCTCAGGTTCAGGTTTTGTTCTCAGGTTTAATATCAGGATTATTCTCAGTTATATGCAAGGAAAGGAAATCTTAGATTTTATATAAACAAACTCGGTTTAGCTATGAGACCTACATTCAATTCTTCAAACAACTTTAGTTTTTAAAAAGACTCAGGTTCAGATTTTCACAAATCAATGTATAATGAAGCTTATGTTCTCATAAATGCATGGCATATGGCAGTTTAGTTTAGAAGTGTGTTCAGGAAATCAATGCAAGGATTAGGGGATGTGTGTAACACAACTCAGGAATTTGACAGTTCCTAATTAGCTAACAGTTCCTATTCTAGTCTAACCCAATTTCCAATTGGAAATCTATACTCCTAACACCAACACCACCAAACATTTAACAAAACTAAACATGTGTCAACCTCCACAGTGAACTTAACAAAACGTAAATAGATTAAACATGGCAATCTTAACATCAATTCAGTTTTTAACTAGAATTAAAATTCAGCATTCACTAACAGTAAAATCTAGGAAGTTTCAGTCCAACCCACAATCAATAATCCAATTCTCGAGTGCAAACCCTATCCTAACATGCAACTCCAACCTAGTAGAAACTAATACCTATGCACATGAATATAACATGTAAATTTAAGCACCAAATTTTAGTTAAAACAGGGAATCAATTTCAGAAATTTCAAACTGGAAACATGTATCAGTTAAAATCATTTCGAACCCAAATTATCATAAAAAGTTGAAAATCAAAAGTGGACGAGGGGTACAGTGACAGAGACATATCACTCGTGTCCAAACAACCCCAGATGTGTCCACGAGGTGGACAGAATCGTGTCCAAAACAGAATTGCAAGTTTAACAGAAAACCGTGAAAGAGTGATCTCGTGCGACCGTGTCGAGCTCGATTGGGCTCGACACAGAGCTCGAGATACGCCGTGCTTGTGCACACGTATAGAGGGAACATAGGGGTATGTGTCTACATGTCTGCACAACCCCAACTCATGTTGTGTCCAAGAAATTTGAGCGTATCAGACGCAATTTTTTCGCACGTGCACACAGTGAGAAAAATAGTGCGGGCTATATTGCTTCTTAACCATTCAATAGGATCCTATGAAACTTTAGGGGCTTGGTGTCAGTCACCAAGGGAAGGTCCACACAAACTTTGGTGTCCAGATGTATCGTGTATAGGGAGTTCTAGGACACGGGCAGCAGGGGAACCCTAGCCGAGCGCACGGGGCGTGTCCAAGCCATCGTATGGACACGACACGACACGACACAGAAACATGGGTTTAGGTTAGGGAAATCAGAAGGCACATTAAAAACAATATTTTTGTTCAAAAAGTTTTCAAAAACAGTGAAAAAGAATCCTCACATGCATTTTATCAAACACATGTGTACAATTCATGATACGTGTCCGATACGGACACCAAACGGACACGAATCAACACAAAACCAATACCTACGGCTAGGGGACACGTAGGGCTATGTAAATATGCAAAGAAATCGAAAATCTAATGAGTTTAGATAGGGTCACCTATTATTTGTTCTTCCTTAAGAAAACTCCTAAAATGAGGATTCCTCCTTGCTAGCCCAATGCTCCAAATTGCTCCAAAGCTGTAGTTTCTCTCCATGGACATGAAATAGAGCTAGATTAGGAACTAATGCAAAAGACTAGAGTGGAAAAGGAATTAAAATGAAGAAACTAGGGCTTGAGGAAGATTTCTATACCTCTTCTTCTTGTAAACTTGTAAACTTTCTTAAGGAGGCTATAACTAATGGAAGGGACATTATATAGGGGTGGGATTCCCTATGTTGGCTGGCCAAAACTCTAGGGTTAGGGTTTTAGTTAGTTGGGCCATGGGCCTCCCTCTCTTGGTGGGTTTTTAGGCTTCCTAGTTAAGGGCCTATTCTCAAAACACCTCATTCTAACCATTAAGCCCAAAAGCAATTATCTACCAATTTTCTAACCATGACTTAAACTAACAAGCCCCACTTAGTCTATAGTTTAAGTATCACTTCTAGGTTAGGCCCAATCTAGTCTAGAACCAAGATACCACATAGCAACTAATTAATTAATATTAAAAATCACATAAATTTCCATAAATTCCAAATAATTCTAATAAATCCCAATAAGCTCAAATAAATTCAAAAATGACCAAAATACCCTCTAGGCTAAATGCACTAAATTGAACCTCTACTCACATGGTTAGGTTCTAGGTCAAACAGTCTCTACGGTTTCACTAGCTGCAGATCAAAATCACAAGTCATGATATTTAAATAGTTTAAAATGATTAAAAATCACCAAAAATCATATTATTATTTAAATATCATAATTAAATAAATTAAAATACAAAATTTTAAAAATTACCCTCATTTTAGAAAACTGGATGTTACAGTTACTTTATACATACATTTGTGAACCATAGCTTGGCTGGTAGTACAATGGTGTTGTGGATGGATGATCCTGGGTTCAAATCCAAATTTTAGTCTGGGAAGATATTTTTGGTTCTTTCCTTTCTAATTTTTCCCTATCAATCATAATGCTTAATGCTGTCCACCTTAATGTAATTATGCTACCATTGCTATCAGGATCCAGCACTTGTGCCAATAATGCCTTATGGTTAATAAACTTGAGTAGCATTAAGTGACTCTGGTAGATAATTAATTCAATCCTAAATCTTTCTATAGGTCCCTTGGATTACTTGAACACTAATTTCGTGCCGGACTTTCACCCGTGGCTTCCGGTGACAGGCAAGTATACCTTGCCTTCCTCTACAATTTTATTTACATGCATTGTATTTCATTTTTTAGTTTTGACTGTTAATGGGCATGTGCTTTTCGTATTATATTATTTTGAGTTACTTTTATTGTATATAACCGTGTTCATGTTTGGTCTGGTGGTTCACACTTGGAGTTTCTTGTCAGTACCTTACTTGAGTCGTGTCATAGAACGAGTACGTGTAATTGGACTGCTAAATACTTGATATTGTTTCCTTGGCACCAGAGAGTCCACATTCAAGACGAGAGTATTTTCTTGATCTGTTTACATCCGTGAGTGCACACTCAGGACGAGGATGTCGATTATTTGCACCAGAGAGTCCACATTTGGGACAAGGGCGTTGATTTGACTTGACTTGCACCAGAGAGTCCACACTCGAGATGAGGGTGTTTTTCTCGATCGATTTACATCAGAGAGTCCATACTCAGGACGAGGATGTAGTACTTGCACCAGAGAGTCCACACTCGGGACGAGGGTGCCTTGCCGTGAGCTAACCAGAGAGTCCACACTCGGAACGAGGGTTAGTACTTAGTTCAAATCCGTGAGTCTACACTCGGGATGAGGGTTTGGTTCTTCCATTGATCTCGTAATTATCGTTCATCTAGCAGTTCATTTATACGTAGTTGTTCTAGTGTTCGTGTTCGTAATCATTTGTCGTGTCCCTGTTTCTTTTTGTTTATTTTTCTCACGCATGATAAATCTGTTAGATAGGCATGTATATTATGTATCTTGCTATGTCCTATGAGGACCTGATGATCTCCTCAGGTTTAGCGGTTGCATGGAGTTAGCTAGAAGTTCTGGGTGGCAGAGGATTTGTGATTCGTGTGGGTTTCGGATGCGATGATCCGCTTGTGGGATTCAGGTATCATTATTACGTTGTTATCCTATCGTGCTTTCATACTTTATCATGTTTCCTGATTCAGTTTAGACTCTTGTTACTTTCTTTAGAGTCTTATCGGACATATATGCCAGTGGGCTGCAGACCACGACCCATAGTGTTCATTCTTGTTTATCATTCTTATTGTGGATTGAGATATAGATTTGTTTGCCATAATTTGGGAAGCTTACCCTAGCCATGACAGCGTTTACGTATTCGAGTCGAGACGGAGTCCGCTCGATACGTAGCTGGTTTTCTTACGATCTCGCGTCCGAAAAGCAGGTGCGGGTCGTGACACTGCCAGACCCAAAAGCTCTGAATATCTGCAATTGTGCTTGGTGTGGACTAAGACTCAACTGCTAAAATCTTCTTCGGATCCGCTGAGATCCCCTTCTCGGTCACAATATGACCCAAGAACTCCATCTACTCCAGAAAGAACTGGCAATTTGACAGCTTCCCATGCAGCTGCTCCTTCTTGAAAGTCTCTAGCACAATCCTCAGATACTCTTTGTGCTTTTTTGGCATCTTCGTGTAGACCATAATGTCATTATAATGAAGACCACCCGAAACTTGTCAATGTACTAATGGAATACCGTGTTCATCAAGTTCATGAATATGGTCGGGACGTTAGTCAACCCAAACGGCATAACAGTAAACTCATAGTGGCCATACCAAGTCTGAAAAGCAGTCTTCGAAATGTCTTCGTTCTTTACCTTCAGCTGATGGTATCCCGACCTCAAGTCTATCTTTGAAAATACCTTCATACCACTCAACTGATCAAACAAGTCATCAATCCTTGACAATGGATATTTGTTCTTGATAGTGAGGTTGTTCAGTACCCTGTAGTCTATGCACATGCGTACCGATCCATCCTTCGTTGGTACAAACAAAACGAGATATAGCTCCAAGGTGAAAAACTAGATCCGATGAATTCCTTGTCCTGCAGCTCATCAACCTGCTTCTTCAATTATGCTAACTCATGTTGTTGATCCTATAAACGTGCGAGATAGGCTCCACGCCCAATACCAAGTCTATAGAGAACTTAATTAACATGATGAACCAAAGAATAAACCAAGCCAACCCAAAATAAACCAAGTTAAACCATTATATGCCATGATGAACCTAATCAAGATTAAACTGAATTTAGCTAGCCAGGCAGGAAAATAAAATACATGTCAGGATTCCGTATACGTATACTGGAAATACGTAGAACAGAAAATAGGGGTGACAATTTCCCGAAGAGCTTCCAGGCATGCCCCCAGAGAGAGAGATAGAGTTCACTATCGACTTGATTCCAGGGAAGGCACCAGTGTCAGAGAGAGTCTATAGGATGGCACCATCAGAGTTGGAGGTGCTGTATAAGATGATTGAAGAACTTAGAACCAAGGGGTTCATTCATGCTAGCGGATCACCTTGGGGAGCTCCGATGCTTCTTGTGAAGAAGAAGGATGGTACGTCAAGATTATGTATTGATTATCGTACCTTGAACTCTGTAACAATTAAGAACAAATATACTTTACCAAGGATAGATGATTTATTTGATCAGCTCAGGGGAGCAGCAGTATTCTCGAAGATTTACTTGCGGTCAGGGTACCATCAGATCAGAGTCAGAGAGCAGGACATCCCGAAGACAGCATTCAGATCTAGATATGGACACTGGGAGTTCCTTGTGCCATTTGGAGCGACCAATGCATCGGCCGTATTCATGGACCTCATGAATCGTATCTTCATGCCCTATTTGGACCAGTTCATGATAGTGTTCATAGACGACATCTTAGTCTATAGCAAGAGCGAGGCAGAGCATGAGCAGCATCTTCGTGTAGTTCTTCAGATTCTCAGGGAGCACCAGTTGTACGTGAAGTTCAGTAAGTACAAATTTTGGCTTGATCGCATTTCGTACTTAGGTCATATCATCACTAGAGGTGGAGTGGAAGTTGATCCCCAGAAGATAGTGGCTATAGAGACATGGCCAGTACCTAGCACCGTCGCAGAAGTTCGGAGTTTCCTCGGATTGGCCGGCTATTACCGACGATTTGTGTCAGACTTTGCTCGGATTTCAGCACCAGTGACGCAGTTGACCCGTAAGGATGTACAGTTTGCTTGGACAGAAGAGTGTCAGAGTTCATTTGAGAAGTTGAAGCGGAGATTGATGACGGCTCCCATTCTTACGCTTCCAGATGGGACTGGAGGCTTTTCAGTTTATTGTGTTGCATCTGGCAGAGGATTAGGGTGCGTCTTGATACAACATGGTAAGGTAGTCGCTTATGCGTCACGTCAACTTCGTGACCATGAGAGGAATTACCCAACCCATGACTTGGAGTTAGCAGCGGTGGTTTTCGCACTCAAGTTGTGGAGACATTATTTGTATGGAGATCGGGTGGAGATCTTCACCGACCACAAGAGTCTGAAGTATGTGTTTACCCAGAAGGATCTTAATATGCGCCAGAGGAGATGGCTAGAGCTACTTGTGGATTATGACATCAACTTGCAGTATCATCCTGGGAAGGCCAACGTAGTAGCAGATGCATTGAGTAGGAGAGCCGAAGTTTATTTTCTAACGGCACAGCCAGAGTTGTTAGCAGATCTTCAGAAGATGGGTATTGAAATTGTTCTTCCTTCCAGTGTAGCATTAATGGCCAGTATGCAAGTTCAGTCCAGTATAGTTGAGAGGATCAAGTTAGCTCAATCAGTAGATTCCAAGCTTCAGCGACTTAGGACAGAATATGTTGCGGGATAGAGACCAGAGTTATACATTCATGAAGATGGTACACTCCGACATGGGAGACGTCTTTATGTACCCAGTGGAGATATCAGACAGGAGGTCATGACAGAAGCTCACAATTCACAGTATTCAATTCATCCCGGTAGCACGAAGATGTATCGTGATATCCATCAGCATTTCTGGTAGAATGGCATGAAGAGGGAGATAGCCCGGTTTGTCTCTCGTTGTTTAGTTTGCCAACAAGTTAAGACTGAACATCAGAGACCAGCTGGACTTCTTCAACCTTTATCGATCCCAGAATGGAAATGGGAGCACATTACCATGGATTTTGTAACTGGATTACCTAGATCTCCAGCTGGAAGAGATGCTATCTGGGTTATAGTTGATCGTCTCACGAAGGTAGCTCATTTTCTTCCTTTCAGAGTTGGTCAGTAGATGGATCTGCTTGCAGAGATGTACCTCAGACAGATAGTCAGATTGCATGGAGTGCCAGTCAGTATTGTGTTCGACAGAGATTCAAGATTTACCTCGCACTTTTGGCGGAGTCTTCAAGAAAGTTTGGGAACTCGTCTCAAGTTCAGTTCAGCCTACCATACACAGACAGATGGTCAGTCAGAACGCACGATTCAGACTCATGAAGATATGTTGCGATCATGTACACTCGACTTCGGTGGTTCGTGGGAAGATCACCTGCATCTTGTGGAGTTCTCCTATAGCAACAGTTTCCAGGCCAGTATCAAGATGGCACCTTTCGAGGCCTTGTACGGCAGGAAATGCAGATCCCCTCTAGCTTGGAACGATATCGATGAGAGGTAAATGCTTGGACCAGAGATGGTAACGCAGACTATTGAGGTGGTCAGACAAGTCAGAGATCATCTTCGAGTTGTCCAAGATCGCCAGCGTCATTGGGCCAATTCTCATCGGTGTTCCCTTAAATTTTCTGTCAACGACCATATATTCCTGAGGATCTCGCCTACCCATGGCGTCATTCAATTCGGCGTACAGGGAAAGCTCAGCCCTAAGTATATAGGGCCGTTTGATATTCTAGAGCGAGTAGGTGATGTGTCCTATCGTCTCGCTCTTCCGCCGTCGTTACGTAAGGTACATGATGTCTTCCATGTATCCCAATTACGACGGTATATCTCGGATCCGAGTTATGTCCTTGATCATTCGGAATTGGTTGTCGGTACCAACCTTTCGTATAAGGAAAGGCCCATATCCATATTGGACCGAAGAGAGAAGATACTCAAGAACAAGACTATCAAGTTAGTCCATGTTGCTTGGGGTCATCACTCTTTGGGTGAGTCAACGTGGGAGCGTGAGGATGATATCCGATCGCGATATCCCGACCTGTTTGACTCATAAGGTATAATGTCTTTCTTATGCCTTATGCTTAAGTTCCTTGCTTGCATGAATGATTGCTTGTTTGACTGCTAGTCATATATTGCCTGCAATTGATATAGCTTGCTCGACCTCTCTAGTCTCTTGATTAAATTCCGAGGACAGAATTCTTTTAAGGTGGGTAGAGTTGTCACCCCCGTTTTCTGTTCTACGTATTTCCAGTATACGTATACGGAATCCTTACATGTATATTTTATTTTATTTTTCTGCCTAGCTAGCTAATTTCAGTTTAATCTTGATTAGGTTCATCATGGCATGTAATGGTTTAACTTGGTTTATTTTGGGTTGGCTTGGTTTATTCTTTGGTTCATCATGTTAAACCCACCACCATCCTCCTTTATAACCCACCTAACTTTTCTCTCTCCTCCACTTTCTCATTAACTCTTCTTCCTTCTCCATTAAACCCACCACCAACCAAGAACACCCCTTAGGCAAGTGCAACTTGCTTCCACAAGAGAGCCCAATTTTATTGTTTCATTAGCTTCTTCTCGTGTTTCTAAGACACATTAGAACTTGTCACTTTCCATTTTGAGGCTTTGATTTTTATAGATCTAGAAATTAGTTATTTTTTTGGATTTTGGTAGTTTTGATCTATCAAACTTTTTGTTTTCTTGTTTTGATGGTTCCATGTTGTAGAGAATTTTATTCTACCCAATTTTGACTATTTGAAAGTTAGATTTGGACTTATTTTGACCAAGTTATGGACTTTTGAAGCTATGAGTTCAACCATGGAGTTCTTGCTGATTTGGAGAACAGTGAACAGTGTGCACAAGCTTTTGCTTGCGCCATCGAGTTGTGCACGCTCTTTAGCGTAGCGCAGTCTAACCAAGTGCGCACGCTCTTTAGCACGGCGCAATCTGACCTATGCGTAGCCTGACCCATGCGCAGTTGACCCATGTGCAATCTGACCCCTGCGCAGTTGACCCAAGCGCAATCTGACCCATGTGCAGTTGACCCATACGTAGTTGACCCATGCGCAATCTGACCCATACGCAGTTGACCCATGCGCAGTGGACCCATGCGCAACCTGACTCAGGCACATCGTGGCCTTGTGCAGTCTAGTGCCTAGGCGCAACCAGTTACCCTGGCACAACTTGGCTAATGCCAGTTCTTGGCCATGGTACCCCTTGCTCCTCCCCATTAGGCACCTTATGTCCCCATATTCCCCTTTCATGATTTTTGTACCCATTTTACATCCTTATGCATTTTCGATATGAACTCGACATGAACCCGATGTGAGCATGACACTGTTTATGAATGATAATCTGAACATGGCTTAGTAATGGAATTGCATGACCAGTGACCCGTTATGGTGCACTCACATAAACACGACATGGCTTTATGACCTTACAGGATAACTCTTGATAGTGACCCGCCATGGTGCACTCTTGACAAGTAATTTAACATGATAAATTCTTGATGGTGGTCCGTTGTGACGCACCCTTGTCTTGATAAGAAATCTTGATGAGCAACCTGACATGATAATCTTGATACGCTGTTGCGACGGCTAACCTGACATGCTAAGTGAATTCTTGACACTGTGGGTGATTGTATTGAATGTGCTTATTTAAGCAACCAGTCTTGTCTCGTATCATGTCTATGACATGTATCCCTGGTTACCACGGTCAGGGATTCAATACTGAATCTGACTAGGTTAATGACTAGAATGATCAAGTAGAGCATATAGAGAGGTATTCCGGCTACAAGCAATCCCGTTATCTGGGCGCCTTCCTTGATGGACTTGTAGCCTTCCGACGAGTATGGCACATTTCCAGCTCATTGTTATGTGGGGCACTATATATGAAATAATTACTATGCACACTGTCATGTGTTGCACCCAAGTCACCTAACAAGGCATGATAACTCTAAGCTTAAACCTTGCGTCTAGATAACCTGGATAGTCTGCAGGGCTTGTGGCCGTAGGCGTACCTCATTGCATCTTGCTAGTAACTAAGCTTGTGATAACCCTAGTTAGTTAAGTAGCAAGCTGTACTCTTTGCTTGGCCGTGAATGATGGATGGAGTCCTATCTTGTCTCGTCTTGCCTAGACCCGGTACATGGATATCTCCGGACATGCTTGTTTATGCCTTTACTTTATCGATAATTGGTTCGAGGCTAAGTTCTGTTCAGGCGAAGGGTTACAACCCCGGTCCTTGTTTGGTTTACGAGTTGTAACTTGGTTACCGGAATAGTCCTTTACTTATCTTATCGTTTATCATCCTGCTTTCTTTAACTCATATCTTATGTTATTCTTCCTATGATTTTATGTGCTGACATGCTGGTTTTAGTTCTTAAGTGAAGCCTCCTTTGTGGCACTTGCTCTTTCTGGGGTCTGACCCAGCTGGTTTTGTATGGCCAGATTTCGGAGCAGCTACCGAGGATCTTCCAACCTTCCTGCCATATGGTGACCACTAGAAGAAATCCTGGCAACGAGTGGGTTTTTATTTTGCTCTTCCACTCCCTTGTACAAATATTCTTTTGAGGCGTTTAGCCGCCGAGCAAGTGTTAGCTCGTTTGCAACTTATTTACTGTCTGCCTATGGGCTGTAACATGATTGACAAATCCTAGGGTTGATCATGTATGACTTAAACTCTTGCTAGTCTTCGTATTTTGTATGACTAGTTTCATGATCATCTGAATATGTAATGTATGGGACGCCTTGCTTTGTATGTCTGATGATCTACCATCTTGTTATATCTACTTGCTTGCTTGAGATTGAAACACTAGGCTTGTTATTGACCCTAAGAGACTATGGCTTGTAGTAAACCCTCATGCATCTAGACAGCCGTGACCGTACTGCGAGGTGGGATTCACTTCAATGTACGTAGTTGGCTGTGTCTGACCCCCGCTCTCCAGTATTCTGGTTCTGGGGCGTGACAATTCGGGACAACCCAAAACTGGGAAAATGCGCCAAAACACCCAACATATATCCCAAACCAGGGAAAACACATTTTTATAGAAAATATATACACAAGAGACATTTTCGAGGCAGAGTCGGAAAACCCGAAATAAAATCGGAAATGCCAAAATTTCAAAAATTCAAACCAACCACAGAAAGAAATCACAGAATGTTTTCGGAAACTCCGAAACTACGACGTCCACCTAAAACCGATTTCCCGGGAAGGAATCGTGGACCAATTCTCATCATCGACTACCGAAAATGGAACGGGACAAAGGAATTATACCTTGGGTTGCTCGGCTAGAGCTCTCAGAAGATATAAAGAAGAAAAGAAATCTGCGGACAATGGACCGGCTCGGGACAGCGCCTCGCCGGGGTACGGCTGCGCTGGACAGCGGAATTCGGAGATCGGGGCATGAAGAAAACACGAACAGCGGGTTCAAAAACCCCGGGACAGCGCTGGACAGCGTTGTTCGGATCAGTGGGGCACGGAAGCTCGCGGGAACTGGGGCAGGGGGTACTGACCGACCGGAGCGCGGGACAGCGCCGGAGGAAGCCGGCGGCGGGCGCTGGAGGTAGGCCGGGAGGGGCGCGTGGGGAAACTGCGCCGAAGCGCTATGGGCGCGGGGGCCGCACGCTGGCGGTCTGCCGGCAAAGGGACCGGGAGTGAGGTCGTCGGGGCGGGCGCCGGAGCTAGGGCGGGGCGCGGGTGCTGGAGTCGGGAAGCCGAAAGTGGACGACCGCGCAGGGAGCTCGCTGCCGGAGGCGGGCTCGGCAGGGCGTGGGGCACGGCTGGGCGGCCGGGGGATGGCGCCGGAGGTGGTCGGCTCGGGGCTCGGGGTCGAGCAGTCGGCTAGGGCACGATTCTGGGAAATTTGTGAGTGAAGGGAAATTTGTGCGTGAAGGAAAATTTGTGAGTGAAGGAGTTTGAGAGAGTGAAGGAGTTTAAGAAGGAAGAGTGGGTGCTGAAGTGTAGGGGAAGTTGTGGAGGAGAGGGAGAAGTAGGGGAGTGAAGTTAGGTGTGCTGGCTTGGTCGTGGGAGACCAAACCAGTTAGCTTTTATTTATTTATTTTTTAATAACTAATATAAATAATCAGAATTTTAAAAGAGTAAAAATGAATTGGTTTGGAACGGAATTGGGTTTCGGGAAACTGGTCCAGGCTCGATCTCGTAAACAAAAATCCCAATTATTATTTTGAAAATAATTTTGAACTCATTATATAATATTAATAAATATTAATAATATAATAATAAATTACAAATCTATTAAAATTAAAATATGGATTTCACAATCTTCCCTCCTTGGAGAATTTCGTCCTCGAAATTAAAGGTAGGGTTAGGGGTTACCTCAATTCTCAAACAGATACGGATACTGCTCCCGCATCTGGTCTTCTCGCTCCCAGGTAGACTCGCCTGGTGAGTTATGCCGCCATATAACCCTGACTATTGGCGTCACAGAGTTTCTGGTTCACTTCTCTCCTCTGTCCAATATTGTCACTGGCTTCTCTGGTACTGTGAGGCTGGGCCCAATTTCCAGCTCTGAATGGTCCAAGATGTGGCTCGGGTCCGGGATGTAGCATCTCAGCTGCGAAACGTGGAAGACATTGTGGACGCCTTCGAGACTTGGGGGTAGAGCCACCCGATAAGCCACTTCTCCAATCCTGTTAAGTACTTCAAAAGGACCAATATACCTGGGGTTTAGCTTTTCTGTTCTGTCGAAACAGATGGTTCCTCTGGTAGGAGAGATCTTCACGAACACACTGTCACCTTCTTCAAACTCCAACGGCCATCGGCTGCTATCGGCCCAATGCTTCTGTCTGTCCTGGGCAATCCTGAGCTTATCTCTGATCATTCTTACCTTTTCTGCTGCATCGGTCACCATCTTAGGTCCAAGCAATACTCGTTCTCCGACGTCGTCCCAAGCAAGTAGAGTACGGCAACGACGTCCATAGAGTGCCTCGAACGGTGTCATACCGATGCTAGCTTGGTAGCTGTTGTTGTAAGAGAACTCTATCAAGTACAAATGGTCTTCCCAAGACCCTCCAAATTCCAAGACGCAGGATCTCAGCATGTCTTCTAGCGTCTGGATTGTTCTCTTTGATTGTCCGTCAGTCTGGGGATGGTAGGCGGTGCTGAACTTCAGTTGTGTTCCCAAACTGTCATGCAAACTCTTCCAAAAGTGAGAGGTAAATCTAGTATCTCTGTCAGATACGATACTTACCGGAACTCCATGAATCCGGTAGATGTGCCGTATGTACAGTGCTACCAACTTCTCGGTGGATAGACCAACCTTGAAGGGGATAAAGTGAGCTGACTTTGTCAGTCGGTCCATGATAACCCAAATGGCATCCTTTTCTCCTTGGGATCGAGGCAGTCCCGACACAAAATCTATTGTTATGTGCTCCCATTTCCACTCCGAAATGTCAAGCGGCTGTAACAGTCATGCTGGTCTCTGTCTGCTAGCTTTCACTTGTTGATAAATTAAACATCTAGCCACATACCTGGATACATTCTTCTTCATTCTGTACCACCACACTATAGTACGCATATCCCGATATATTTTGTTGGCTCCTGGATGTATGGAATACTGCGACTGGTGCGCTTCTTGCATCAGCTCGTTCCTCAATTCGCCAATTGGTACGCAAAGCCTCGTACCATTTTTCAGTGCTCCGTCGCTGGCGATTGAGAATCCTTCAAGTGTTCCTGGCAGCACTTGATCTCTGAGTTTGCAAAGCATTTCGTCTTGGAATTGTGCCTCCTTGACTCTGTCCATAAGACTCGAACGCACTTGTAAATACATCATTGTTGAATCAGCTCCTGGTATAATGGCTTCTCTTTCTAGTTTCTTTATTTCTTCTTCGGGCAGTACAATCTCCAGTCCAAGCTTTTCCATGTCCTCCAGCAAATGACGCTCCTTGGTCAAGAACATTGCCATCGGGTATCGACTAAGTGCATCTGCAACAACATTAGCCTTACCCGGATGATACTGCAGGTTGATGTCAAAATCCTTCATCACCTCCAGCCATCGTCTCTGTCGCATGTTCAACTCTTTCTGAGTGAAAACATATTTAAGACTTTTGTGGTCTGTAAATATTTCTACTCTCTTTCTATAAAGGTAGTGCTTCCTGTAGGCCTCAAAAATGAAAGTCACGCTGAGTTGATCCAGAAAGTGTTTAAAAGTCACGCTGAGTTGATCAAGACAGAGTTTAAAAGTCACGCTGAGTTCTGCCAAGCTCTTCTTCAAAAGTCACGCAGAGACAGCTCATCATCTGTCAGAATGTAATTATGACTGACAGCACGACAGTCAAGGAATGTCTCCTCGTATGCCACGTATGCACGGAACTCGAGAGATCACAGCCGTCTTCTGCGTGATTCTCGAAATCTTTTTCAGCAAGACTCAGCCTTCACCAAGTTGGCGTGACTAATGAGCCTTATCCTCATTTAATGCAACTGACAGTGTAATCAATGTCAGAAATTTTGTGTCAGACGAAGCATGCCGAATCAAGACAGCTGGCAGTCTGCGTAAATTTTGAACTTTTTTCTTCCTCAAGCTTGCGTGAATTTTGAGCTTTCTGCTTCGAAGTTGGCGTAAATTCTGAAGTATTCTCCCCCAAGTTTGTGTGGATTTCGCCCTCAACGAGTCTGCGTGAATTTCATCACCAACAAGGCTGCGTGGATTTTGTCTTCAACAAGTCTGCGTGGATTTCATCTCAACCTACATCAAACTGGAGTACGTGGCTGCCATGCCACCGATCTCTCACTTGCGTGCCCTGTAACTTGTACACGACCCATACACGAATGCCATGTGTCCAACAGTTACAGGCCACGTCCAGTAACTACCCACTAACCCTGCGTAGATTTGAAGTCTGCGTGACTTTTCAAATGTGCACAGGTTGTGAAGTAGTTATCTTTTCAGTTATTTTTGACTCTATAAATAGAGTTCTTTTTCTCATTTGTTGTAACAGAGACAGATATCTACAACTGCTGTCGAAATTTTGAGAGCTTTTCTTCTTCGCATAGTCTAAGGGATAAAGCGATCGTCTTGTAGATCGGATTCCTACAGTTGTAATTTTCCCAGATACACAATAAATAAAGGAATTTATTTATGGAAAACAAATTGGCGACTCTGCTGGGGAAAGCCATCTCCTCTTCTGAGATGGTAACAACTCAATGCGACACTTCGTCAATCGGCTCGACTAAGAAGGTGATATCGATCCAATTCGATCAACTCGCCTTTGAAGAAATACAGCGGGCTAAAAGTGGCAAGCCTACTTCAGCCTCCATCACCACTGCCAAGTCGAAGGGACGATCTATCTATGTCCCTAAGAGTCTGTTGGCAACCAAAAGTGATAAAGTTCTTGCCACAGTGTCTACTCCTAACACTGGCAAGAACTCTACTGCAAGCACGCACTCTCATGTGCTCGAAATCGACAGCAACCAAAAGTCACGCTAACAGTGATGGCTTCTTAGCCAAATCTGTTTCTGTGCTCAAAAGTCACGCTGACAGTACTGGCTCCTTAGCCAAAACTGTTCCAGCGTACAATTTCAAAAGTCACGCTGACAGTACTGGCTCCTTAGCCAAAACTGTTCCAGCGTGCAATTTCAAAAGTCACGCTGACAGTACTGGCTCCTTAGCCAAAACTGTTCCAGCGTGCAATTTCAAAAGTCACGCTGACAGTACTGGCTCCTTAGCCAAAACTGTCCCAGCGTGCAGTCTCAATTTCAAAAGTCATGCTGTCACGACCCGCACCCATTTTTTTTTAAATGGATACGAGACGTGTCCAAGCCAGCCTACGCCGCAGTGTCGGCGGTAGAACGCTGTCACGGCCATGAAGATCAAAATCACAAATAATGCTCATTCACAAAATTAATTTAATTTATAAAGATCACAAGTTTTACATTTGTAGAAAAATATAAACTTGTACAAATATGGAATGACTACAATTCATCTATCTAGCTGGTCACTAGGCTTTCATCTGCAAGTACACCCGTCACTCCCCAAGCTAAGTGAATCCACGGCTAACCTAAAAATGTTGGTTTCCAGTCAGGAATGGAACGAGCACAATTCACTGAATGCAATTTCAAATAAAGAAAATGACTATAAAACAAAGGTTAGGCATTAATCATGAGTTTTGAAAATAACAGTAAACCCGTAAGAAAATCAATAGTAATAAATAGACCAATATACTTTTCCACCGTTAGGAGTACCTTTGACATGTGATCGGTCTGGGGTACTACACTGCACGGTCTACGATATCTACTTGCAGAATTTAAACAATGTCTACGAGATCTACAATGTCTATAATATCTACAATGTCTACAATATCTACAATGTCTACAATATCTACAATGTCTACAATATCTACAATGTCTACGATATCTACAATGTCTACAATATCTACAATGTCTACAATATCTACAATGTCTACGATATCTACAATGTCTACAATATCTACAATGTCTACAATATCTACAATGTCTACTGTCTGATCACACATCCTTGGTACTTCTCATTCCCGACTCAACAATTTATAGTAGAGTATAAAAATCACATAACTAATGACTAATCAATGAAATATAGTAAAGATCAATATCGAATGCAAACAATAAACTGTACTCGCCTGTGGTCCTTTGCTGGTGAAACCGACAATCTGAACTACTCAATGTGCCACTATAGTCAAAATCCGTACAACAGTCCCCGGAAGCTGAAATAGACAATACCAATGATCTCAGAATAGTCAAATTAGCTAGGATTGCCTGTCCTTAAGTCCAATTCTGGACACAGGGGCAAAACAATAATTTCGGGCCAAAACGATGTCCGTCGTTGGACCCGCTTTGCACCGAAAAATGTGCCAGAGTCAACGGTCTCTAAAGTCATCCAACTACATGTCTACGGATCCAGTTTTTCGATACGAACCCAACCGTTTGTCCAAAGTTGGATCCGGTGGGCCGTGCACAAAATCACCCGTTGAGTGGGACCATGGGGTCCGCAAAACGGCGTACGATTCAACTGGCTCAAAATTGGACCAAACTTGGTATACAGGACCAGAAAAACGATACGGTTCTGTTGGCACAAGTTTCATCACAATCCGAGGTGCACACACAAAGTTATGACTGAATTTGTATCGCACGGATACGGGGCAATTCCAAGGGATACGCGTTCGATACGACGCGCACACACATCCAAATCAAGTTCCGTCAGTTCCCACACGTCCACTTTTACTGCCCGCTTCCGTCGGAGTCAGCGGTACGCGATAAGGAGGGCCAGTTTGACGGGGCGCACCCGTATCGGGAAAATTCTATTATTTCTATCACCTGTCCTTCATGGATTAAATTCTACAAACTATTGCATGTGCTTTGAAGGACTAAGTTATAATTTATAAAAGTTAAGGGTCTTTAACAAAGTTATTACTATTAAATGCCATTGAATGCAAAGAAGTCTTAACGTTACAACAAAGAAGAATGATTCCTAACCACAATGATTACTCTCTCTCTCTCTCTCTCTCTCTACACCACCTATATTCTAAAATACGTTCTCCTATTTTATTCTTCCCATTTACTTCTTACGTGTACGTGTATGCAGCATAGTTAACTCTCTTCCTATATTACCATTCCTAACATGAATCTTAATTATTGGATTGGCTTATTCTTTTTCTTTATATATAAACAGTGCTCAAACATCACCTGGGTTTGCCGAGGAGAAGTCTAAGGGTGATGCTTGCTTCCAGTCGGCGGAGTCTTCAATCGTGTTGTTCCCGACTGTCGGAAGCAGTACTCGACGAGATCTCGGGGCGGGAGTCTCAAGTCAATGCTTCCGATGCCCTGGCGCTGGCGAGAGGCGAGAACTCACCAGGGGAAGAGGCGAGCTCGCTGAGGAAGGGAAAAACTCGGCTAGCTAATACACGTCGAACGACTGGCAGATGGTCCACACTTCACTCCAGCCCGCGCGGGTGGAGGTTGCAGGTCGAACGGTGTTGCACACTGCTCGCGGAGTTGAGGGTTCTCGTGTATGTGTGATTGGCGCGTGGCCGGAAGCCGTCGGCAGCCGAGCGGTGGCACCAACAGGTTGGTCGGCGCTGTGGAGGAAGGAAGAGACTGGGGTTGATGACGATGATGCGGATGATGAAGATGATGCTCGACGGCTAGGGTTTTCTTTCTTCCGAATTCTTTGTCCGCTCTTTATATATATACGCGCAAAGCTTCTCGGTTTGGGCTGTCACACGCAGGGGTCGGTTGTGGGCTTCCTGAGCTCGGTTGGGGTTTGCCCGGCTGGGAATAGGGTTCGGCCTGGGGAAGTAAGTAGGCTGAACTCCTCGGGTGCTGGGTTTCGTATGGTCGGGTTTGGGGCCATACTTCAAGTGTTGCTTCTGCTGCTATCAGTTGTTATGGGGAGTCTTTGCGATTAACATCATCATTATTATTATTAACTCTTTCCCTTATAAATATATATATATTAGTATATACATATATCTGTCCAACTAACACACTCATATTTTTTTTTATATATACACTAAAGCTCCACAAAATCTAAATAACCCCAATATTATCCATTTCCTAGTATAGGCCCTTATTTATATATATATGTATATGACTATACATAATAATATTTAATTGACAATGTGATCTAACCAATAATAAAATAATATTATTAACCTCAATAAAATAATATTATTATAATAATGAAATTCAACAAACGATAATGGTGTATAAATACCATTTATGTGCAGTCTGATAATTCCCAGAATGTATAATAACTTATTTTATACCATACCATTGACTATCGACTAATACTAATATTTATAATATTAAAATATGAATACTTAGGAAAATTCATTAAATCATTAAAACGGAAAACAACACGATCCTTCCAAAATACGTCAACACGAATGTCATTGAACGTCCCGCATGCCTACATGGGCTTGGGCTCAGTTCGGGTCCAGTCCGGACTAAAATGGTATAACCGTTTCCTCTAAACTCAATAATATAATTAATGAATAAATAAACCTTCGGTAAGGGTTAAGTCGCAACTTGGCCTGGTTTTCCTAGTTAGGACATCACTATGGCTCAGCCTTCCCTGCCAGGGCTAATACACTAGTCCAAGCACGTCATGGCACTATCCGTGCCACGATTTCTAGTCACCATGCACTCCAAAACTCCATCATGGCTAAAACCACCTACCGTAATAATTAACTAATTAATTATTATAAAATCTAATAATTTCTATTAAAATAAAATAAATAATAATAAAATATTTTAAACAATTTCGGAAAGGGGAGCTACACATGCTGACAGTACTGGCTCCTTAGCCAAAACTGTTCCAGCGTGCAGTCTCAATATCAAAACTCACGCTGACAGCACTGGCTCCTTAGCCAAAGCTGTTCCAGCGTGCATTTCCAGAATCAAAACTCACGCTGACAGTACTGGCTCCTTAGCCAAAACTGTTCCAGCATGTATTTCTCAATTTAAAAATCACGCTAACAGCACTGATTCCTTAACCAAGTCTGTTTCAGCGTGTATTCCCAAGTCAGCTCTCCCTGACTCTGCGAGCGTAACAAAATCTGGCTCTTTAGCCAAAACTCCATATGTTGACAATTCTGGTTCCTTAGCCAAATTGTCACCAGCATATATTGAGAAGAATAACTTTTTAGCTATCTCTTCTTCATTGCCAAACTCTGCTAAAACTGGGGGTAGTCTTGTTATGACTCCTTCACACAAAGTCCCTGCGAAAAGAAATAATTCTTTAGTTATTTCTTCTGATCCTGTAGTCTTTACTTCAGGAACAGCTTTGGCTGACAGTTTTGTTAGTCAAAGAAAAGGAAATGGTCTTTTGACTACTCTTCCTTCTGGACATTCTATGTCTCAAAACTTGACTAAGTCTAAAAAGAAACATTTCTTAACGTCTTCTTCTACGACTTCTTCAAATGAGACACAGAATTTGTCTCTGCAAACTGGTTTGTTACCAACTCCTAATCAAGGGAGTGGTTCAACTCTCCCTTCTCTGCAGATATCCAGATCAACAGAAGGAAAACTCCAAGTTTCAAAGACTAATGTTTTACCTCCAACTGATCTCAGAACAAAACTTAATCAGTCCCGTTTGGGAAGCACTTCTGGTGTAAAGAAACCATACCAATCGGGAACTAAAGTAAGAGATTCAGATGCAGAGTATGCCAGAAACTATGTGGCTCTGATTAATCACTCTTTATATAATCAAGAGCCATCAAGACCCAGGAACAGGAATTCTATTCCTCAATCTTCACAGACAGATTTACGAGAACATCTTCAACAGAAGAGAAGGAATAATTATGTATCAATGGATCGTGACCATGCTGAATATGAATTCAATCCAAGGGTCATAATTCAATGCAGATGTCAGTCAATGGATCATGTCCATACTGATCATGAGTGTGACTTCCAGCCAAGAGTCATATTTCAATGCAGATGTCAAACTAAACGACAATCTGTCTTCAATCGGATCCAGTGTGAACCGATACCTGACGAAGATGAACCTCTCTTCGCTTCTGTCAATATGGCTTCTAGGGATACTGGGGGTAGAACCGATAGTCCAGATGGAGTATATAGAGGCACCAGATCCAGAGTCCTGGCCTCTACTCAAAGAACTTTGGTTCCTGAAGATGATTCTGAATTCCTTGGAGAATCTAACTTCCCACCTCTTCCTACTGGGGGTAGTTCTCCTACAACTGACTTTGATACACAAAGTAGTGATTCAGAACAAACAACATCTACCAGTTCATCAGTAATTCCTCGTACAGTCACGACTTATATGGTGGGTGAGAATACTGATGAACCTTCTTCTTCCCAGACTCCTCAAGAACAAAGAATTGCTTCTCTAGAGCAGCAAATGAAGTCTATGGCTGACACCATGAAGTCCATGTATGAACTTATGGCAACTCAGATATAGAATCAACAGACTGTACCTGAAGCTATACCAATTGATACTGGTGTAAGTTCGGTACATGTTCCTCCAGCAGTTCAATCTAATATTCCTGGACAAGCTCAACCAGTTCCTAGCCTCTCGGGAGCTGGGGGTAGTGCTTACAATGCTGTTCCTCCTCCGAACTATTCTCTACAAGCTACAACTCCATAATCTTCCGGAGTTGTTACTGAAGAATTGAGAAATCTCAAAACTCAATTCGAGGCATTCAAACAAAAGGATGGTTTACAAAGGTTGGGTATCAAGCAACATTATCCGATAGAATGGAAGCAAGTATCTTATCCTCCTAAATACAAGCCTCCTACTATCTCATTCTTTGACGGAACCACTTCTCCAAGTCAGTTTCTCAATCACTTTGAAGTGATGACTGACCAATTGCAACCAAGCGACGCCCTCCTTACTCGGGTGTTTGTTGGATGTCTCAAGGGTACGGCTTATGACTGGTATAGAAGTCTCCCTGATGGGTGTATTACCTCATTCGTCGGCTTCAAATAGATGTTCCTTGAACGATTCTATGAAGGGCTAAATGACATGACTATGTCTGCTCTCATAAGAATCAAGCAGAAGAATAATGAAACCACTGAGAGTTTCATTGAACGGTTTCGAAGATAAGCTCTGAAAATGCCTCTTGGCACTCCTGATGCTGTCACCATCGATACATGCAAATCAAATATGCTACCAATCATCAGCATGTGGACAGGATCCACTCAATTCCAAGACTGGCCTTCCTTCATAGTAAGTGCCAAAGCTGCAGAAATTAGTGCCGAAACCTTCAAAGGTTTAGGAGTACAAATGAATCCTAAAGAAACAGGTCAAAATGCTAATGCTAAAAACAATGCTCACAAGGGAAAAGAAGCCCTTGAAGTTAATTTTCAGAATCAAGATGCATCGACCGTTCAAACTACTCCTACCTCAAATCAACAATCAAGAACACCTCGCCCAAGAGAAGAATATTCTTTTGATGACGACGATGTCCTTGGGATCTTCGAATGTCTGCTTAAGGGTAACAAAATATAGTTACCTGAAATGAAGAAACCTGATGAAGCTGGTAAGACAGATCATCCCAAATACTGTCCATACCATAGAATGTTGGGTCATACAATCCGGTCTTGCTATGTACTGAAAGGAAAGATCCAGGAAATGATCAAGTCTGGAGCTATTACTCTCACTCCGAAAGAGAAGACTGTCACCTCCAACGTCGTCTCTATGCAATTCGGAGATTTCCCTCCTCAACTCCTTGAAAGTGGGATTGTTCCTATTCCCAAAGCAACTCTAGAGATTGTGAATCTTCCTCCTCCACAATCTGAAGGTTTAGTTCCGATCACTTTGGAGACAGAAGAAATTATGTAAATCTATCCCGATCTTGTGGCAGATTTTATACCTCCTTCCCTTCAAAAGACTACTTCCCGAAAGTCTAAGAAGGCTGGAAAAACTTAGTCATGTCATATGACTTCTGTTGGATCTACTCCTGACGCTAACAAAGCAGAAGCACTTGCTGGTGCTACAAGAACAGGGAAATCATATCTAAAGGATTATTCCAAAGATCCTGAAGATACTCCCAACATTTCCCCAGCAAACAAAGATACTCCTGATGTTCCTCCCGAGGAAGAATCGTCTACTGTGCCTATTCCTTCAACTACACCGAGGGTTCCTACTCCTTCCAAGTCTACAGCTCTTGAGAAAGGCAAGCAACAGGCTCGCTTCGATAAACCAATCAAGAAGTCCTCTCCTCTTGGACTACAGAAGCCTTATAACTTTGACATTCTAGCTCAGCTTGCTAATACTCCAGCTAGAATGTCTCTCTTTGAACTTCTACGTCTTTCCAAAGAGACTTGGGAGACATTAAGCGAAGCTCTTCTTCAGGCTGATTCTTGTCTTGCACAATTAAAGAAGCCAGATGAAGAACCTGTTACATGCTTACGTTGCAACAGTGTATTGGAGATAATACCAAATATCACCTTTACACAAGATGACATGCTACTGGAGGATAATCGACATGATCAGCCTCTCTACTACACCGGTTATATCGATACTATGAAGATTGATCGTATTCTCATTGATCCAGGGTCTGCTATAAGCATAATGCCAAGGAGTCTACTGGATGAATTGAAAATCCCTGTTCACAAGCTTTCCAAGACGGTTACTACTATCTTAGGATTCAATCAGAGCCGAAGCGAACCTTTGGGGAAGATTCATCTGAAGCTTCAGATTGGCGATTTCAGATCCAAAGTCACTTTCTATGTGATTGAGATCGTGGGATCCTATAATCTTCTTCTGGGAAGACCCTTCCTCCATGAAAATAATGTGGTGCCCTCTACTCTTCATCAGTGTTTCAAATACATTGACAGCAATGGAGAAGTACGAAAGGAAGTCGCTGATGTAAATCCCTTCCGGGGGGTTGAAGCTTATTTCGGTGACTCCCGGATGTACAAAGAGGAGTATACAAGAGTTATACAAGCCATGGAACAAGAAGATCCACAAAGTGAGACCTTGATCATTCCTGTTAAAGGTCGAACTTTTCCGCAACAATCTCCTAATCCCCCTGGAGCAGATTCTTTCATTGTTCCAGTTAGCGGACGTATCTCTCCATTGCCTCAGTCATCTATTCAAGACACACTGATCATCCCTGTTAGTGGACGTATTACAGTTCCTGTATCTTCTTCTATAAAACAGGATACTCTAGTAATCCCTGTTAAAGGGCGGACTACTCTTCCATCTCAAAGGGAGCTCACCTCTTTCGAGCCATTTATTATCGATTTTAATCGAAACAAAACTTCTTCTCATTCTTCTTCTCCTCCTTTAGTCATTGACTTGGCTAAAATCTCTAAGGCTCAGTCCTCTTCCAATGTAAATACTGTTGCTTTTGAATTTAATGAAATGTCTCAGTCTTTGCAGTATACCGATGTCTGTAACCATGTTCATAGTTATTTGCATTTGTTAGATGACTTAAGAACAATAACTATAGGAGTTGTACAGACTTTTCATACGGGAGTATCCTTAGAATCAATACAAGATTCGTACTTCCTACTTCCTAGCAGAAAGCCAGGAGACATTCCAATATTCTTCTACAAAGGACCCCAGAATCCTTCTGATATCGAAGATGACGACAAAAACGATGATACCGGAAGGTTACAACTACGTCGTTACATCCAGCAATCCAAAGATATAATCAAGAACATGGGCTATGACTTCAGAACTGGCCTCAGCAATGGAAAAGGAAGACGAATGCCTGTCCGGATTCCTTCTCTGAAATATGGAAGGACAAAATACGGATTGGGTTACATTGCTCCTACTCCCTTCATTAATACTATCCATGAAGATCCCGAATCTGACGAAGACAGAGGATCTGATTCTTCTAGCACTATCTCTTAGGGTTCTGACTCCAGTATCGGTGATTTCTACCACGATATTGTGTCTTCCAACATGGTTTCTATTGACGGTTCTGAAGAAGATGATGAAGACGAAGACGAATTTAAAATCTCACCTGAATCAGAACAATGGGCCCAAAGGTTAGACAATCAATGGGAGTTCAGGTTCGAGCAAAAAGAACCTCCGACTGAAGATAAACTTGTTCAAATAGATGTTGGCGAAGAGGGATCTCCCAAACCAATATTCATCAGTGAAAGTCTTTCAGAAACTGATAAGCAAGACATGATCAAGCTTATTCGTGAGTACATCGATGTCTTTGCTTGGAGTTATGAAGATATGCCAGGACTTGATCCACAGATCGCAACTCACAAGCTTAATATCTTGCCGAATGCTAAACCGGTCAAACAACAACAGCGACGATTTCGTCCAGACATTATGGATGTAATTGAAGCTGAAGTCAATAAACTCATGACTTCTGGGTTTATCAGAGAAGAACAACATCCCGATTGGGTGGCTAACATAGTTTCTGTTCTTAAAAAGACTGGCAAGATCAGAGTCTGCATAGACTACCGCGATCTCAATGCGGCATGCCCTAAAGACGAATTCCCTCTACCAATCACTGATGTCATGATCGATAATACCTGTGGGTTTGAACGAATGTCATTTATGGACGGGTACTCCGGGTACAATCAGATTAAAATATTTCCAGACGACGAGAAGCACACTTCTTTCAGAACGCCGATCGGTACATACTGTTATACAGTTATGCCGTTCGGTCACAAGAATGCAGGAGCAACTTATCAACGAGCTATGAGCACTATATTCCGCGAACATCTCCGAAAAACAGTCGAATGCTACGTTGATGACATTACTGTCAAAAGTCGACAAAAGGAGGATCACATCCAAGATTTGAAGACTATATTTGATCTAATGCGCAAGCATCAGTTAAAGATGAACCCTACTAAGTCCTTCTTAGGAGTCTCTAGTGGTAAATTTTTCGGCTTCGTCATTACCTCGAACGGTATACACGTTGTAAACCCCCATAATTTTTATTGATTTTTTTAAAAGGTTAAATTAATTTGTTAAGTATTTTTTAGTTATGGATTAATTACTATTAAGTTATTAGTAAAATTTAAGCATGTGTGTATATAGATACCTTATTACAAGTGTGCATGTTTATATTTTTATTAAATATGGTATATAGTAAAATCTAGGAATTTTTAGGAATTTATTGTAAATTTTAGACATTTTTTTGGTAGCTTATATATATATATATATATATATATATATATATATATATATATATATATATATAAAATAGGTTTTGTTATAAATAAAGAGAGAAAAAAAGGAGCAGTGGTGGCCGAGCCCCCCATAGCAGCACAGCTGCGGTTTGGAGGGGGGAGGGGGGTCCGACCCCACAATTAAATTGAGACAGCAGCTTATAGCTGCAACACAAATTAACCCGACCCCCCTTGAAAACTTTTAAGCAGCACTTGCTGCTGTGGAGTTTAGGAAGCCGACCCCACCATCCCATTGGAACGCAGCAATAGCTGCTAATACAAACCCGAGCCCACCCCTTATATTCCTATTCCTAATAAGAATAAGTCGACAGCAGCTATATAAACCCATCCGTCAAAACGGAAACCCTAACCCTCTTATCATCCAAAAACTCCTCAACCCCAAGGCCGCCCAACCATCCTCCGCACACCCCAGCGCTCGCAGTCGGCCATCTACTCGCCGTCTACGACGTCGGGATCACTCGGAATCGACGGAAAACAGAGAATACACTGTTTGGTTCAGAACTCAGGTACCCACTTTCGAATCCGATTTTCTTTGTCTGTGTTCAACGAAAATTCGATATATCAAATGCTGTGCGTAGTAGACATGACCCTCTTCAAACCCCTTCTGATAGAATCCTGGGAACCCCAAAGGATTGCTCGAAAAATCGAGACGAAGTTGGAGAAAAACCCACTTTTCTGATTTCTGAAAACTGTTTTGAAACGCCAACTTGTCGGCCGCTTTTCTCGCTGTTCATTACACTTTCATAAAAACTAATTGAACACGTTTGAAGACAACATAACCACGATGGACACGTAACTGATAGATTAGTATTTCGATTTATGTGTGTGTATTAATTCCATGTTGAACTTGTGAGAAAAACTGTTTTCTAAAATATTAAATTCTGAAATTTTTGTCCGATACGACGTCGCTCCGACAAACCGGGCGACGTGGTCGTGCGTTATACGCATCGAAAGACGCGTATGGACGTTACGGAAGTGTGGGAACTGACGGAACTCAGTTTCGTCGCGTGTGCGCGACGAAATCAACGCGTATCCGTCGAAACACCCCCGTATCGGCGTTTTGCAAACTTGTCCATAACTTTGTGTACAGTCGTCGAATCGAGACGAAACTTGCGCCAACAGGTCCGGATCGAAATTTTGGTCTTGCATGCCAAGTTTGGTTTGATACTGAGAAGGTCGAATCGGAACCCAATTTTGGCGGGCCCGCGACCCACTCAAACGGGCGATTTTGTGCACGGCTCATCGGAATCCAAAACTGGACATACCGTTGAGTTCCTCTTCTCAAACTGAAATCGTAGACATGTAGTTTGATGACTTTAGAGACCGTAAACTTTGACACGCGTTTCGGTGCAAGCGGGTCCAACGGCGGACATCGTTTTGACCCAAAATTACGATTTTGCCCCTGTTCCAGAATTTGACTTTTGGACAGGCGTTTACTAGGTATATCTTCTTCACTGAGACCATTTTTGATGTTTGTTTCATAGTTTGGAGTCATCTGTGATTTGTGAGTTTTGGTGCGGACACTTGCTACTTTTGGACTTGCCACTTTGTACCACCAGGCAAGATACCTTGCCACCCTACTCTGTGATTATTATATTCTTATTTTTAGTTGTTATTTTTGTATTGTTTTGTGATATTTAAACTGTGCATCCAAGTCACACTTGGGTGCAAGCGACTCTATCGGTCGTCTTCCTTGCTTTATTTATTCTCTTGCATTGACCTAGTTTATTGACCACCCACTGATGTTGAGGTATTGGTATATCTCATACGGCCTTGACACTTGTTGTATCACGTGATGTGAGTCACATGTAGGATACGTTTCCGCGTAGTCGGCTGGCCACCGATACGTATGGAACGTGCGACAGATAGGAGTAACTGCCAATAGTATTGCATGTTAGAAGACTTGGCAGTTATTAGAGGTTCATATCAGTCATGGAGATGATGATACTAGGCATTGGGTGGGGAGAACAATACCTGACGTATGTGCTTCTTTACACTTCCATGATTACCTGTGCGCTCCGCCGGAGACGCAGGCTCCAGGTGCCCTCTGACGTTATCCAGAGCGTTATGGACGTAGCCCCTTGCACATGGTGCCCTCTGACGCTTCCCGAGCGTTATGGACGTAGGCCCCTGGTACCCTATATGGGAACTATGCCGATCCTATTTTCAGCCAGGGCTCATGCGTCGAAGGATTGTATCTCAACTGCATGTTCACAGTAGAATGGTCAGGAACCCGATTGCATGCATACCTTTTTCTCTTATTATATTATCATAGTTTATATGGCATGGTATTTTCTTGTATCTTGCTATGTCCCCTGAGGACCTGGTTATCTCTCCAGGTTTAGAGGATTTTCCACAGGAGTACGGAGCGGCGTTGGAGCTATCTTACATTGATGATGAGGCAGTGCCTTATGATTCCTAGTCTATTTCTTATCTGAGACAGTTGTAGACATTATTTTACATCTCTTTTCTTTATAGTTTGCGGAGGTCGGACTCCGATCTTGTGAGACTATTTTCATAGCGGTTTGGAGTGAGTTTGTTCACCCGGCTATCTTTTGATACTCTTATTTATTTATTTGGACTTTATTATCTTCTGTGTTGAGCTGTGATGAGATTAGATATGTTATTCTGGCCTGTGATTATTTATTTACAGCTTATGTGCATATACGAGGATTCTATATATTGGAGTATTCTTCGTATATGTGCAGCTGGCATGTTCACGTACTTGGTCCTATGTATTTTGGGACTGGGGCGTTACATATTTTTGTGGTGGCCCATGCAGGTCAGATTTAATATTGTTGGGTTACATGACTGTGTCCAACAAGCCTGCATATAGGAATAGGAATATCTCATCCAGAACTACTACTATCCCTTGACTTCCAATCTTTTTTGAAACTTCCTTGATTATTCGATTTACTTCATCTTTCCTAATATCAACTTATCTTCCTCGTGCCAACAGTATGAATCTACGAAGCGGACGTACTTCTGCCTTAGCCCTCACATCTGGTGAGGAGATTACTCCGGAGGGACAGAATCCTCCCATGACTCCAGCGACACCTTACCAGCCAGGACTGACACAGCCTACTACGATGGAGTACCCAGAGGTCGCAGCACCCCCAGGCAGCCAGGCTGGATAGACTACTACCATGCCACCGGGAGGGAATGTACCACTGCCACCACCACCACCATTCCCTCAGCAGTTTCCTCCACAGTCGGGACCTCAGATGCCTCCTCCACCGACTGATGGGAGCCCTACTACTCAGTTTATGTATGCCATGATGCAGGCTCAGTGGCAGCAGACTGAGCTGATGAGACAGACGATGATGACAGCTATGGCTAGACCTCCACCACCACCTCCAGCACCAGTACCAGCACCGGCTCTGCAACCCTATGAAGGCTCTATCAAAGATTTCACAGATATGAACCCCAAGGCCTTTAGAGGGACGGAGAAGCCATTAGAGGTGTCACAGTGGCTTATTAGTACCGAGAAGCTACTGAAGGCATCCCAGTTGCCAGCTCGAAATTGGATGACAGCAGTGGACTTACTGTTAGAAGACAATGCTCACCACTGGTGGAAGGCGGAAGAGAGACGATTAGGCACTGGGATCACTTGGAAGCAGTTCTATGATGCATTTTATGAGAGATTCTTCCCTATTCATGTTCGAGATGGTCTCTACGACCAGTTCCTTCATCTAAAGCAAGGGAATATGTCAGTTGATGAGTATGACTCGGAGTTCAATCGCCTGAGTCTATTTGGTGCGGGATTGATTCCGATAGAGTTAGAGAAGGCGAGAAGATTTCACCAGGGGCTTGCACCAGAGCTCAAGTCTTATACGACTACTCAGTCTCGAGTCTCCCATTCTGCTGTCTTGGAAGAAGCTCGTGCTCAGGAGATTCTTCGCAAGGAGCAGCAGCAGACATCGAGACGCCATACCACAGCAGTTACACCAGCCCGAGCTACTCAGAGTGGACCTATCAGGAGGACCACGGGACAGTTCCAGCAGAGGCTCACACCTTATCAGAAGCCTGTTTGCCATTACTGCGGTAAACAAGGACATATCCAGAATGATTGCAGGACTCGCCTTGGATTATGCTTGAGATGTGGATCTAATCGGCACATGCTCAAGGATTGTCCTGAGCAACATGCAATAGTACAAGCTCGGCAAAATCCGAGGCCTACAGCTCTACCTCTCCCAGCACCACGGCCTATAGCAGGAGCACCTCGTCCACCCTTGCCTCCCCAAGGCACACAGTACAACAAGGCCAGAGCTCAGGGCCCGGGACAGAACTATGGGCAGGTATTCTCACTTGCTGTTGAGGATATAGAGACAGAGGTGGAAGTTATAGCAGGTATGGTTCTAGTTGCATCTTTTCCTGCCATTACATTATTTGATACTGGAGCCACTCATTCATTCATAGCCACTAGTTTTGCCACTAGACACAGCATTCCCATCACACCCTTAGCTAAGAATGTTAAAATCCTTACTGGAGGAGGAGTTGTACCTGTTAGTGGTATTTGTAGACTTTGTCCTATAGTGATAAATGGCAGAGAAATGATGACACGACTTCTTGTATTCCCTATGCCGATATTTGATGTGGTTCTTGGAATGGACTGGTTGAGCCAACATTTCGCTCTCATAGACTGCCATAGGGGCAGTATTATCTTTAGACCACCGAATGCGGCAGAGTTTGAGTTCACCAAAGAAGACGGAGATAGTTGTGAGGCACCCACAGCGGGGACTCATATGATGATGCATGACACCCCTCAGCACCCTATTATCATCGAGTTCGAGGATGTATTCTCCGAGGAGTTGCCAGGACTACCACCTGACCGAGATATTGAGTTTTTTATTGAGCTTATTCCCGGAGCAGAGCCTATTTCATTCCGAGTATATCGTCTGGCACCCAAGGAGTTGGTAGAAATGAAGATGCAGATTGATGACTTATTGGAGAAGGGATTTATTCGTGCTAGTGCGTCACCATGGGGAGCACCTGTTCTTTTTGTGCCTAAGAAAGACGGGACAGTGCGCATGTGCATTGACTACAGAGCATTGAATGCAGTGACAGTGAAGAACAAGTATCCCTTGCCGCGTATAGACAATCTATTCGATCAACTGAGTGGAGCAAAAGTATTCTCCAAGATTGACTTACGATCGGGCTATCACCAATTGAAGGTTCGGAAGGAAGACATTGCCAAGACGGCCTTTCGATCGAGGTATGGACACTACGAGTTCTTGGTCATGCCCTTCGGTTTGACCAATGCTCCCGCAGTTTTCATGAATTTAATGAACAAGATCTTCCACCAATACTTGGACAAATTTGTAGTCGTCTTTATAGACGATATCTTGATTTACTCCAAGAGTCAAGAGGAGCATGAGCAGCAACTACGGATAGTTTTGGGAACATTGAGGAAGGAGCGACTCTTTACGAAGCTTAGCAAGTGTGACTTCTTTCTCAAGGAGGTATCATTCCTTGGTCATATTGTTACGGACGATGGTATATCGGTAGACCCAGAAAAGATCGAAGCAGTCAAATCATGGCCCGTTCCCACAACAGCTTCTGAAGTGAGAAGTTTCCTCGGACTTGCGGGTTACTACCGACGGTTCGTAGAAGATTTCTCTCGAATAGCGGAGCCTATGACTCGATTGACTTGCAAGGATCAGGAGTTTATATGGACAGAAGAGTGTCAAGCCGCTTTTGACGAGTTGAAGAAGCGGTTGACCACAGCACCGATCTTGACACTACCGTCGGGCCCAGGAGGATTTGTGATCTACAGCGACGCATCCGGGAAGGGATTAGGATGTGTATTGATGCAGCATGGTCGTGTAGTGGCATATGCGTCGCGACAGTTGAGAGTGCATGAGAAGAATTATCCAACCCACGATCTAGAGCTCGCAGCGGTTATCTTTGCTTTGAAGCTATGGAGACACTACTTGTACGGCGAGAAGGTCGATATCTACACTGATCATAAGAGCCTCAAGTATGTGTTCACACAAAAGGAGTTAAATATGTGACAGCGACGTTGGTTGGAGTTGATGAAGGATTATGAGATTGAGCTACATTATCATCTGGGCACGGCTAATGTCGTGGCAGACGCATTAAGCCGCAAGCCCATGGCACACTTTTTGACTACACAGAAGGAATTGATTAGAGACTTGGAGCAGCTTGGTATTGAGGTGGTATTGCCGGAAGCAGACGGCGTATTAGCCAACCTCCAAGTGCAATCATCTTTGGTAGAGCGCATCAAGGCAGCATTGCCTAATGATGCTAGATTTCGACGGCTGAAGGAGAGGACTGAAGCAGGAGAGCAGACAGGATTGAGGATCCACACTGATGGGACATTGCGATGTGGTGATCGCATTTATGTTCCCAATGGAGATCTACGACAGGAGCTGATGGCAGAGGCTCACAGTTCGACTTACTCTATTCATCCCGGAGGGACCAAGATGTATCGTGACTTACGACAGTATTATTGGTGGCACGGAATAAAGTGGGAGATAGCTCGTTTTGTTGCCAAGTGCTTGGTATGTCAGCAAGTGAAGGCGGAGCACCAGAGGACGGCCGAATTATTGCAGCCGCTACCCATTTTCGAGTGAAAGTGGGAGCACATTACTATGGATTTCGTCACGGGTTTTCCTCGGAGTCCCAGAGGACGTGACGCAGTATGGGTGATTGTTGATAGACTTACGAAGTCAGCACATTTCTTGCCTTTTAGAGTGGGCCAGTCGACAGAGGTATTGGCAGAGATGTATATGGAGCAGATTGTAAGATTGTATGGTGTGCCTGTTAGTATTGTGTCGAACCATGACTCGAGATTCACCTCGCACTTTTAGAGGAGCATGCAAGAGAGTTTGGGCACCCGATTGAAATTTAGCACATCGTATCATCCGCAGACTGACGGCCAGTCAGAGCGTACCATTCAGACGCTAGAGGATATGTTGAGAGCGTGTATGCTTGATTTTGGCAGTTCGTGGGAGGACCATCTTCATCTTGTGGAGTTTTCCTACAACAATAGCTATCAAGCGAGCATTCAGATGGCTCCGTTTGAAGCATTATATGGTAGGAAGTGTCGGTCTCCTGTTTGTTGGAGCGACATAGGAGAGCGACAGCTATTGGGTCCCGAGTTGGTCTTGAGCACAATGGAGACAGTGAAGAAGATTCAGGACCACCTGCGAGCAGCGCAGGATCGCCAAAAGCAGTGGGCAGATATTCGTCGTCGACCCTTGGAGTTCAAAGAGGGCGACCATGTGTTCTTGAAGATATCCCCCACTAGAGGCACGATTCGATTCGGAGGACGTGGCAAGTTGAGTCCAAGGTACATCGGGCCTTTCGATGTCTTGGAACGTGTTGGAGAGGTTGCCTACAGATTGGCATTGCCACCGTCACTAGAGGGAGTACATGACGTATTCCATGTATCTCAGCTGAGGAGGTACGTGGCGGACAGCAATCATGTGCTAGATCACTCCGAGATCACAGTTGGACCGAGTTTGTCGTACGAAGAGCAACCAGTAGGTATCCTCGATCGCCGAGTGAAGGTGTTGCGGAACTAATCTATTCCATTGGTTCGTGTGGCATGGAAGCACCACTCGCCAAGGGAGTCTACTTGGGAGCGCGAGGACGACATCCGAAACCGCTACCCGCATTTGTTCGAAGGCGAAGGTATATCTTGCATTTATAATTCCTTGCATTGCATTGATCCCCCGACCTTATTTTAATTTCGAAGACGAAATTTTCTTTAAGTTGGGTAGGATGTAAACTCCCATAATTTTTATTGATTTTTTTAAAAGGTTAAATTAATTTGTTAAGTATTTTTTAGTTATGGATTAATTACTATTAAGTTATTAGTAAAATTTAAGCATGTGTGTATATAGATACCTTATTACAAGTGTGCATGTTAATATTTTTATTAAATATGGTATATAGTAAAATCTAGGAATTTTTAGGAATTTATTGTAAATTTTAGACATTTTTTTTGGTAGCTTAATAATATATATATATATATATATATATATATATATATATATATATATATATATATATATATATATATATATATATATATATACATAAGTGTTATATAATAGGTTTTGTTATAAATAAAGAGAAAAAAAAAGGAGCAGTGGTGGCCGAGCCCCCCATAGCAGCACAGCTGCGGTTTGGAGGGGGGGGGGGCGACCCCACAATTGAATTGAGACAGCAGCTTATAGCTGCAACACAAATTAACCCGACCCCCTTGAAAACTTTTAAGCAGCACTTGCTGCTGTGGAGTTGAGGAAGCCGACCCCACCATCCCATTGGAACACAGCAATAACTGCTAATACAAACCCGAGCCCACCCCTTATATTCCTATTCCTAATAAGAATAAGTCGACAGCAGCTATATAAACCTATCCGTCAAAACGGAAACCCTAACCCTCTCATCATCCAAAAACTCCTCAACCCCAAGGCCGCCCAACCATCCTCCGCACACCCCAGCGCTCGCAGTCGGCCATCTACTCGCCGTCGACGACGTCGGGATCGCTCGGAATCGACGGAAAACAGAGAATACACTGTTTGGTTCAGAACTCAGGTACCCACTTTCGAATCCGATTTTCTCTGTCTGTGTTCAACGAAAATTTGATCTATCGAATGCTGTGCGTAGTAGACATGACCCTCTTCAAACCCCTTCTGATAGAATCCTGGGAACCCCAAAGGATTGCTCGAAAAATCGAGACGAAGTTGGAGAAAAACCCACTTTTCTGATTTCTGAAAACTGTTTTGAAATGCCAACTTGTCGGCCGCTTTTCTCGCTGTTCATTACACTTTCATAAAAACTAATTGAACATGTTTGAAGACAACATAACCACGATGGACACGTAACTGGTAGATTAGTATTTCGATTTATGTGTGTGTATTAATTCCATGTTGAACTTGTGAGAAAAACTGTTTTCTAAAATATTAAATTCTGAAATTTTTGTCCGATACGACGTCGCTCCGACAAACCGGGCGACATGGTCGTGCGTTATACGCATCGAAAGACACATATGGACGTTGCGGAAGTGTGGGAACTGACGGAACTCAGTTTCGTCGCGTGTGCGCGACGAAATCAACGCGTATCCGTCGAAACACCCCCGTATCGGCGTTTTGCAAACTTGTCCATAACTTTGTGTACAGTCATCGAAATCGAGACGAAACTTACGCCAACAGGTCCGGATCAAAATTCTGGTCCTGCATGCCAAGTTTGGTTTGATACTGAGAAGGTCGAATCGGAACCCAATTTTGGCGGGCCTGCGACCCACTCAAACGGGCGATTTTGTGCACGGCTCCTCGGAATCCAAAACTGGACATACCGTTGAGTTCCTCTCCTCAAACTGAAACCATAGACATGTAGTTTTATGACTTTAGAGACCGTAGACTTCGGCACGCATTTCGGTGCAAGCGGGTCTAACGGCGGACATCGTTTTGACCCAAAATTACGATTTTGCCCCTGTTCCAGAATTTAACTTTTGGACAGGCGTTTCCTAGGTATATCTTCTTCACCGAGACCATTTTTTATGTTTGTTTCAGAGTTTGGAGTCATCTGTGATTTGTGAGTTTTGGTGCGGACACTTGCTACTTTTGGACTTGCCACTTTGTACCACCAGGCAAGATACCTTGCCACCCTACTCTGTGATTATTATATTCTTATTTTCAGTTGTTATTTCTGCATTGTTTCGTGATATTTAAACTGTGCGTTCAAGTCACACTTGGGTGCAAGCGACTCTATCGGTCGTCTTTCTTGCTTTATTTATTCTCTTGCATTGACCTAGTTTATTGACCACCCACTGATGTTGAGGTATTGATATATCTCATACGGCCTTGACACTTGTTGTATCATGTGATGTGAGTCACATGTAGGATACGTTTCCGCGTAGTCGGCTGGCCACCGATACGTATGGAGCGTGCGACGGATAGGAGTAACTGCCAATAGTATTGCTTGTTAGAAGACTTGGCAGTTATTAGAGGTTTATATCAGTCATGGAGATGATGATACTAGGCATTGGGTGGGGAGAATGATACCTGACGTATGGGCTTCTTTACACTTCCATGATTACCTGTGCGCTCCGCCGGAGACGCGGGCTCTAGGTGCCCTCTGACGTTATCCAGAGCGTTATGGACGTAGCCCCTTGCACATGGTGCCCTCTGACGCTTCTCGAGCGTTATGGACGTAGGCCCCTGGTACCCTATATGGGAACTATGCCGATCCTATTTTCAGCCAGGGCTCATGCGTCGAAGGATTGTATCTCAACTGCATGTTCACAGTAGAATGGTCAGGAACCCGATTACATGCATACCTTTTTCTCTTATTATATTATCACAGGTTATATGGCATGGTGTTTTCTTGTATCTTGCTATGTCCCCTGAGGACCTGGTTATCTCTCCAGGTTTATAGGATTTTCCACAGGAGTACGGAGTGGCGTTGGAGCTATCTTACATTGATGATGAGGCAGTGCCTTATGATTCCTAGTCTATTTCTTATCTGAGACAGTTGTAGACATTATTTTACATCTCTTTTCTTTATAGTTTGCGGAGGTCGGACTCCGATCTTGTGAGACTATTTTCATAGCTGTTTGGAGTGAGTTTGTTCACCCGGCTATCTTTTGATACTCTTATTTATTTATTTGGACTTCATTATCTTCTGTGTTGAGCTGTGATGAGATTAGATATGTTATTCTGGCATGTGATTATTTATTTACAGCTTATGTGCATATACGAGGATTCTATATATTGGAGTATTCTTCGTATATGTGCAGCTGGCATGTTCACGTACTTGGTCCTATATATTTTGGGACTGGGGCATTACACACGTGGATCCCGAGAAGATCAAAGCCATTCAAGAGATGCACCCTCCACGCTCCTTAAAAGAGCTACGAGGATTCCAAGGAAGGATCGCTTACATCAGGAGATTCATCTCTAATCTGTCAGGACGCTGCAGACCATTTAACAAGCTTATGAAGAAAGGTGTTTCTTTCGTCTGGAATGATGAATGTCAGAAAGCATTTGATGACATAAAGCAATATCTGATGAGCCCACCAGTACTGGTACCTCCCGTCTCAGGAATACCATTCCTTCTATGCACCCGAGCAATGAGTCATTCATTGGGTGCATTGCTCGCTCAGAAGAATAAAGATGGTCATGAACAAGCCATTTATTATCTCAGTCGCACCATGACCGGAGCTGAACCTCGATATTCACCGGTCGAAAAAGAATGTCTAGCCCTTATGTTTGCTGTTCAAAAGACACGACATTATATCATGGGCCAGACTATTCATGTCATCTCCAGGATAAATCCCATACGAGTCATGATGAAGAAACCAAGTGTTTTGAATTCTCGATTGGCTAACTGGGGAATTCTACTTGCTCAATATGATATGCACTATATCCCTCAGAAGTCGGTCAAAGGACAGGCTCTTGCTGATTTTCTGGCAGCTCATGCAATTCCAGAAGATTCTAAACTCTACGATGAAATTCCAGATGAAGTTCTGGACTCAAATCAAGTTGCTGAAGAAGACCCTACTTGGCGTTTATTCTTTGACGGAGCTTCAAGGATAGGTCCTAACGGTGACATCTGTCACGACCCGCACCCTGATTAGGGGCACGAGAACGTGGGTACGTCCAGCCTACGCCGCAGTGTCGGCGGTAGAACGCTGTATAGGTCATCTATAACATCTAACATCTAATAACAAGATATATAAACCTGTCATCTCCGCACGGAGGTATAACATAACATCTCAACTCTATATCTCAACCACAAGTCTAGGAAAGATAGAACATGATATGGAATCAGATGAAAGGAAGAACTGAATATATATAGAGTTATCATACCACACAAAGTAGATATCCAACACAAATAAGTACAAGACCTGAAATATAACTAAGTCACAACTAACAATCGGAATAGTCCGATACAAAATGAAAACTATAAACACTAGACTAGACTAGGCACCCTCTACTGAGCTAGATGCTCCTCAGGCTCCTGAAGGTCACCCTCATGTGTCCCATAGAAGGTAGGACAGTCACCATCATCATCTGTAATATTTTCAACAGGCCCAGTCAGGACAGGAACGAGCACAATACATCTCACGCAGTTCATATCAGGTTGGGAAATGTAAAGCATGCATAGAGTAAGATACATGAACTGTAAAGAATATATGTAAAACGAGAGAGATTTGATAACTGGAAATATCTATATATATGATAAGTAAGAACTGTAGGTAACCTGTGATTTAGAGCATGATATGGTTATATAAACGGGCTTAGGACATATACAAGATTTCACAAGATTTCACAAGAATTTGTACAAGATGGGATTTGATCACATAACCATTTCCTACTCACCCTCCCCAATCAATACACAAGGATCCAGTCAAGTTACATTACTTTGTACAAGAGGTTTTTATCATGTTTGCTCACGTGATCATGAGAGTACAAGATTGCACAAGAGTATACATGAAAGCGGTGTACATAAAATACAAGATGTTCGTGAAAAGTACATGACAACTGTATCTGATGCACCCCGAGGGAGATAACATCGCATAACAAGATCCATATAGTACCAATCTGTGATAATGACGTGACAGCATCATGTAAGGTAATCTAAAGCAAGAATATAAGTCCTAACAAGCATGAAAAGATCAGAGAATGTACTCGCCTGTCACCCTGTATGACTGATATGAATAGATGTCCGAACTGGTGTTACAGAGTCCTATTTAGAGTAAAACAGGTCACAACATATCCACAATGGTAAAAATAGAGTATACAATGCATACTACATGATTTTAGGTCAATCTGGTCAAAAGTCAACTCTTGGTCAACTCTAAAGTCAAACTAGTCAAAGTTAGGTCAACACTAGTCAACTAGTTAGGGTTTTAGTCAAACTAGTCAAACTAGTTGTTTTAGGTCATTCCTAGTCATTTCTAGGTTAACTAGGTCACTTTTGACCTAAGGTTGACTTTGGTCAACCCTTAGTCAACAAGGGTCAACAAGTGGGTTTAGGGTCATTAGGGTTAGCCCCAAGCCATAGGCTAGTAATCTTGGCCATAGGCTAATGGTTATAGGTTTCTATAGGCTAGTTGCTATAGGTTTTCATACAACCTATATTTAGAAGTCACAACTATATACATATATCTATATATAGATGTACACTACCTATCTACTTCCTATATACTAATATGGGATACATTATATATATACAACCCATACTCACATATATACCTAATATATATACATATATAGATAGCTATACTATATACATATATATACATTCCATATATATATATATAAATATATATAACCCATATATCCTTAACTATATATACCAATATATATAACTATATACAATTTAACACATATATATATATATATATATATATATATATATATATTTTTATATATATATATATATATATATATATATATATATATATATATACATATATATAAAATATATATATATATATATAAAATAAATATATATATATATATATATATATATATATATATATATATATATATATATATATATATATATATATATATATATATATATATATATATATATATATATATATATATATAACATATATATCTATAGAGGGAAATAGAGATAGAGATGTGGGAGAGGGACATAGAGTGAGAGAGAGAGAGTGAATGAGAGAGAGAGTTGGACAGTGAGAGAGAGAGAAGGGACACACACACACAGGAATGGGGGGGATTCAGTCTCCTGGAACAGGAAACCAGTCCCGACACACACACACACAGGAACATATATATATTTATGTATATATATACACAACTCCCTATACACTCAACCAAATACCCCCAAATTCCTCCCACATACTCACATACATATATACTACATATACACATACTAAAAATACACATATACATGTATAAATCATATCAAATTAAGGTTTGAAATTCGTTTTTGCCAAAAACTGGAAAATCCTAAAATCAGGAAATAGGGACTGTGTATTGGAAAAATAGGTAACTCGATTTACACTCACCAAACCGAGCTAAGGCTCGATCCTATTGGTTGGTAACACTAGCCCCACACATACACTAGTGTCCTAGGTGCCTGACACGACACCACGACACGGTTTCACGTGTCCAAACACTCACAAAACCCAATCGGGTAAACTCCTGACACGCGCACGAACCACAGTGTCGTGCACGCGTTCCACGAGTTCGTGCACACGACACGACACGACACAGACCACGTGGTCGTGTCCAAGTGTCAACCTAGACTAGGGCTAGGGTTAGGACACCCTGCCACGTATCCACGACTCGTGTGCAAGACACGGGACACGCGTGTCAGTGCTCAAAGTGACAGCCGACTGTGCAGTGCACAGATCAGTACACGCGCTCGTACGTGTCCGACACGACACGTGGGGCTCTGAAATTTGGGGAGCCCCGTGTCAGTGTCGGCCCCTTGCTACACGTCAAATTTGGCATGTCGAGGAGCCGTGTCCGTGTCGCAATCGAGCCCGAGCAGCAAGGGAGAACACGGGCACGATGCAGTGTCTCGTGCAGGCGTGTCACAGTCTCGTGTGCATGACACACGACACGTGACACATCGTGATCATGTCTATGGATAGAGGGGGACTAGGGCTAGGTGTCTAGGTTCCTGTATCGTGTCCACGACACGTGTGGACACGACACGAAGTGTCAAACAGTGGGTTTAACACAGTGCACAGTGTGGTGTTTAGCAGTGTATTCGTGTCCAATTTGGACACGAACACGATACGATTTTGTGCTCAGTCAAGTTGGTATGTGTCCTACATGTCTAGGGCTACCAGAAAATATATTTTGTTTTACATAATAACAAAGTTTAATCCTAAGTGGCATTTCACCAAACACTGAATTTAGAACACAGATACGTGTCCGATACGGACACCAAACCAATCATATTTCCTACCAAACTTAGCCTACAGTTCTCTAGTATCTATATGCATGCAAATATGAAGAGAAATTACTATATTAACTAGGTTTGATAGTATTTTCCTATTAGTGCAAAACCAATGGAAAAACCCAATGTAGGGGGGGTGTGTCCACTAGCCTTGATGATGCCCCAAAGCTTGTGACCTTGTTGGCTAGCCTTCCACAGTCTCTTCTAGGTACTAGGATTCCAATGCAAAAGATTTGAGTGGATTTGGAGTTAAAATGAACAAGTTATGGGTGTTTGAAGTGGAGGGGTTCTCAAGGTTTCATGAAGTTGTAAAAATGGCTTGAATGAATGATGGGGTGTGCATATAGGATGGGGGTGTTGTTGGCTGCCATGGGGGGGTAGGGGTAGGCTATAGGGCCCCTTTCCACCTTGCAAAGCTTAGCCCCTAAGGCTTTGACTAAGGGGGTTAGATATTTAGGTTCTAAATATCTAAAAAGTGAAATATCTAGATATTTATCTAACTAGATATTTATACATAAGGCTAATATCTAATCATTAGTCTTCTAGGTTAGTGGCTAACCTCTAGATTAGGGCTAAACTAGGTTAGAAGCTAACATGACACTAATCAACTAATTAAATAATAATAAATCACATAAATCTAAATAATTCCAAATAATTCCTAGAAAATTACCAAAATACCCTTTTGGCTAAAAATCACTAATTTGGTGTTCTAAGCCTATGGCTAGGCTCTCATGGTCATGGCAACTTCTAGGTTAAGAAAAACTAGGGTTTACACTAAGTTACACTAACCAAAATCACAAAGTCATAAGTCATGACTTAGCATGACTTAGAAGATGGTTCTAATTACACTAGAAATCACCATAAATCATATCATGACTAAAATACTATTAATTAATAATAAAAAATAATAAAATTTTAAAAATATCCTAATTTTAGAAAACTGGGTGCTACAACATCGTCGCTGGGGTTGGAATCGTTCTTGTATCTCCAGAAGGTCTTGCTATCCAAAGGGCTTATTCTCTCGATCAGCCATGCTCAAACAATGTAGCTGAGTACAATACACTGCTTATTGGTCTTCAACTCGCTAAACATCTGGGTGTTCAACATCTAGAAGCATATGAAGATTCTAAACTCATCGTCAATCAGATAAGAGAAACTTATGAAGTTCGCCATCAAGATCTGATTCCTTATCATAGATCGGCCATATCTATGGCTTCTTCCTTCGAAGAATTCTTCATTGAGCATGTCAGGCGGGCATGTAACATAGAAGCTGACGCTCTTGCTAATCTTGCTGCGGTGTTAGCTATTCCAGTTAGACGGCAACAAATCATTGTTGTTTATAATCGGGAATTATTTCATCTTGAGAACAATCTGACTCTTGGACTTCCAGTTGACATTGAAGAATCAACATCTCATGATATCAATACAACAAGAGGATTCGGATTTGGTCATAAATCATTTTCTTCTTCATCTGATTTCAGTATGGAATTCATCTTCAGTAATACAACTGAGAATCAAAATACGGACAAAGATTGGAGACTTCCTTTCTTAGATTTTGTATTGTATGATATTCTTCCAGATAATCCGAATGAAGCAGCATCTATCAGACGACGATCACTCAGATTCTATTACAATCATACTACAAAGACTTTATATCGTCGAGCCTATGATGGTCTACTTCTTCGATGCATTGCCGGCGATGAGGTTCAACAAATCATCCGTGAAGCACATGATGGAGTTTGCAGAGCACATCAACCTGGACCTAAACTTCAAGACTGTATTCGACGTATGGGTTATTATTGGCCTACCATGGTATCAGATGCCATCGAATATGCAAAAAAGTGCAGAGCTTGTCAAATCTATGCGGATTTCATCCATCAACCTTCAGAATTTCTACATCCAACGGCAACATCATGGCCCTTTGAAGCTTGGGGCATAGACATTATTGGCCCAATCAATCCACCTTCATCCAAAGGTCATCGGTTTATTCTAGCAATAACCGATTACTTCTCCAAATGGGCCGAAGCTATTCCATTATCTGAAGTCAAAACTTCTAATGTCATCAGCTTCATCAAACACCATGTCATCTACAGATTTGGTGTTCCTCGACACATTATTCATGATAATGGACCACAGTTCGTCAGCCAGAAATTTACTCGATTCTGCGACGATCATCGGATCAACAATATAGCTTCTACTGCCTATAATCCGGCAGCTAACGGATTAGCAGAAGCTTTCAACAAGACCATCATCAAACTCCTAAAGAAGTTTGTTTCTACCAACAAACGTAATTGGAGTGAGAAGCTTGGTGAATGTTTGTGGGCTTATCGTACTACAGTTCGTAATGCTACTAAATGTACGCCTTTTTCTTTGGTATACGGATGCGAAGCTGTTCTCCCATTAGAGATTCAAATTCCTTCTTTAAGGATAGCAATCGCTAATGAACTTACCTCTGAGAATAATGATCGACTTCGACTTCAGGAGTTGGAAGCTTTGGATGAAAAGCGGTTATTTGCTCAGCAGAATATCGAATTCTATCAGGCTAGAATTTCAAGAGCTTTTAACAAGAAAGTCAGAATTCGAGCATTTCAAAAAGAAGAACTTGTCCTTACTGTCAGACGTCCGATGACTATGACACACATGAGTAAAGACAAGTTCGATGCAAAATGGGAAGGTCCATTCATCGTGAGTAAAGTCTTTTCTAATGGGGCTTATCAACTTACCACCATGGATGGTAAAGTCACTATGATGCCCATTAATGGCAAGTTCTTGAAGAAATATTATGTCTAATATTTTCATCAGTCAAGATTGTTCTCCCATCATTCCCCAGTTACTCAAAATACTAAAATCATTGTTCTTTACAAGAATCATTTTGATATCTGTTATCCCCAGTGGAAATAGATATTCTATTTTGTATCGTTTTCTCAACAAATTTGATATCTAGAAAATCATGTCCATATCACCTCTGAATTTTCTATCTCAATATCATATTTATGAAAATGATATCTAGTCTTTTGATTTCCGAGTCTAAAGATCAATGAGTAAAGGTAAATTTGATGTAGAGTGGGAAGGATACATCGGAGTTTATTTGGGATAAATTCTTCAAGAAATACTATACGTGAATATAAAAGAAACTATTTGTAAACATTATCAGTTTATAAATAAAAGTTGATTTTATTTCATGAAAAGGAGTACATTATCATGGGAGATCACTGTCGTCCTTCTCAAATTTGGGACGAGGACCAAATACATAATTGGCAAAAGAATCGAACACATTATTGCCTGATCGTACCAGAAACTGGCAGGCAGCCAACCTCTTTGCTTCTTCTTCTTCTTCGGTTTCTCCTGGTTCGAGTAGGAAGTCCAGGATATCCTTAGGTGGCTTGGGAGTAGACGAGCCTTCACCCGTCTCCTTCTTCGGTGGAGTTGGACGCTCTTTAGCGCCTTCGTCAACTTTGGAGACGACTTCAGCCTTCTTCATGCTATCTTCGGAAGACATTGTGAATAGAAAAGAATGATGTTGATATCTCTACTCAAAGTTATGCTCTATTTATAGGCATTTGGTTACAAGAATCGAAGGGACGCGTCTTTTCCAAGATTCGTTCATTATGATGGTTCGTCCATTCATTTATTACATTCATTCGATGGTTCATCCATTCATTACAGTCATTATGATGGTTCATCCATTCATTGCAACCACTTGGCGATTCATTTTCGTTCATCCTGACAATCTACTTCATACAAAAGTGCGAAGGCATTCTATTGATTCAAAATCAGTTACGTTCGCATTTTCATAGAAGATAATCATCTCTTCAGCCCGACAAGAAGCAAGAGATTACATTGATAAACTGTAATTAAAGACAAAAACAGACATTTTTGGCCTAGTTATGACGAGGCATATGCCATTCCTTCAACCATTTCGCATATAAAGGATGTATATTCTCGTCCAGAGCAAGAGGGTCAGAACTCCCACTACTGCTTTCTTCAGACATGGGCTCTTCCTTTACAGTTGCTCTTGCATCAGAAATGTGTTCCTCCTTGATGGGTGCCAGTTCTTCTTTGGGTGTCACTTCTTCTTGTTTGACGAAAGACAGCACTTTCTCCTTCACAATGATCTCAGCCTTCAGTGTAGACGCTGCAAGGAATCACGCAAAGATCAAAAGTTATACATAAGATTAAATTCATACAGGTAACTAAGTCACGCAAAGTCCAGACAGATTAGAGTAAAAAGTCACGCATCACATGGAAGTGAAAATGACAAAAGTCACGCTGACAGTTCAAGACTAATCTATCCAGAGGATGACTATCAGAAGCCTGCGTGAATAATTTAAACATTGACATTTCTGCCAACACTTGAAAAATCACGCAGAGTCATGAGAGCCATGCTCATTTGCGTGAATCACAGAGCTTCGTAAAAACGAAGATGTGAAGTATGGCCGACCCTAAAGAGGGGGCATACTTTATTAATATCCTTTGCCCTAAGAAGGGGGGATATATTTCTGAGTTCATCATTGATTATTTTTATCAAGAGTCATCTTCATCAGAGTTCGCCTTCAACAGTTCATGTTCCCCCATCACTTACGCTGTATAGGGGGATGCGAAGCTTTGCGGCGAGGAAGTCTGTCAGTGGCAGCGTGCGAGGACGAAGCAGGAGCCTTCCCCTTGGCCTGAGCGTCGGCCTTCTTAGGTGCCATTGTTGCTGGGAAGGAGAAGAAGTTCGTCGGGGAAGAAGGAGTTTTCTCTTCTGTGGATTTTCTCTCTTGAAAGCAAGTAAAGAAGAAAAGAAATGGCTTATGGCCTATTTATAGGCTCATAAAGAATTCTAAACGACGGTAAAGTCATTATTGCCTCAATATTTGGAGATTTGCACGGGATCCTAACAGCACAGAATCCCAACAGTCTAATCATCTCGGAGTAAATCTCTCATTAAAGTCATCTCAGCGTGACTAAATCTATTTTATCATCTCTATTTCAAAGTATTTCGAAATAATTTATCATTTTTTGAAAACTTTGAAGGGGGTTTTGTAGGCCTCAAAAATGAAAGTCACGCTGAGTTGATCCAGAAAGTGTTTAAAAGTCACGCCGAGTTGATCAAGACAGAGTTTAAAAGTCACGCTGAGTTCTGCCAGGCTCTTCTTCAAAAGTCACGCAGAGACAGCTCATCATCTGTCAGAATGTAATTATGACTGACAGCACGACAGTCAAGGAATGTCTCCTCGTATGCCACGTATGCACGGAACTCGAGAGATCACAGCCGTCTTCTGCGTGATTCTCAAAATCTTTTTCAGCAAGACTCAGCCTTCACCAAGTTGGCGTGACTAATGAGCCTTATCCTCATTTAATGCAACTGACAGTGTAATCAATGTCAGAGATTTTGTGTCAGACGAAGCATGCCGAATCAAGACAGCTGGCAGTCTGTGTGAATTTTAAACTTTTTCCTTCCTCAAGCTTGCGTGAATTTTGAGCTTTCTTCTTCGAAGTTGGCATGAATTCTGAAGTATTCTCCCCCAAGTTTGCGTGGATTTCGCCCTCAACGAGTCTGCGTGAATTTCATCACCAACAAGGCTGCGTGGATTTTGTCTTCAATAAGTCTACGTGGATTTCATCTCCACCTTCATCAAACTGGAGTACGTGGCAGCCATGCCACCGATCTCTCACTTGCGTGCCATGTAACTTCCACACGACCCATGCACGAATGCCATGTGTCCAACAGTTACAGGCCACGTCCAGTAACTACCCACTAACCCTGCGTGGATTTGAAGTCTGCGTGACTTTTCAAATGTGCATAGGTTGTGAAGTAGTTATCTTTTCAGTTATTTTTGACTCTATAAATAGAGTTCTTTTTCTCATTTGTTGTAACAGAGATACAGATATCTACAACTGCTGTCGAAATTTTGAGAGCTTTTCTTCTTCGCATAGTCTAAGGGATAAAGCGATCGTCTTCTAGTTCGGATTCCTACAGTTGTAATTTTTCCAGATACACAATAAATAAAAGAATTTATTTATGGAAAACACTTCCATAGCTTCAATGCAAATATTACCGCTGCAAGCTCCAAATCATGTGTGGGATAGTTCTTCTCATGAGTCAGTAATTGCCTAGATGCGTAAGCAATTACTTTCCCGTGTTGTTGAAGAACGCAGCCCAATCCCTTATCGGAAGCATCACTATAAATTGAGAAACCACTGGTACCTGAGGGTAGCGCAAGTATCGGCGCCGTTGTAAGCCTCTTCTTCAGTTCCTCAAATGCTGATTGGCAATCTTCATACCAAATAAATTCTTTATTATTCCTAGTGAGCTTCATCATTGGTTCAGCAATCTTGGAGAAATCCTTCACAAACTTCTGGTAGTAGGTTCTCAAACCCAAAAAGCTTCTGATTTCTGCAACCGAACTTGGTGTAGTCCACTTCTCAATAGCAGCTATCTTCTTTGGATCCACCGAAATTCCTTTTCCTGTGACAATTGGCCCAGAAATTCTACTTTGTCTAAAAAGAATTCGTATTTAGATAGCTTACCATAGAGCTTCTCCTTCCTCAAGGTGCTGAGCACTTTTCTCAGGTGCTCTTCATGCTCTTCTTCAATCTTCGAGTAGATCAGTATGTCATCGATGAAGACAACAACAAACTGATCCAGATATTCATAGAAGACCTTGTTCATAAGGTTCATGAATACTGCAGCGGCATTCGTCAGTCCAAACGACATGACCAAAAATTCAAATTGCCCATACTTGGTGTTGAACGCCGTCTTTGGAATATCCTACTTCCTGACCTTAATTTGGTGGTAGCCAGACCTGAGATCTATCTTCGAAAATACTTTAGCTCCAGTCAGTTGATCAAACAGGTCGTCGATCCGGGGCAGAGGGTACTTGTTCTTGATGATGATGTTGTTCAGCGCCCGGTAATCAATGCACATCCGCACGGTTCCATCCTTCTTGGGCACGAACAAAACTGGTGCTCTCCAGGGTGAAACCCCATCTCTGATAAATCCTTGTGCCTTCAGTTCGTCAATCTGGTCCTTTATCTCCTTTGCCTCCTTAGGATTGACTCTGTAGCATCCTCGAGAAATAGGGAAAGAGCCGGGTACTAGATCGATGGTGAATTCCATACCTCGATCTGGCGGCAATCCTGGAAGACTATCTGGAAAGACGTCCATGAATTCTGCTATAATAGGGTGAGGAGGCCCGGGTTCTTCGGTGATAGAGGAGTAGGTGACACTCTTCATGTCTTCCGGAGCTCGGGATATTTCAAACTCTGATTCTCCTGGTGGGCTGAAGATTACACATCCTCTATGACAATCTATCAGTGCATGCTGCTCACTTAACTAGTCCATCCCTAGGACTACATCATAGTTGGGCAAGGGCATCACAAGTAAGGGTGTTAAGAATTTGTGGCCTGAGATAGTTATGGGACAGTTACAAGCCTCAGTAATGGATATGGGTCCACCACCGGTCATAACTCTACTAATCATCTTGCTAAGTCCCGTATCTAGGTGGTGTGCAGAAATAAACTTTGATGATATGAAACTGTATGATGCACCCGAATCAAATAATGCTAGAGCAAGATGTGAAAACACATAAATGGAACCTGTGATGACATCAGCGGTAGGTTCCTGCTCTGGTTCTTGCTCTTCTGCTGCTAGGGCAAAAGCTCGCCCGGTCTTCTGCTGGTGTTGTTCGAACCTTTGCTGCTGAGTGGGTAGAGGAGCTCTTTGCTGAGTTGCTCCGGTCCGGTTGGATGCTGTGGGGCAGTCCCTCACTTGGTGGGTGGCAGACCCACAGACTAGACAGTGTCCTAGCCTCTTCCTGCAGATGAGCGCCTGATGTCCTGTCTTCTTGCAGAAATCACAGACAGGGATCTGCTTCTGAGGCGCTCATTCATTGGTCCTTGCTTGATGGTGCTGCTGCTGATGGTGCAAAGGCCTGTTGTTGTTGTTGGGCCTCTTCTGGTTATCCTGGAAGTTGCTAGTTCCAGGATACTTCCTTTTTGAACGAGAAGGCTGGCTCTTCTCCACGTCCTGAGCTCGTATCAGAATCTTTTCATATGTCTTGGCGCCACCTGCGATCACAGGGGTACAAATTTCTTCCCTTAGTCCATACCTGAATCTTTCAGCACGATCCTTGGGGTCAGCAACCAAGTTCTGGGCAAAACGGCTAAGTCGGCCGAACTCTGCCGCATACTCTCCAACCGTTATGTTTCCTTGCTTCAGGTCCTGGAACTGTCTTTCCATCTCCCACATCTCTGATGTTGAGAAGAACTTCCTGCGGAACAGCCTCTTGAAGGTGTCCCAGTCAAGCTGCTTGTCCTGGAGTCGGGATTCATTTCGGTACCAGATGCTTGCCACATCTTGCAGCTGGAGTCCTACTGCTTCGGTCTTGAGGTCCTCCGGGAGTCGAGCGACGCTTAAGAGACGCTCCATGCTGTCTAGCCATTCGTCGGCGTAAATGATACCCTCGGTTCCTTTGAAAGGTCGAGGGCCCTACTTCTTGAAACTCTCTATATCCCCGACCTTCATGTAATAATACGTCTCTAATCAAAAGAATGGCCTTAATGATATAATTTAACTCCTGAATTTATGTTTACCTTGGCAGGTCGTGGCTCCAATGAAGTGGTTCCTCCTCTCTCGAGGGCAGCCATAGCCACGTTGTGGGCATTCTCCATGCCTTCTCTCATGATCGCGGTCTGCTCGCGATGGGCTTCAGCTTGGGCTGCCATTTGTTCACGATGAGCTTCTGCTTGGGCTCTATGGGCTTCAAGCACTCCTCGTAACATGCCCACTAGATCGGTGGGATCCACGGGCACTGGTAGGGTAGCTGGTGCGGGCACTACCGCAGGGGACTGCGGCTCAGCCCGAGGAAGTGCAGGTTCTGTCGTTTGTGCTGTAGTAGCGTAAACGGGACAGGGTGCTGGTACAGCATGGGGACGGCCAGTCAGCTACAAAGGAGGTGGGTCCCAGCGTGCTTGAGGAGGTGGGGTGTGAACGGTAGATGACACCTCATCATCAGCAGGGCCGGAACTGGTAGTCTTCCCTTTGGCCATACTCTGGAAGGTTTAGGGTGCAAACAAAAGCAAGGTATCCTACCAGTCTATAATCAAACAAAAATATTTATTTATATATAATTCGGACCTATATTGTTACAAATCAATGTTCTAGTGTTCTAATTGTTTCTAGGTATGTTTTCCTAAGTTGTTGTTACGACCTGCATAGGCTACCACTAAAAATATGTCACGACCCGATCCCAAATAATTGGGTCGAACCGGATCATGCCCAGCTTGCACCGTTGTGAGACGGCGGCAGTAAGCTGTTCCATTAGCAGGTAATCACAACAACATCTATACATTTGTCACAACTGAATATACGGGAATTTAAAACTTTATTCAATATTTAAATAAATACAACTGAAAAGTAAAAGAACTGAAATAAATACTGAATTCAAATTAACAAAAATTCCAAACAACAAAACTGGAAACAGGAAAAATCTAGCTAAGCGTTCGGCTCGTCGGTCTCAGGTCCTGCGTCCTCCAATGGGGACTCTGGCAACACCACAGGGTACAGAACTGGGTCATAATAGCTATTGTATAATAGCTCAGTATCCTCAAAATTCCCTAAAAATGTTATCTCCAGTCAGGAGGGAGCAAAGTACAATTATGAAAATTAAACAATTCAACTAATAATTAGAAATTTGCAGTATTAAACAGTTTTGAAATAATATTTTCCAACACTTCTACACGATAGAAAATAATGTGATTTGAGTAGATAATGACTATGACCGGCTTGGGTTGTACAATTGTATCCTAGCGATACGATATGGCTTATCCCCGTGTGTAAGAGGGGTAAGCTAACACAATCATTATACTATTTAGGTTATTGGTCATAGACACTACACTACTCCTCCAATATCCCACAATCAATCAATATCAATCAATACTCTAGGAGAGAGTTCCGTGTAACCATGTGGTTTAAGCATGCAGATTACAATTACTAATTAAATTGCTCAATAACTCAACCGTACTTGCCTTTGTTTATGACTGAAAATGATATTGGTTCCGGGAAGATGCTAGGTTCATCTCCGAGATCCTACAGTTGGAGAACTTGACTTAGAACCATTGAAACCAAGCTAGGTGTGCTCGTTACAATTTCTAGTAGCAAGTCCTAGTCAAGTTTTAAGTTTGTTTATTTAATCTACTGCTAATGGTTTACGACGCGTGCTACGTTGGTTCTCATTTAATTGGATAGCCAGTTTCTGGTTTACTTGAAAAAATTGTCGTTATCGGTTAATTCGCAAAACTTTGTATTTTTAATATTATACATATAAAACTATATTTTCTTTCAATGATAAAACGTGGATTTTGTTAACTATCAATATTTTATTCAAGTTATTTTATCATGAAAATTCTTATTAACTAATACAAAATATTTATTAACCATTTTGTAACTGAGCGCCTAATTACGAAGAATAAAACCAACCAGAAAATAAAGAAAAAATCAATCAAGAAAAGAAAATGAAAAACCTAGACTACGCAATACAGGGGCACAACTAACAAAATAGAAATATGGGCTTATGCCCTTACAAACTTTACATAAGTGAAATAAGAGAAAATTAGTTAGCTCTAACTAATGTCCCGTATTTTAAATATCGAAAATAAAACTAAAAATAAATTAAATTAAATCTTAGGAGTCTCAGACTTGGTCCAATCGTCACAGTTAGCTAATGCCTCAACGTTCGGCCTGACCGGTTTCGTTTGCATTTCGCTAGGGCCCACGGACCGGTATGGTCGTCGCCCAAAATTCATTAAATAAATTATTTTCAAAAACCGATTTAAAATTCTTTTATAAAGTTTTATAAAAATTTGGGCAGCATTTTCTCTATATTCGAGACAACCAAAAACTGAGAAAATGTGCCAAAACACCCAACACATATCCCAAACCAGGGAAAACACATTTTTATAGAAAATATATACACATGAGACATTTCGGAGGCAGAGTCGAAAAACCCGAAATAAAATTGGAAATGCCAAAATTCCAAAAATTCAAACCAACCACAGAAAGAAATCACAGAATGTTTTCGGAAACTCTGAAACTACGACATCCACCTAAAACCGATTTCCCGAAAAGGAATCGGGGAGCAGTTCTTATCATCGACTACCGAAAATGGAACGGGACAAAGGAATTATACCTTGGGTTGCTCGGCTAGAGCTCTCAGATGATATAAAAAAGAAAAGAAATTCGCGGACAGTGGACCGGCTCGGGACAATGCCTCGTCGGGGTACGACTGCGCTGGACAGCGGGATCCAGAGATCGGGGCACGAAGAAAACATGAACAACGGGTTCGAAAACCTCGGGACAACGCTGTTCGGATCAGCGGGGCATGGAAGCTCGCGGGTGTCACGCCCCGATTCCGTCGAATCGATAGTCGTCCCCCGGGCGTGATGCCGTACGAACCTAAGTTGCGTTCGCACAAGGCATAGTCATAAGGTTATCCGAAACACAACATCAATTTAGAGTACGCAGAGAAATTGAATAACACATTTGAAATGGAAATAGACTTTTCATTGATAATATGAACTTTACATAGACTTCTTTTTACAATCATTGCCGCGCGGGCTACAACATGACTTCGACTTACAAAAATGAACGCCGATGAGATAGTCGTTCCATACATTACACCCTTTTATTACAAGCAAAAACCAATACATATTTCCACCTGCTATGGCGGGAAGTCGAGTCGTCATTTTTCTTTGGACTGATGTGCGGGTCTTCTTCAAAAGGAAATCCAGAAAACAAGCCTTCACACGGACGAGGCTTCAAAAGAATGCACGCCGCCTTGAGCTTTAGTTGGCACGCCCTTCGTAGTTCGGGGTACCTGCGTGGAGAGCGAGGATCAGTACATTACACTTTGTACTGGTGCGTGGCTATTTAAATTTCCAAGCTCTCATTTGGTTGAAGAGTTTATATGACATTAGAGTATGAATGTTTCTAACCATCCTAATGAATTTCCAACAAGTAATGACAAGCATAGTGAACTTTACGTTGAAACTTACCCCGGCGGACCGCGTCGCGCCTTATGAAACTTACCATGTTCTTTCCTTTCAATTGTTATCTTTTGCATATTAAGTGCTATACTTCGTGTGTTGGTCACTGGCTCCCAGAGCCATTGTGGACTCCTTTTTGCTTTTGATTAGACGAGGCCCTTTCAGCGCGAGTAGCGAGCCCCGCTGCAAGTCCTCGCCTAACGTTGTGCCCAGCACAGCTTTTGTATTTGTTTCCTTTCTTGGCCGCAACGGTCCCATGGCCCCGGGTTGCCGTTCGGGGAAACTCTACCTTGTCGACAAGTTGTCCATGACCGTGCAAAGACCATTTTTCTTCTTTTTAGTGATTGAGACATAGCCTACCATTCTCTTTGAAAACTCAATTCTTTTTCCCGTGTTCGTGCCTTTCGTGCCTTTGCATTTATCTTTTTCTTCGTACCAACACTATCGATTTTTTTGCCTAAGAAGGGGGTCGAGAAGAGGAGGGTCAGCCACTCACCTTGAGTTTACCTTGGCGAGCGAACTTGTTGGTCGCGCTAGACGTCGCCTACGCGATTACCTGAAATCGCACAAGCAACCGATTAGAACACTGCATTATTCAAAGAGTTCGATAGGAAATGCGAGTTCGAAATGCAAGCCATGAAAACCATCGAAAACATCCACGAAACGCATTCAGAAAACAAAGCCAAAATCAACGCAAGCGGCGTGAAAAGCAGAGCAACGGGAGGTCTCTCCCGACTCAGCCGCAGAGTCAATCCTCGAGGCGCAACCCGCTGAATATGGGACTTGGTTCCGAAAAAGACATTCCATAACGAGGAATGGATCTTAATTCAACCGTTCCCGTTCGATCGACTCGGTCGATCCCGACCTATCGGTCCCGGCCGAATCGATAGCGACAGTGTTCCTTTCTCGCGCACCCCGTGGACAGAGTACGGGGCACGATGTAGGGACGGGGCACTACACCATAACCAACTAAGAAAAAGTTTCGTCCTCGAAACTTAAGAATAGAACCTACCTCTATGAAAATAATGAAGGAAACTTTTCCCTCATTTCTGACTCGAGTTCCCATGTCGACTCCTCTGCCGCATGGTTCCTCCAGAGTACGCGGACGAGAGGGATCGCCCGATTTCGAAGCAACTTATCCTTGCGTTCCAATATTTGAACGGGCGCTTCAACGTAGGATAAGTCGAACTTTAGCTCCAGCTGGCCAAAATCCACCACGTGGCTAGGGTCGTGCACGTACTTCCGCAGTTGGGAGACGTAGAAGACATTGTGTACACCTTCAAGCGCCGGTGGTAGGGCAATCTTATAGGCTACGGGGGCGACCCGCTCGAGTATTTCGAACGGCCCAACGAATCTCGGACTCAGCTTCCCCTTCACGCCGAACCGAGTAACTCCACGCATGGGCGACACCTTCAGGAACACGTGATCGCCTACACAGAACTCAAGCGGTCTTCGATGGGTGTCGACATAGCTCTTCTGCCGACTCTGTGCAATCTTTAGTCTTTCCCGAATTAGCTTGACCTTCTGCACCGTCTGTTCTACCAGCTCCGGGCCGAGTATCTGCCGTTCTCCGACTTCATCCCAGCAAATGGGCGATCTGTACTTCCGACCGTACAAGGCTTCATACGGCGCCATTTGGATGCTGGACTGGTAGCTATTGTTATATGCAAATTCTGCCAACGGTAAGTGGACGTCCCAGCTTGATTTGAAGTCGATTGCGCAGAGCCGTAGCATGTCTTCGAGAATCTGATTAACGCGCTCCGTTTGGCCGTCAGTCTGTGGATGGTAAGCTGAACTGAACTGCAACTTGGTACCCAGCGCCGACTGAAGGCTACTCCAGAATCGCGACATGAACCGTGAATCCCGATCAGAGACGATGGATACTGGAACTCCGTGCAGCCGTACGATCTCGTCAAGATAAATCTGCGCCAGCCGATCAACGCTCCAAGTAACTTTAATGGCAATGAAGTGCGCCGACTTGGTTAATCGATCGACGATGACCCAGATGGCGTCGCTCCCCCGTGGTGTCTTCGGCAGGCCAACAATAAAGTCCATCGTGACATGATCCCATTTCCACTCTGGAATGGCAAGGTTCTGCATCTCCCCGCCCGGTCGCTGATGCTCAGCTTTTACCTGCTGACAGGCCATGCATTGTGACACGAAGAGCGCCACATCTCTCTTCATCCCGTGCCACCAGAAAGTCGTGCGGAGGTCCTTGTACATCTTGGTACTGCCTGGATGTAAGGTATACTTCGCGTGATACGCCTTCGACATAATCTCCTTTCGTAGTTCAGAATCATCCGGAACACATAGTCGGCCATTCAATCGCAGCGCGCCGGTCTTGTCTTCCGCAAAGTCGGTCACACTACCTGTTGAAATTCGCTCGCACATTTTCTTCAGGTACGGATCATCCTTCTGAGCGGCCATGATCTTTTCCAGCAAACTCGGCTCTAACTGCAGCTGCGCCAACCGTATATCCCTGAATCGAACTCGGAGATCGATGCCCATTTCTTAGAGATCTTGTAGTAGTCTGCGGTCGATGGATAGCGAGGCAAGGTATTTCCGACTCAGAGCGTCCGCCACCACATTTCCCTTGCCCGGAGTGTAGTCGATCGTCAAGTCATAGTCCTTGATTAGTTCGAGCCAGCGCCGCTGTCGTAAGTTCAGTTCCTTCTGGGTGAAGAGATACTTGAGGCTCTTGTGGTCGGTATAGATCGCGCACGCCACGCCATATAGATAGTGACGCCACAATTTCAACGCAAACACAATCGCCGCTAACTCCAAGTCGTGCGTAGGATAGTTCTTCTCGTGCGGCTTCAACTGTCTGGAGGCGAATGATATCACCTTGTTCCGCTGCATGAGCACGCATCCCAAGCCCTGGCCTGAAGCATCGCTGAATATCTGAAAACCCTCTGGCCCATCCGGAAGTGCGAGTATGGGTGCCGAAATCAGCCGCTGTTTTAGCTCCTGGAATGAAGCTTCACAGTCATCCGACCACTCATACGCGACTCCCTTTTGAGTGAGGCGAGTCAGTGGCGATGCAATCTTCGCGAAGTCTTTCACGAAGCGTCGATAGTATCCCGCCAAACCAAGAAAGCTTCTAATCTCGCTAGCAGACGCAGGCCTTTTCCAATCAGCAACGGCTTCCACTTTCTTCGGGTCGACTGCAATGCCTTCGGACGAAATGATGTGACCAAGGAAGGATACGCTGTTGAGCCAAAATTCGCACTTACTTCGCTTCGCATATAGCTGGTTCTTTCGAAGTGTCTGGAGCACGGTCCGCAGATGTTCTGCATGCTGCGCCCTGTCCTTCGAGTAGATGAGAATATCGTCAATAAAGACTACCACAAATTTATCAAGGAAGGGTCGAAACACCCGATTCATTAGGTCCATGAAGGCGGCAGGGGCGTTTGTTAGGCCGAATGGCATCACCAGGAACTCGTAGTGGCCGTACCGAGTGCGAAAGGCTGACTTTTGCACGTCGTCCGACTTGATCTTGAGCTGATGATAGCCTGAGCGGAGGTCAATCTTCGAAAATACCGAGGCGCCTTACAGTTGATCGAATAAGTCGTCTATACGGGGCAAAGGATACTTGTTCCGGATGGTGGCCTTGTTCAGCTCTCGGTAATCGACGCACAGACGCATGGACCCATCATTTTTCTTCACGAACAACACGGGCGCTCCCCACGGTGAAACACTAGGCCGAATAAATCCCCTGTCGAGTAATTCTTGTAACTGGGTCTTGAGCTCCTTCAGCTCGGCGGGGGCCATTCTGTACGGGGCCTTTGAAATCGGTCGAGTATCGGGGAATGTATCGATGCTGAACTCGATCTCTCGGTCGGGAGGCATGCCGGGTAGCTCGTCCGGGAACACATCGGGGAATTCTGCCACAACGTCGGTCTGACCTACGTTTGCACCCTCCTGTCGCATGTCTCGGACGGACACCAAGTAGCCTTCGCACCCAGAATGCAGCATCCTCCGAGCAGAGATTGCCGAGATCAACATGCAGGTCGACGACGCCTCACCACACGAAAAGCAGAATTCAGGCACTCCTGGTATGCGAAAAGTGACCGTCTTCTTGGCACAGTCTATGGTTGCGTTGCACGGCCCGAGCCAATCCATCCCCAGAATGATATCGAAGTCATTCATGTCTAGGACCATCACGTCCAGACCGATCTTTTGACCGTCGATACAGATAATCCCGTCGGTGCAGGCTGAATTAGTGAGTATTGGTGTGCCCGAAGGTGTACTCACGCTAAGGTCGAGGTCTAATGATACTAACGGAAATTTATGCTCAGCGACAAAGTCCGCCGCTATGAAACTATGCGAAGCACCTGAATCAAATAATACGCGAGCAGGAACATTATTAAAACTAAGTATACCTGTCACGACTGTGTCTGATGCAAGCGCTTCATCCCGAGTCATGGCATAGACGCGTCCTTGTGCATTCTGACGCCTGTCTTGATGGTTTGGTTGGGCAGGCAGAGTAGGTCGAGGCGCCTGCACTCGATTCTCCTGACGGTTTTGTTGGGGAGGGCCATTGCGATTCGGCCGAGGATTTGGGCAGTCTCGGGCATAGTGCCCCCTCCGCCCACAAGCATAGCACTCTGCCTTGGCAAAGCAGTGGTCTTCGGTATGCCCAAGCTGATGGCAATTCCTGCATCGTGGTAACGGGTTCTTGCCTTGGTAGCCGCCAGTGTGTGGACGCTTTGACGCGTGATTGTTGCCTCCCGTATAGCTAGGACGTTTGTGATTGGAGTGGCGCACAACGTCTTCAGCACCGGAAGGAAGCAGGCTCTCAAGACGGAGAGCGTGATTCAGAGCCTCGCCCGTGGTCTTGTACTCCGGGACGCCGACATGCGCACCAATAGATTGTCGCAGTCCCACTTCGAACCGTCGTACGCGGCACTCTTCAGTAGGCAGAAATGCACCAGCGAACTTGGACAATTTGTTGAACTCTGCGGCGTACTGTTGTACCGTCCTGCTTCCCTGCTTCAAAGACATGAATTCATTTTCTTTTGCTTGGCGAACGACGGACGGAAGGTACTCGAGTTCGAAAGCCTTGCGGAACGTGGCCCAAGAGATCGGCGCGGTAGTGTTGTCCGGTCGAATCGCTCGCTTGCGCACGGCCCACCAGTCGTGCGCGTTCAACCGTAGTTGAAGTTGTGCGCAGGCAACTTGTTTTGATTCTTCGATGCCGAGGAGCTCGAAGTGGTCTTCTAGTTCTTCCAGCCAGTCGATCGCAATGGAAGGACCCTCGGTGCCGCTGAAAGAGGTGCGACACGCCTTCTTGAATTCTGACACTTCGAAGTTGTACTTCTTTGGTGCCGCTGGTTGAAGCTCAGGCTCCGCCGTGTCGACTTCAATGGGTGGAATCGTCGGCACGGTGGTAGTAGGTACGGTGACGGTAGGTGCCGTCGCAGAATTTCTGTTGGCCGCAAACGTCTGGACGATCTGCTGCAGGGTATCCATCTGCTTTTGTTGAAGTTTGATGTGCGCATCGAAGCGAGCTTCGAACTGGGCCTGTCGTTCCTCTACTCGTTGATGTCGGTTCTCGGACTGGTTCCGCTGCGCCTCTATCATGCGCAGCATCCTTTCGATGGTATCGTTAGAAGGTCCGGCCTGCCGACGATGCGAGCTACTAGAGCCACTGGAAGCACTTTGTTCTTGCTCGGCCGTGGATTCCGCCACTTCTGCGATACGAAGGCAACGCATCAGTCTCAAATTATTACGGACTCATTGTATGGAACATCTCATCGTTGCGTGGTCAATGGTTTGAAACTCTAGACGCGAGGTCAAAGGATGTAAAGCCGTGCTCTGATACCATTATGTCACGCCCCGATTCCGTCGAATCGATAGTCGTCCCCCGGGCGTGATGCCGTGCGAACCTAAGTTGCGTTCGCACAAGGCATAGTCATAAGGTTATCCGAAACACAACATCAATTTAGAGTACGCAGAGAAATTGAATAACACATTTGAAATGGAAATAGACTTTTCATTGATAATATGAACTTTACATAGACTTCTTTTTACAATCATTGCCGTGCGGGCTACAACATGACTTCGACTTACAAAAATGAACGCCGATGAGATAGTCGTTCCATACATTACACCCTTTTATTACAAGCAAAAACCAATACATATTTCCACCTGCTATGGCGGGAAGTCGAGTCGTCATTTTTCTTTGGACTGATGTGCGGGTCTTCTTCAAAAGGAAATCCAGAAAACAAGCCTTCACACGGACGAGGCTTCAAAAGAATGCACGCCGCCTTGAGCTTTAGTTGGCACGCCCTTCGTAGTTCGGGGTACCTGCGTGGAGAGCGAGGATCAGTACATTACACTTTGTACTGGTGCGTGGCTATTTAAATTTCCAAGCTCTCATTTGGTTGAAGAGTTTATATGACATTAGAGTATGAATGTTTCTAACCATCCTAATGAATTTCCAACAAGTAATGACAAGCATAGTGAACTTTACGTTGAAACTTACCCCGGCGGACCGCGTCGCGCCTTATGAAACTTACCATGTTCTTTCCTTTCAATTGTTATCTTTTGCATATTAAGTGCTATACTTCGTGTGTTGGTCACTGGCTCCCAGAGCCATTGTGGACTCCTTTTTGCTTTTGATTAGACGAGGCCCTTTCAGCGCGAGTAGCGAGCCCCGCTGCAAGTCCTCGCCTAACGTTGTGCCCAGCACAGCTTTTGTATTTGTTTCCTTTCTTGGCCGCAACGGTCCCGTGGCCCCGGATTGCCGTTCGGGAAAACTCTACCTTGTCGACAAGTTGTCTATGACCGTGCAAAGACCATTTTTCTTCTTTTTAGTGATTGAGACATAGCCTACCATTCTCTTTGAAAACTCAATTCTTTTTCCCGTGTTCGTGCCTTTCGTGCCTTTGCATTTATCTTTTTCTTCGTACCAACACTATCGATTTTTTTGCCTAAGAAGGGGGTCGAGAAGAGGAGGGTCAGCCACTCACCTTGAGTTTACCTTGGCGAGCGAACTTGTTGGTCGCGCTAGACGTCGCCTACGCGATTACCTGAAATCGCACAAGCAACCGATTAGAACACTGCATTATTCAAAGAGTTCGATAGGAAATGCGAGTTCGAAATGCAAGCCATGAAAACCATCGAAAACATCCACGAAACGCATTCAGAAAACAAAGCCAAAACCAACGCAAGCGGCGTGAAAAGCAGAGCAACGGGAGGTCTCTCCCGACTCAGCCGCAGAGTCAATCCTCGAGGCGCAACCCGCTGAATATGGGACTTGGTTCCGAAGAAGACATTCCATAACGAGGAATGGATCTTAATTCAACCGTTCCCGTTCGATCGACTCGGTCGATCCCGACCTATCGGTCCCGGCCGAATCGATAGCGACAGTGTTCCTTTCTCGCGCACCCCGTGGATAGAGTACGGGGCACGATGTAGGGACGGGGAACTACAGCGGGAACCGGGGCAGGGGGGTACTGACCGGCCGGAGCGCGGGACACCGCCGGAGGAGGCCGACGGCGGGCGCTGGAGGCGGGCTGAGAGGGGCGCACGGGAAAATCGCGCCGGAGCGCTGTAGGCGCGGGGGCCGCACGCTGGCGGTCGGCCGGCGAAGGGGCCGGGGGTGAGGTCGCCGGGGCGGGCGCCGGTGAAGGGGTGGCACGGAGCTAGGGCGGGACGCGGGTGCTGGAGTCGGGGCGCCGGAAGTGGGCGGTCGCGCGGGGAGCTCGCTGCCGGAGGCGGGCTCGGCAGGACGTGGGGCACGGCTGGTCGCCCGGAGCTGGGCGGCCGGGGGATGGCGCCGGAGATGGTCGGCTCGGGGGCTCGGGGTCGAGCGGTCGGCTAGGGCACGGTTCTGGGAAATTTGTGAGTGACGGGAAATTTGTGAGTGAAGGAGTTTGAGAAAGTGAAGGAGTTTAAGAAGGAAGAGTGGGTGCTGGAGTGTAGGGGAAGTTGTGGAGGAGAGGGAGAAGTGGGGGAGTGAAGTTAGGGGTGCTGGCTTGGTCGTGGGAGACCAAGCCAGTTGGCTTTTATTTTTTTATTATTTTTTAATAACTAATATAAATAATCAGGATTTTAAAAGAGTAAAAATGAATTGGTTCGGAACGGAATTGGGTTTCGGGAAACTGGTCCAGGCTCGGTCTCGCAAACAAAAATTCCAATTATTATTTTGAAAATAATTTCGAACTCATTATATAATATTAATAAATAGTAATAATATAATAATAAATTATAAATCCATTAAATCTAAAATCTGGGTTTCACACACACACACACACACACACACACACATATATATATATATATATATATATATATATATATATATATATATATATATATATATATATATATATATTTTGTTAATACAAATAGCTATATATAAATAATAATATGCAAACTAATTTGTATATAAATAAATATTTATTTTATGTTTTAATTTGTATATTAACTAATATATGTAGTAACAAAACTTTATCAGTTAATATAAAATATAAATTTAGCATGTACAAATAAATATATTAACTAGTATTTTTTTATTATCCTTAGTGTAGATAATAATATATTAACTAATACATTAAACCAAACTAAAAGATTGAACCAATTCAAAAAACTAAAAAACAAACCATACCAAATTAAAATAAATCAAACTAAACAAAACCAAACCAAACCAAAAAGAATTGAACATGTCCCATGTTGGGCAGAAAGTTTTTCTATTCTTACTTTTAGCCAATTTTGTTTAAAAAAAATTAGTGGAAGTAAATTTTCTGTTAAATAAAAACTACATGGGAACGTGAGGTCCTTAAAAAAAAAACTAAAACGGAGGTAGAAACGTCTTGTTTGGTTTTTCCGAATGGAAAGAAAAAAAAATCAATTCTTTGACATTTTATTTATTTGAAAAATTATAAATTTTATTGATTTTTCTTAACAATGTTTGAAAGTTCAAAAAAAATTAGAAAGGAAAGTGAATAACTCAAGTTGAAAAAGTGATTCCTTATTTTAATTGATGGAATTATATTTTCTCCTATTTTTTTTTTCTATTGAAAGTTATTTTTCTTTCCTTTTCAATTTCTTTGACATCCAAATATAAAAAATTAATCACTTTCCCTTAAAACCTTTTCAATTCCATGATTCCGCCGTGCCAAAAAGATATGACCGGGACAGTAACAGATCGAAGATGAGACAACTGACGAAGAAAGCGAACGTGCAACAATTCTGGGTCGACATGTGGGCCAGGTGAATTACATGGGATATGGTTCTTTGTCCTGGTCCAGTCCATTGGGCTCATGTCTGAAAATCTGAACATCCGGTGGGCCCAACAAACTCTTCGCTTCTCACTTCTAAGACTTCCGAAATCCGGTTACGTTTCCGGTAAACTAACCGGAATTACCAACGCCACATAAGTTACTCAGATAAAACATGATGACGTCTAGCGGTAACCACACCGCAGAATAATAATACACTAATCCACTCGGAAAATTTCGTATAAATAGAATGGAAACCTTCATAAACCCCCTCTCTTTCTTCTCGAGCCCATCGGAACAGAAACCCCTTCTCTCCTCCTTTTCTATTTCTGGAAAACCAGGGTTAGGGTTTCGGCGGGGGCTCGGCCATGTTGGACAAGGGGAAGAGGACGAAGGTCTCGGAGGAGGAGAGCGATCGAATCGACGACGAGCTGGTGCTCTCGATAGAGAGGCTCCAGGAAATCCAGGACGAGCTCGAAAAGGTGATGATTTTTTATCAGAATTTGGTCCGATATTAATGCGCAGGTCGTTCGATTTGCTTTGTCGATCGTTGTTGTTTCGTAAAGATTCGTGCTTGCTTAGGCGGGGTTAATGACGAGGACAATTAATTTGGGAGGAGTTGTTGATCGTGTTCATTGTTCAAATCTAGGGTTTTTCTTTGTGTAGAGAGCAAATGCGTGTGTCTAAATTGTCAATGGAGAGTAGTCCTATTTGTTTGTTGATGAATTAGAATTCTCTATCTATATATTAGTATCATGTTGCCTTCTCATTAGGTATGTCATGCCCCGATCTCCAATAATTGAGTCCAACTAGACACGATGTAGTACAATTCTAAGTTGTACTCGTACGAGACATTTAGATATAACAATTTTAAATTATCAATTCAAATACTAAGATTGAGCAGTAGATTAAATAATAAAGAATAACTTTATTAACCATGGAAGGCCTTTGCCAAACAAGACAAATATCTCCCTTATGGATTACAATCCATAAAACAAATTAAATGACAAGTTCCCATATATCATGTCCTTCTATTAAAAAAGAAATAACACCTTCTAGAAATCGACAAAGTGATGAATCAAATGAAAGCTTCTAGTGCCTCAAAGCTTCCGGATTGTTTTCCGGACTTGTAGGTCGGTACATGGGGATGCGATAGTGAGTGGTAAGACCACATCCACCTAAATCAAACACAGTACTCATGTGTGAAGTAACATCCACCTATAAGAATTTGCTTCTTTCAATTCAACTAAAGATAATACATCAAAGGCACCTATAAGCGATATAAATATATAGTGCGCAACCATTTATAATATACCTGCGGCCATGATCCTCTCCTATAAAAGAAGGGATTAGAATATACTGCACATGCAAAACCATTATTAGCAATGCATCATGTCTATATGATTTTGATTTGGGTCATCATAACCATGTTATTAGCATATACCATCATACCAACATAAAGATAGTAAACTCAATCACAAGTTATTATCATTTGTATCAGTTCATACCAGTTGTACCAACAATCTATAATATCATGAATCCAACATAAAAAAACATATACATAACCTTTTTTATTTTTGGTTCAATTTATTATGGTATTGTAATCGTATGAATCTAAAAGAGGGATCAATAGAGAGACTTCTTTTTATTAAGAAGTGAGAGACCGAGGAAGCATAGATCATTGGCCACACACTTGTTCAAGGAATTGTCTAAAGGAAGAAGTATGAGAGATCATTCGCAATGCTTAAGCCTCGCCTTTGTTTTCTTCTGAATTCCACCATACGATTCGGCAAAGCTTTCGTAACTTTTTTTTTTCTCTTATCTCTCAAAGTGAATTATAATGTTGAGCAAATGAAATGAAGAGGAATAAAATATTTATGTAACTTTTAGAAGCAGTTACGAAGAGGTACAATCATTATCTTCCGGAAACAAATTAGATCTCATCATGATATGATTCAATGAATCTGGACTTACTTCCAACTAAAGCCAGATTAACGAATAAAAAAGATTTCAACCAAATGATTAGGAGGTTATCAATGATATCTTAATATATAATTATATATGTCCCCATCATCTAGATACCAATAGATTTCCAAGAAACAGAAGATCCTGGAAGATCATCCCGATATATCAAAAAAAAATCTCCATGGATATCAAAAGCAATGTTATAGATTTCGCTAGGCGGAGTCGGTGCGTTGAGGGCCCGACTAGCACCTAGACGGCGCCTAGGCGCCGATTTGATTTTTTTTTTTATTATTTGTCCATGAGTTTATATATAAATAACATATATGTTACCTTTTGACACAAAGCATATTGAGCTCTTATGGCTAATGTAGCAATGCTTAAGACCTCTCTTGGTTCAAGAGCTTATGGGTTCGAATCCCATATTTGTTTGCTTCACAATTTTTTTTTCAAACACATATAAGGGGGAGGAGAGGAGAGAGAGTCAGCAGACTTCTCTCCTCCCCTCCGCTCCCCTCTTCCCTCCTCCTCCCCTCCGCTCCCCTCTCTCCAGTCCTCCCCTCCTCCTCCCCTCTCCGCTCCTCCTCCCCTCTCCGCTCCCCTCTCCCCTCCTCCTCCCCTCTCCGCTCCCCCCTCTCCTCCTCCCCTCCGCTCCCCTCTTCCCTCCTCCTCCCCTACGACGTCCACGACAGCAGCAGCAGAAGCAACAACAGCAACAACAGCAGCAGTCGGCGGCGGCGACGACGGCGACGGCCACGACGGCGGCGGCGGCAGGTAAATATTTAATTTTGTCAAATATGTTTTTTTTTATTTTCTTTTTCTTGAAAATTTCAAAAAAATTAACCCTAACCCTAACCCTAGGCCCGACTAGCTCCGACTAGGGCCGTCTAGGTCCGCCTAGGCCCGCCCAACGCCTAGGCCGGCCGCCTAGGGCCTTTTCGGTGCGGCCGGCGGCCGCCTAGCGCCTAGGCCGATTTTTAGAACACTGATCAAAAGATCTTACAAAAGATATCGGAAGATCCACCAAAATATGATTTGATATGGCAAAAGAATTCCTTAATGGGTATTCTCAACGCATATGAGACTCGCTGAAGCAAGCCTCTCTTCCAAGCCCAAATTCTATGGCCCATTGGACCCAAATCCAAATCAATAGATCATAACCCATTCCAATAATTAAGCCTACAGAAAATACCAATTTAATGAATTCACAAGTTAAATTGCAACTTGATAACCAAGACTCGAGTCGAGCCAAAACTGAACCCCACTATTAAGCCAAAAATTGAACAGAGCCATAGCATAATTCAAAATGAGAATGGGGTATTACAAGGTCCATAGCATATAATCCCATTATTAACTAAACATGAAACCTCCTGCATTGTTATGTTAAGTAGAGCTGTCAAAATGGGCTAAGCCCGTTGGGCCGGCCCGTCCCGCTGGCCCGTCCCGCCCGCCAAAAAGGTGGGTTGGGCCGAGCATTTAGGAGCCCGCCAAACAGGCAGGCCTAGGTGGGCTGGCCCGCTAGTAGCCCGTCCCGCGGTGGGCTAGCCTGCGGGCCAAGTGGGTTGGCCCGCCACCTATTTTTTTATAAATTTTTTAATTTTTTTACTTAGCACATATATGAGATATGTATTATAAATGATAAAAATTTTCATTTAATGCAAGTAATGACGTATAAAATATTAAATTTGGTCATTTATTTACATGAATGAAGGTGTTTTAAAGAAATATCTACTATTATAATGTTTCATGTATTTTACTTAGTAATTTGATGTATATGAGAGTGAGTAGAAAATATTATATATATGATTTTTTTTCCTTTTAAGAAACTAAATAATAATTTAAATTTTTTTAAAAATTAAGCAGGCCGACCCGCCTAGCCCGAGGCCCGCCGGTGGGTTGGGCTGGGTTGGAATTTTTTCATCCCGCCAAAATGGTGGGTCGGCCCGCCCCGTCCCGCCAAATGGTGGGTTATGATGGGTTACGGGCCGGCCCGCCCCGCCGGCCCGTCTTGACAGCTCTAATGTTAAGTAGTCACTTTCTTTACGTGCACAGTCCACGGGCGGATGGTTACTGATTAATCACATCACTTGGCCGATTAATCGTAATCAATAGACGCTTGGAATTTCAATTAAATCGGACACTCAGTTAATTCGGGTACGTGGACGACTACTCAGCCTATTAATCGCCGATCAATACGTTTTTTGGATCATTGTTGTGCTGACCAGAGGCCATTCCTAGCACTTAGTTCTCTAGTTTGTAAGCCTTTTCATTAATGTAACTAAGTTTCTAGTGGGAAATTTTGATAGTAATACAATGAAAGATACACTTAGGAGTGATGAATTATAATACAGGATTCCATTTCAACGCCATAGTTTTCTATTTATATTTGTTACCATGTAATTTGTAGGGACACGGTCTGAGTCATAATTGGATGACAGTTCGGATGCAATTTTACATATGGAAGAGGCCTCGATTGAACAGCTTGTACGAGAACTATGGATGGCAAGGTTCACATGCATTATCATTATCGGCAATTCGGCATTGGTTGCAGACCCTTCTTATAAGTATGGGTATAGTTTTTGTGGTTTCAGTTCGGGGTTTCAGAGCTATCAGTTTTGGAAAGAGAAATAATTTATAGCATACAACTTTTAGAAATATAACAGTTCATTGTGTTGTTAAGGAATTTTATCAACATATTGTAGCATGTTGAACTTTGGCAAGGTTCACATGCATTATCGTTATCGGCAATGGTTGCAGACCCTTCTTATATGGGCATAGTTTTTGTGGTTTCAGTTTGTGGTTTCGGAGTTATTGGTTTTGGAAAGCCAAATAATTTATAGCTGTAGAAAATAATGGTTGGATAATTTTATTGATGGACTACTTCACTATATATAGGGAGTCTAGCTCCTCTACAAACTACATATTCCGATGTGGGACTAAAAGTCCCTTATTGATTCTCAACACTCCCCCTCAAGATGGGCGATAGATATTGATCATCCCCATCTTGTTACATAGCTTCGACAGACTTAATGAACTAAGACCCTTAGTCAGACAGTCTGCAACTTGTTCTTCTGAGCGGATATGGTCAATCTTCAGTATCCCTTGTTCCAGCTTCTCCTTGATGAAGAATCGATCAATCTCGATGTGCTTCGTTCTGTCGTGCTGAACTGGATTGTTAGCTATACTTATTGCAGCTTGACTATCGCTCAGAAGACGCAATGGTGCTCCCTTATCCAGCTTCAACTCTGTCAGTAATGCTTTCACCCATAGCAACTCTGACACTCCCAGAGCCATTGCTCTGTATTCTGCTTCAGCTGTCGACCGTGCTACCACAGACTGTTTCTTGCTTCTCCATGAGACCAGATTTCCTCCTACAAAAACACAGTATCCTGTGGTAGACCTTCTGTCGTCTATGCAGCTCGCCCAGTCTGCATCACAGTATCCCTCAACTTCTATGCGTCCATTCTTCTTGAACCATAGCCCCTTTCCCGGCGTTCCTTTCAGATACCTCAAGATCTGAAATACTGCTTCCATATGATCCTTTCTTGGATCATGCATGTAGCGACTCACTACACTCACCGCAAATGAGATATCAGGGCGAGTGTGTCCCAGATAAATCAATCTCCCTACAAGTCGTTGATATCTTTCACGATCAACGGGCTCTCCTGCTTCTGCTCCCATCTTGCACTTCTGGTCAATTGGAGTGACCGCTGCTTTGCATCCTAGCATTCCTGTCTCCTTCAGCAGATCTAGTGTGTACTTTCTCTGTGAGAGAACAATTCCTTGTTCGCCTTCACACACCTCGATACCTAGAAAGTACCTCATCGCTCCTAAATCCTTCACTTCAAACTCCTTTGCGAGTTTTGACTTCAGTTTAGTGATCTCGACTTCATCATCACCTGTGATCACTATATCATCCACATATACAGCAAGTATAGTGATGTGGCCTCTTGCATGCTGGAGGAAGACCGTATGATCTGCATTTGTTTGACGGTATCCCATGCCTGTAACAGCCTTTCTGAATCTGTCAAACCAGGCTCGAGGAGATTGCTTGAGTCCGTATAGCGACTTCTTCAGTTTACACACCTTTCCTTGCGACGTCCCTCCGTTTGATGCCGTCGCGTAGCATCCTGGCGGGAGCTCCATGTATACTTCTTCTTGCAGGTCCCCATGAAGAAAGGCATTCTTCACATCCAGCTGGTACAGCTTCCATCCATAATTCGCTGCAATGGAGACCAGAGTTCTCACGGTGCTCATTTTTGCTACTGGGGCAAACGTCTCATCATAGTCTATGCCATATGACTGTGTGAATCCTTTTGCAACCAACCTTGCCTTGTATCGCTCAACCTTTCCTTCTGGCGTCTCTTTCACTGTGTACACCCATTTGCATCCCACAGCTTTCTTCCCTTTGGGTAATGGAACCAGCTCCCATGTCTGATTTTTCTCCAGTGCCCCAAGTTCTTCCATCATTGCAGCTTTCCACCTTGGATCTTTCTTTGCTTCCTGCCAACACTTGGGCAACGAACTAGAGTCTAACGATGCAATGAAGGCTCGATAATTCGAAGAAATGTTAGAATAAGACAAGAAGTTGGCAATGTCATGTTCGTAATCATCAAAACGAGCAGGAGCCTTACCCGCATTGATGCGAGAAGATCTCCTTAAGGGAGCAATAGGTGGTGGAGAGATCATACCATCCGAGTCAGAGAGATCCGCATCAGAATCCGAGTGATTCAGTGCGGGGGTAACATCTTCAGGAGTTGGGGCAGGAGTAGACGAGGGACTTGGTACAGTAGGCACAGGGCACGGCATAGGCACAGTACTGGACTTCTGTTGTCTCCTTCTGTAGACTTGGAGCTCCTTTTCCCTTGTCTGCTGCTCCTCCTGCGTAACATATGGATCTTCTTCTTCAGTTTCTGTATCTGAGTCACTATGCTCTCCCCCTTTCGTCCAGTTTTCTACAACCGGACACGGAACCGATCCGACGACCACATTTGGGTGTATTATCTCCCCCTCACATCGAACACCATCTGTGTTAGGTGTGTCACCAAATGCGGAACCTTCATCCGAACCATAGTATGGTTCGAGTTCTCGGAAAGTAACGTCCATGCTGACAAACATCTTCCGCTCGACTGGACTCCAACAGGCATAACCCTTCTGTGTCGCCGTGTAACCAACAAAGACACATTTTACTGCCCGAGGATCCAGTTTGCCAACGCCTGGCCGATTATCCTGGACAAAGCATACACATCCAAAAACTTTTGGTGAAACAGTGTATGTATTGGCTCCAGTAAGCATCTCCAATGGTGTCTTCCAGTCCAATACCTGAGATGGCATTCTGTTGATGAGATAAGAGGCCGTCAATATAGCCTGCCCCCATAAGTGCTTCGGGACATTCATAGCCAGCATCATCGTCCTTGCAACTTCCAGCAAGTGTCTGTTCTTTCGTTCCGCCACACCATTTTGAGCCGGAGTATAAGCACATGAAGTTTGATGAAGTATTCCATGAGTGGAAAAATACTCAGCAACCCGCTTATTCGTATACTCCGTCCCATTGTCGGATCGGAAACACTTAATCTTAGCGCCATATTGTGTTTCCACTCGTCGATGAAAGTCCTGAAAGGCCTCAAGGACGTCACTTTTATTTTTCAGAAGGTAGACCCATGTCACACGGGTATAACAATCAATAAATGTGACGAACCATCGAAAGCCGTTAATTCCGATTGTAGGACAAGGGCCCCATACGTCTGAATGTATCATGTCAAAAGCAACTGAACTCCTATTCCCTGTGCTCACATACGAGCTTCTGGTATGTTTTCCCAAAGCACAAGCATTACAAAACAACTTCTCTTTATTAGCCCTTTGATATAAGGACGAATACATTCTACCAATAACCGGAAAAGAGGAATGACCGACACGCTGGTGGTGGAGTAGCAAGTCGGCTTCAACACTGCGACAGGAAGCTTCTGGTGATGCGTCTGCTACCAAGGATGCCAATGCTTTGTCCAGTCCAGTCCTGTCTAAATACCACAGTCCCTTATGCCATGTGCCAGTCCCAAGTCGTCGTCCTGTCCCTTTCTCCTGAAAAGTCACCTGAGAAATGTCAAAGGAAACAGTACAGTTAAGATCAAGTATAATGGCACTAATGGATAGAAGATTGACAGGAAAAGATGGAGCATGAAGGACATTGGTTAGAGTGATGGAAGGGGTGCATGCGACAGTGCCTTTACCCATTACAGGGTTGGATGTACCATCAGCGGTCTGAATACTCTCCGGCAATGGTAGGGGAGTATATTCCCGAAACGCATTACGGGACCCCGTGACATGGCGAGATGCCCCAGAGTCCATAATCCATCCTGGCTGATGGATAGATGCAAGAGCACGTGCAGAATCATCGGTGCTGGTTTGGGCAAAGCAAGTGAAGTGATCTCCCGAGGTTGAAGATGCCCCAGGACTGTCGGCCGAACCCAGCTTCGTGCCACGCAACTTCTCAAGGAACTCCCGCTCAAGCGGAATTATTTCAGCCAGGTGATGCTCTACCCCTTCTTCCGCCAGATTTGCTTTGTGGCCGCCCCTTCGACCAGCATATCCTCCTCTACCACCACGTCGGCCTCCACGACCTCGTCCTCGATCAGTAGACTGATTGCGCAAGGGTTTTGGACAAAATCGGATGTAATGTCCGGAGTCACCACAATTGTGACAAACACCACCCATAGATGGAGGTTGATTGAAGGCAGCAAGGGCAGACTTTTCAACCGCGGCTGGCTCCCCCTGGGAGAAGCCCTTGTTGGGCATCAACTTCAGTCGAGCTTCTTCCTGTGTCATGACAGCGATAGCTTCCTCCAAGGTCGGTAGCGTAGGTTGGGAAAGTAGGATATTCCGTCGCTGCTCAAATGCAGGGTGTAGTCCCTTCAGGAATTTCATCATACGCTGCCGGGAAATATAAGCCATGAACGCCTGAAAGTACTTTGCGAAGGCTGGTTCGACTTGTGCATCTTCCATCCCAAGAGGATCATAATGATCTAGATCAGACCAATACTTCTTCAACAGGGCCGCGTACTCAGAGATGGTACGGTCGTCTTGGGCCACCCTATCGAGTTCATCTTGCAGTTGAAAGACTCGCATAGGGTTGCCGGAGCCGGAGTACATATCTTTGAGAGTTTGCCATATATCAGCAGCAGCCTCCATAGCCTCGACATTGCCCGACACTTGGTCGGTTAAAGAGGCAGTCAACCACCCAGCCACGACGTTGTTGACAATCTCCCACACAGCAAACTCCTTCGTGGAGTGATCGGCTGGCGCCTTGGTTTGGCCAGTAACATAGCCAACCAAGCCACGTCCCTTCAGTGTCCGTATCGCCTGCCGCGACCACTTCAAGTAGTTGGAAGTTCCTTCCAACTTCATCTCCAGTTTCTCCAACTTCCCCATTTTGTAAGGCGACGGATCCACATCAGTATGGATCACACGTGGGGTTACCTCGGTTAATCTCTTGGATAAGATATCATCAACCAAGGCCTTCATCTCATCGGCCGTCAGTTTGCCACTGATCGAATCCATGGCGTCTTCAACTGTGAACTCAATTCGTCGTCTTCTGCGTCGTCGTCGGAGCCTGCAACTGACCCAACGTCGTCGTCTTCTTCGTCGTCGTCGTCTTCGTCGTCTTTGTCGTCTCCGTCGTCGACGTCGTCGTCTTCAACGCCCGAGACTTTACTAATGCGCTACGAACTTGGCCAGCACCGGCGCACGCATGTAAAGTGAACACGTCAGGACACCAGAGAAGACATGAGCAGTCTCTGCAAAGGTCCCGATGTGAAGAAGGAATAACAAATAAAGCATTTGTTAGTTCCAAACGGCGTAAGCACGGAACAGAGTTGGTGCAAATAAAGATTTGACAGCCGTCTCTATTCGAAATACGCCATTTTTTTTTTTTGTTTGTTTTTTTGTTTGTTTGTTTTTTCCTTAAAAGCTAGGGTTAGGGTTTGATGGGTTTGCTATGGTGTCCATGGCCAAAAAAAAACTAGGGTTAGGGTTAGGGTTTGATGGGGTCGGGGGGGGGGGAGGTCCTGGTCGGGGGGGGGGGGGGGTCTGGTCTGGGGGGGGGGTCGGTTCTGCTATGGTCGGGGGGGGGGGTTCTGCAGGGGGGGTCGGGGTTGGGAGGATCTGGTCGGGGTTGGGAGGATCTGGTCTGGGGGGGGGGATGGTCGGGGTGGGGGGGATTCGGCTATGGGTGGAGGGTGCAGCGGAGGGTTCAGCTATGGGGGGGTTCGGCTATGGGTGGAGGGTGCAGCGGAGGGTGCAGCGGAGGAGTGGTGCGGCGGAGGTTGGGTGCGGCGAGGGAGGGGTGCGGCTAGGGGGGGGGTGCGGCTAGGGTTTAGCGGAGGGGGGGTCGGCGAGAGAGAGAGAAAAAAAATTTGTGTGGAGAGAGAGAGAGAGAGTTATGGCTCTGATACCATGTAGAAAATAATGGTTGGATAATTTTATTGATGGACTACTTCACTATATATAGGGAGTCTAGCTCCTCTACAAACTACATATTCCGATGTGGGACTAAAAGTCCCTTATTGATTCTCAACAATAGCATAGTGTTGATAAGGAATTTTATCAACATATTGTAGCATGTTGATATTTGGCAAGATACAATGATTGTGTGTACATTGTTTCTACTTTCTACCATACTTCTCTCTTTTGTCCAATTTTTTTGCCGATATATGACCCGAAAACACGGTTACAATTTCGGTATTGGCCAATATCTGTTGGGATAAGTATCAGATTAGACATGCCAAAAATGATACAATACGGATACATTGTCGGTATCGGCCAATAGTGCGAATTTGTCGAACATTAATTTCAAGCCTTTGTACACTAATGCAAAAAAGTCCCTACTAGCCTAATTAAAGTTTATAACCACTTCAAAGTCTAGGCTAGTTGTAGTCTGTCTATGCCAAGTTTTGTCATATCAAATGGTCTCTTTACGATACCAATCTTTATTAGTCCTTCAAATTCGACTACAGATAATATAACCTTAATCAAAATACCTTTCGTCTGCAATCCATTTTTGTGAAGTGATATCTCAATACCCAAAACCCAAGATAGTTCGGCTCCTAGATCACGAATATCATGTCTGGTCAATTATAATAATTCATCAAATATTGAGGTATTCATATTTGGCATGTAGAATTTCTATGATCATGGCAGTTTTGTAGATGTGATATTATTATGTGTGCTACGTTGGTCCCTAAATTCAGTTTAGCGATTTCCAATAACTCGAGGTTTAATTCGGGTGGGCGGTTGTCTGTTGGTTTGGGTTGTTTACACACACTACTGATATCCTTTAAATGTGTTTTAGTATGCAACGGAGTTGGGTGCAGATTTTTAGCTTCTCATATGTCTGAGGTGTGTCATTTCACACTGGAACGTCTGTTGCAACAGCTGATACATGTATGACATCTATCTTAAATTTGCTTCCTAGATCTTAACCAGTTGATAGGGCTTTGCATTAAAAATCCATTCATGGTGGAAGTCGTAAGTCTTTTCTCTCGGCATTGTCATCTTGGAAAGATCATGGTGGAAGTCGTAAATCTTTTCTCTCGGCATTGTCATCTTGGAAAGCCTTCTGAACATCTCGTGCATTGGATTCAGAGACATAGTCACAAATTCGGCATTCGGGAATAAGAAGGTTGAGAAGTTCAGAATTCAGAAAAAATCGGGGAAATTTGGAACAAGTTCGGCAAATGTTCGGAAGTATATATATATATATATATATATATATATATATATATATGCAGAGGGGGTGTGGCGGCCCAAGGGGAGTATGGAGTTCTTCTCACGAGAGAATGGGTTTTACTATGTGAAATTTGGCTTGGAGGAAGATGTGTCCAGGATTATTCAAGGAGGGCCCTGGTCCTTTGACGGACGACTTATTATCCTGAAGGAGTGGACACCGGAGCTGAGATGTGAGAAGGAAGTGCTGAACGCGATTTCCGTCTGGATTCGCTTTCCTGAGTTCCCTGTGAAATACTGGAGCATTCCTCTGCTTATGCGATTAGCTAGCTTGGTCGGTAAGCCGATCAAGGCGGATGAGGCTACGGCTTTCCGTACCAGACTGATGTATGCCAGAGTATTTGTGGAGATAAAGGTCGGGACGGAACTTCCGAGTATTCTCGAGTTTCAGGTGGCATCCGGGGAGGTGTTGACTCAGGCTGTGGAGTATGATTGGATCCCCCCAATGTGTTCCTTCTGCGAGTGCTTTGGTCACTCTTCTAGTGCTTGCCGGACTAGAGGGACGGAGACAACTAGGTCATCGGTAGCGCAGATGGAGGTAGTGGAGCCAGAGGTGGCACCCAGTCCCATCGCAGGAGTGGCGGCGACAGTCAGGCCGATGGAGGAGGTCTCCCTGATAGAGGGGGACAGGAGGTCCATGACTGACACCCCGCAGAGACATGAGGGTTCTCAGGACGCGATAGTCCCGTTCAGGCCCCAGAGGTGTATGGTGACCAGGGGTACGAGTTCCCTGGATAGCAGACAGGATGGGATGGAGACTTCTATGGTGAAAAAGGTCTATAGCAGGAAAAGCCATGCCCCGTCCCCACGGGAAGAGGAGCACCAGCCAGGGGGGCTTGATAATCAGACCGTGGCCAACCCAGATTGGACCTTGACTCTCTCCAGGATTCAGGCCCATCTTGCACCTTCCTCGGGGACGGGGATGGGAGAGGATATAGATCTGATGGACGGGACACTTCCTCGGGTGTCAGTCCAGATGGAGTCCAGGGGATCCTCACATTATTTAATTAATGTCGGTCCTTGTCTGGAACATTCGTAGTGGGTGTTCCATTGGGAGATGAAGGAGATTAGTGGAGTTCTGAAGAGGGTGAAGAGTGACATTACTATTCTTCTCGAGACGAAGATTAGAGGGAAGACTATGTTATCTCGCAGGACGCCTGCGAACTGGGCTCACATCCACAACCTGGATCTTTGTTATATGGCTATGATCTGGGTTTGGTGGAACAGAGATAGTTGGAAGGGAGAACAGGTTCTGATGAGAGAGCAGCTTATTGGCATTTCCTTTGTCAACAAGGGAGGATTCTACTTCATTCTTGGAGCAGTTTATGGGCACAATGATAGGCGGCTTAGGGAGACCTTGTGGGCGGACATCGTGCGAGTAGGTCGTATGGCGGAGTACCTGTATCTTCCCCTGCTGCTTATGAGAGACTTCAATGCCATGCTGCATCGACAAGAGAAGGTGGGAGGTCGTTCAGTGCCTGATTCGATCTTATACGACTTCCAGAGGTGTCTCCTCTTGTCTGGGCTGAGGGGACTGGAGAGAGCCGGACACATCTGGACCTGGCACAATAAGGCGGTCCACAACAGGATTGCCTGTCAGCTGGATCGGGCTTTGGAAAATAGCGAATAGTTTCGCTACTTCCCGAATTCCATGGCGGAAGGGCTAGCGGCAGGGACCAGCGATCACTCCCCTATCCGGGTGGGTCTCTCTGAGAGGCCCACTTGGAAGACTCGGCCATTCCGGTACAACAATGACTGGTACCTTTCTGCGGGATATGAGGAGGCTGTTATGGGAGGGCTACGATATACTCGGGAGGGCACGGCTCAGTTTCGTATGGCTCACAAACTCAAATAGGTCAAGAAAGCTATTCGGGATTGGGTGAAGAAGATGTCGCGGTCTTCCCTGGAGGATAAGGAGGCCGAGCTTCATGAGGTTCAGGAAGCTTTGAAGGCTGACATGCTGAGCGGTGAGTTGGCGGCTAGGGAGCGGGACCTGATTGCGGAGGTCAACATCATGAGGCTTCAGTAGGAGATTAGTGCGGCCCAGAGGGCCAAGTGTTCATGGCTCAAGGATGGGGATCGGTGCACCAAGTTTTTCTATGATGTGATCTGTGCCAGACAGCATCGGAACAGCATCTCCAGGCTGCTTAATGGCGAGGACAGGCTTGTTGGCGACCCGGTGGTGATTCAGGAGGAGGCAATCAGGTTCTATTCTGACTTATATCAGCAAACTGATTATCCCACCACGTTCTCAGGTCTTGTTACGAAGAGGCTGGTGACGCACCATGGGAATAGCTTACTGTTGGCCCTTGTGAGATTGGAGGAGGTAGAGGATATTGTGATGAAGGCAGATCCAAATAAGACTCCGGGGCCTGACGGCTTCTCTTGTGGGTTCTTTAGACGTCATTGAGGTGAGTTAAAGTTTTCAGTTCTGGAGGCGATGCAGGAGTTTTTCTTGGAAGGGAAGTTGTTGAAGGAGCTGAATTACACTTCCTTGACCTTGGTTCCGAAGAAGGAGGGTGCTACCTCCCTCGCCGACTTCAAGCCTATTGCGTGTTGTAATTATCTATACAAGATAATTACTCACCTCATGTGTCGACGTATGGAGGAGATTATGCAGGGCTTGGTGTCTCGGAATCAAGCGGCTTTTATCAAGGGGAGCTCGATTGCTGAGCACAGTCTTCTTGCACATGAGATGGTGAGGAATTTCAACAAACCGGGAGGGATGAAGGCATGCGTAAAGCTGGATTTGCGGAAAGCCTATGACACGGTCAACAGGGACTTCCTCTGCCACCTTATGCTTGCTATGGGGTTTGATGAAAGATGGGTGGCAAGGGTGAGGGAGTGCATATGCTCCCCCACATTTTCGGTCCTCATTCAGGTTACTCCATATGGATGCTTCTCGAGCAACAAGGGACTGCGGTAGGGGGATCCTCTCTCTCCGTACCTGTTCACTCCGGTGATGGAGTACTTCACTTATATGATGGACCTGGCGGTACATAGTAGGGAGATTATTCCTCTTTTCAGGCAGGTCAAGCCGGTGGTGTCTCACTTGATATATGCTGACGACCTCTTGGTATTCCTGCATCCATCCATGAGGGGGTTGAGGGCGCTTTCAGATATTATGGAGGAGTTTGGACGGTTGTCCGGCCTGCAGCTGAATAGGGAGAAGAGTAGGGTCTATTTCAGTTCTTTGCGCACACTCAAGCTGGAACGGGCCCTTGTTCTGGAAGTGGAGAAAGGAGAGTTACCGGTGAAGTATTTGGAGGTCCCGTTGACGGTCAATTATGCCAAGGATCAGGATTGTCTTAGCCTGGTGGATTTTGCCCAAAGGAGAGTGGAGGGCTGGCAGGCAGCTGGACTGTCCTTTGATGGCCGTATTGAGCTAGTGAGGTCTGTTATCTCTGGCATCGCTATGTTCTGGTTGCAGTCGATTTAGATTCCAGTAGCTACCATAAGGAAGGTGGAGTCCATTTGTGCTAATTTCATCTGGAGGGGAGGTATGCATGCGATCGCTTGGAAACAACTCTGTCAGCCCCGGGAGGAAGGAGGAGTTGGGTTGCGACCCCTTCGGACGGTTAGGGAGGTATTTGGGGTGCGGATGGCGTGGCGGTTCATCAAAGGAGGTTCCCTTTGGGCAGAGTGGCTGGCTAGCAGATATGTGCGGCGGATGAATTTCTGGACTTGTAGGATTGATAACAATTTCTCGGTCTTATTTAAGGCTATACTTAGGTGCAGACCGGTCCTACAGTCTGCTATATGCATGATTATGAGAGATGGGGCGAATACTGATCTTTGGCTGGACCCGTGGATGGGAAATGGCTCCCTTCTGGAGATCTTGGGGGCTCAGATGGACAGAGAAACGAGCAGGGGAGTGAAATGTAGTCGGATTATCGGGGATAGGAGCTGGAGGTCTGAGGAGTATCTATAGACGACTCAGTTTGGGGAGAAGATTCGTCGGATCACTATCGATACTAGCTTGATTGCGGACTCCTGGAGTTGGGTTGATCCTGGTTCGGATGTAGGGTCAGGGATATTCAGTTTTAAATGTTGTTATAATCTGGTTCGGACCCCACATGACAGGATTGCGGAGTATGACTTTATCTGGGCGAAGAAAATTGCTCGCAAAATGTAGCTTTGTTCATACAGACTCCTTCTAGGCAGGTTGATGACGCGGGATAGACTTATTAGGTTTGGGATGCAGATTCCAGACCCGAAGTGTGTTCTCTGTACAGGTGACGCGGAGTCTATGGACCACCTATTCTTTGAGTGTCCATGGACTTGGCACATCTGGGAGGAGCAGTGCATGCGATTGTTGGGTGGAGTTGGCAGTGCCAGAGATATCCGGAGGACCCTCAGCTGGATCAGAGATCGCCGAGGTATGGACCCTGGTTGGGCCAAGATGGCTAGAGTTAGACTTGCAGCATCAGTTTGGCATGTCTGGAGGGAGCGCAACAGGCGTAGCTTTGAAGGACTGACTACTCCGCCAGTAGGAATTCTACATAATATAGAATTCGATGTATCTGTAATGGCCCCTTAACTGGGGAGGGAGACGTGAGAATAGTGTATTGTAATACCGATACCGTGATTTGCGTGGAATAAAATTTACCCTTATTCCAATATATATATATATATATATATATATTGATTGTATAATGTATATCCTTTTACCTTCTCTACATTACATTGTAAAAGTCTTCATTCTGGTAGTTCTTGTCATTATTATTGTAAGCATGAGAAAAGTTAATTGAAACTGAACACTCTTTGTCAATAATCACTATGGAAACGTTTAAAGCCATAACTAACCAAATAAAGGAGAATACATCCATTCCTCTTCACGATAAAGCAACAATAATTATAACGCACTGAAGGTGCATTAATAGCCAACCGTCTTCAGTAATTTACCGGTGAATATTTCATGAAACTTCGTGAATATTCACGGATTGGAGAATAACACGCGAATAATTCAAATTATTTGCCAAATAGTACATATTGTTCGCTAGCCAACGACTAACTCACACACATTTAAGTTTTTCCATCTACTTGCGAATTTGCGATAATTTGTGAATATTGTGACTATATTCAGGGAGGCCTCACCAGTTAATTACTACTCTGTTTTAGGATAATGTAATTATGATGCAATGTTTTCATGCATTGCTGACATTTAATGGTGATTATAGAATTAGAAGGAAATTTAAAAATAATTGGAAATCTCCGGGGTCCTTTTGGTAATATATAGGGATTGACATGCAGAGAAAGTTATTTCATTAGTTTGTCATGTTACATTGGGCTATTAAACTTGTTACTATAATAGCACGATGCTAGGATTTTCTTACTATGAAGCTGTTTGAATACTTTGGTAATTTACCAAATGAGCTCATGCTTTCAAGTCATGAATTGCAAGTCTCAATTTACTTAATTTAGTGATGCAGATCGGAAACTTAGTTTTCTTATGCCTTCAACCTCAGGAATCGTGATACCCAAAATAATTAAAGGTATGACAATATAAAAGGAGTAAGTAGCCATTATGATGTATGGAAGTGGAACAAGTGTTAGATAAAGAAAACAAGCTTGCCAAATGTAGCTTGAAGCCCAATTATTTCCTAGCCTCGTATTTATAAGTTGGAAATGGTATTGGAAAGGACTCCTCAAAGGACAAACAATCACTCGTCTTCTTAATTTATTGAAAGTGGAAAGTGATTTTGTCATTTTGACTTTCTAATGGATTTTTCTCATAAGGTCAAAATTTTAATTGCATGGAATTCTAAGGAGTTTTTGGGTAATATACCCTTTAAGTCATCACCATTATGAAGAAAAGTTGTTCTACATGAAATAAAACAGTAAAAGGAAACCCATGTGTATTATCCTCCATATAGGAAACCAGTGCTTGGAGGTACTCGTTAAGATGTGTTCTCTCCAAAATTTCAACATTTTTTAGTTCTACTGAGCCATTATTATTTCTGCCTAGTATGAAGGGATATACACAAAATATTGACATTTTGGTAGTTAATGATGAGACTAATAAGGAAACTCGGTTTGAAGGTTATTATCTAATCCAGTTAGGATGAGTTTTCTGGGTTGCTTTCAATGATAGTTCCTATCAACTTTCTTGTTCGCATTATGTTTCTTTTGTTAGAGTCCTGTACAACTTCATGTTGGTTAATGCTTGGGATTTCTGTTTGGCTTCAAATTTGGTTTTGGAATATATAAAAGGCTTATTTTATGTTCCTTAAACTAATAAAAAGTCTATGTGGGATCAAGAAAAGATTAATAATGAAATTAATACAGAACCAATTCATAGTATTATCATAGAAGATTTTCTAGTGGGGGCGAAGAGAGAGAAGAATGAGGGCAGCTCTTGATCAATACAATAAACATGGTAAGACATGAAAGTGCACTGAACACATTGCATCAGCTTGTTGCTTGTTGTATCCTAGAGTAGGTAAGGTGCACTGTGGCTACATCTAAGTGGTTTATGATGGCTCTAGTGATCAGTCAGAGGAAGACAGCACTACAGAAGTTATATAAGCAGGTGGCAAGTTTTCTAGGTCTATGACAGAGTTGAGGACTTTGTTGGTGTGGCCAACAATCTCCTCCCTCCAGACCACTATGTCTCATCCCTCCATAAATTTCCCTTGATTAATCTTGTCAAGAGTTTCAAAGCTTTGTTTAACTGCCATCATTTGTTGTCCTGAAAGCTAAGTTACCTGCTTGACTAATTTGTCCTTAGAATGTGCTCTTTGGTCTCGACAATAATTATGGCTGTTTGAGTTGAATATTTTGATAGCATGGCTTTCTAGCTAATAGTTTAAATTTTAAATAATTTAATTACTGTGTATGTAGTCAAATTGGGAAAGTATAAGTCCAAGTATAATGGTTCTTGATTGTGATAGGCTAGGTTGTCAACTTGCTATACATATCCTGTATTGATTAGCTCGTGTAACATATCGTGTATCATACCATATGATATGATAACCCTTGGTCCATACTTTATAAATCCATATAGAAATATGATTGAAAATAGTATCCTTACCCAAACAACCATCATAGTAACATCACGAATCCTATCTGTTCTATCAAAGCTGAAAAAAACAAAATAAAAATAAGATAAAAATGAAAATGGAAAAAAACAACTTGCTTTTGGTCGGAGACAATTTTGGAGGGTCGTTAGAGTTTTAAAGGAGATCTGGAAGTGTATGGTTTGGAGGTTTGGTTAAATGGAAGAGAGCCATAGAGGAGGACATCTGAAGATGGAGCAGACCCATGGCGGAGGAAGTCAGTGGAGGAGCTGCTGGTGGATTTGGGGGAAAAAAGTAATATGCTGACTTGAATAAGATGGGCCAGATCTAAGAGTTTAAACCCACTTTGTTTCAGTCTAATCCGGTAACTATCCATTTAACTTATCTACTTTGTTTGGGATACATATCGTAATGAATGATACGAAATGTGTAAAGTCTGAACCATACCCCACCCCCACCCACCCACCCACCCACCCACCACAACACACACACACACTCGTACCATAGTAAAACAAAGGTAACAGGTAAATAATTTGGTAGAATTGTTCTCCTGGGTAGCAGTTTAGCTGTGTAAAAATAATTTAGTTTGATATTTATTTTGCTGGGTATATAGAAAAATAGTTGCCAAGATCATTCTGAATCTGAAGGATTTATTTATTATTATTCATTATATTAATTTGTTTCTTTAAGAGTCTCACTGTCCTTGAACTGTACCAGATTTTGCTACTTTGCTCCAAATTACTATGCATTATTTTTTCTGTTGCTATATCTGCTTATCTTTTCCCTTTTTTATATGTTATTCATATGGGTTGTAGGTTACTGAGGAAGCAAGTGAGGAAGTATTGGAAGTGGAGCAGAAGTACAGTAAGATACGTAGACCAGTCTACAACAGAAGGAATCAGATTATCCAATCCATTCCAGACTTTTGGTTGACTGCGGTTTGTATCCCCTTGCTGTCGTATCTTCTTGCATGTGAGATTTGGCCATCTTTCTGAAACCTGCTCACCAGAATTTCCCTTGTAATGTAAACAATCTGCAGTTTCTAAGTCATCCTGCACTAGGGGACCTCTTAACTCATGAAGACCAAAAGGTACTCCGTGATAACAGTCCAACATTTAAGTTAGCAGATCTGCTATGATTATTCTGTAATCTTGTGTGCTGAAGTTAATTATTTTTTTGTAATCTTTAGATTTTGAAGTACATGCTTTCGTTGGATGTGGAAGATTTTAAAGATGTGAAGTCAGGCTACTCGATTACATTTGTGAGTTTCTTGCTTTTCTAATTGTTGACATGACCTTGATAGAAATTCTAGTCTATTGGTTACTTTTGTCTTATAAACTGTTCAATTGTCCAGACCTTCTCCCCCAACCCGTACTTTGAAGATACAAAGCTCACAAAGGCATACCATTTCTCCGATGAAGGAACAACTAATGTAACTGGTACGAAGATTAAATGGAAGGAGGGAATGGTAAGGGAAAATTATCATTTACAGTGTGTTTCTTCCCTTGTATAACTTTGTTTCTAAAGCTTCTTTTGTATAATTTTTTGAAGGGTCTTGCTGACGGTTTGGCTGGTGCGAAGAAAACGGTCAAACGAGATCTTGCTGAGGAAAGGTTGTTTCTTTGCCTTACTGCTCTTACTTTAAATTATAGGTATAGGGATAAACTAATGTTGCTTTAAGTTTCAAAGGAAAATATATGGTCCTTGACTCCCTGCTTTGTATCCATCTATTGTCAAGATTTATATATCATATGTTATGCTAATAAATTGTCCTTGAAATATAATAAATTGATTTAGCAACTATAGTTTAATTTTCTGCTTGTGTAAGTGCTCTGTGGTCGTTCAATTTTAAACTTGAAGAGTCTTATATCATAACCCAAATTTTGTTTCTGTTCCATTGTATTGTTGAATTTTTTATTATAAAATTTCTGGTTCTGTCTTTGCAGGATACCTTTGAAGTTGAAAACAACACTCCATAGGACAACTATAAGAACAACCATGCTTTATGGATCGGAGTATTGATCAATTAAAAAACATGTCCAGAAAATGTGTAGCTGGAATGTGAATGCTAAGATGAATGAGTGGCAATACATTAAAAGATAGAATAAGAAATAAGTCTTTTCGTGGTAAGTTGGAGGTGGCACTAAATGCAATTAAAGATAATATTATTAAAATTGTCTCAAGTGGTTTGAACACGTGCAACATAGACCAATAATATGGTGTAGCTGAAATGAGAATGCTAAAAATGAATGGGTGGCAATACACTGAAAGATGGAATAAGAAATGAGCGTATTCGTGGAAAGTTGGAGATGTCATTAAATGCAATTGAGGATATGATTATAAAAAATTGTCTCAAGTGGTTTGAACATGTACAATGTTTGCCAATAGGATGCATATAGGGTGCATATGTTAGGAGCGGTAAGATATATATTAGTCAAATGAGCTGCTAAAACTAGGAATATCTCTAATTTTGATCAAGTATGTAAGGATATCATTCTTGTTAATGTTAGGCCTAAGGAACTTGGATTGACTCTATAACAAAGGATACTTGTTGGTTATTGTTATGGCGGACTTGACCCTTAACAAATATGAATGGGAGAAAACGAGTCGAATAGCCGACCAAATTTTTTAGGATTAAAAACTTTGTTATGAATGTTTCGGGTTCTCGCTCACTGGCTCCTGTCATTTTGGAATAATAATAGTCTGTACTCTAAACATGCAAATACATCAGATATTATAAATTAACTATCATCTGTTATTATTTACATGATTGAACATACCAATGCTATGAAAACTAGGGAGTCCACCAATGCATCCTAATAGTCTGTACTCTAAACATGCAAAGACATCAGATGTTATAAGTTAACTATCATCTGTTATTCTCTACATGATTGAACAGACCAATGCTATGAAAACTAGGGAGTCCACCAATGCATCCATGTGGTAACTTTATTATATATAAAAAATGCTAACCAATCTATGTTTCTAGTGAATGCAGAAATCAGTGTCTCTCTCTTTGTCGACTGAATGTAATCTGGATTCAGCTTCCAGAGAGGAAAGCAACTCAATCCAAGACCAAACTGATTGTTCATTATAGTTTCTATTTACCTATTGATGCTTAAATTGCTTAAAGCTTGTGCATTCACCATATTTAATAGATCCTATTGTGCTATATTACATTGAAATTGATTCACCTTTGGACGTCTTGATTAGCTCTTTCACATACCTTTTCTATTTAAGCCAGGCCAGTAGCTTTTGTTTTCGTGAGACAAGGCCAGTCATTAATGACCGTCCCAGTCCTGGGTTACTAGCACCAATACCCCCTTCCATTCTCTTTTTTATTTTGTCCGGTCTAGGATTCGAACCCACTCCCACTCCTCCCTTTTCCTTACTAGTGTTACCACTAGACCGCCCCCTTGGTGGTCAGGTCAGTAGCTTTTGGTTTGAGAGATGCATTAGAAACATGATGGTCGGGACCTAAACTAATAAGTTGGTGCTTAAATTGAAGCCATGGTTAATGAATAGCAAAAGTAGACAATTAAGTATATATGCTAAAGAGTTAGCTTAAAGTGATATGTGAAAAGATGTTGCAAGGAAATCAGCATGCGGAAAATTTGGAAAAGGACTAATTTGGTTTTTGTTGAAGTCTCAAGACTCTCAACCCCAAGCATTTGTAAAACATTTCATGTTTCTTAATTTGTTTTATGTATGTTAATGATACTTGCAGCCATGATTACTTGTTAAGAAACATAAATTTTACATGTAACACTGCTTTCTGCAGCAAGCTGACAATATCTATGTAGTTGAATATTATATTGTTTTCTTGCAAATAAGTAATCCTATCCGCCAACTGGAATGTTTGATTAAGAGGATTCATATCTTAGAACAAATACTTGGTTGAAATTACCCCCGTCAGGTTGGAGTTTAATTACCTAGGAATCCTTCATTATTAAAACAAGTCTTTTGCAGATGTATTCATCTCTGTTAATATCATTAATATCACAGGTGAATGCTGTTCAAGTCCATGTCAGTGTCCATTACGGAACTTTTATGTTGGTGTTATGCACTTGTTGGTCTAGGTAGATAGTAGATAAATTCCTCATCAAGCTACCAACTTTTAACTTGATTGTTATGATAATAATAATTAACTAGGAATCTTCTATACTTTGCCTAACGCATGAAATTTTTGTGGTTTAACCTAGCTAGTTAAGAAGTATATATGCTAGAGAAGTGATTGATAACCTCAGTATAAGAGTATTAGAGTTGAAGGTTATGTTCCTTATCTGATCACCCTTTCACTTGACCAACCATAAATGCATATTGGGTTCTCCATTGTATAATTCCAAAGTTTATCGTTTTAGTTTGTTTTTACTTGGTTATGTAACTCTCTACCACTTTTTCTTTTTCCTTGTGCCATTGCAGTTTCTTTAGCTGGTTCATTGGAACTCAGCAAAATGATAGGTCTGAAGGAGTAAGTGACGAGGTAATGTTTGTGCAGAAGGAATGCGTAAGCTGATCAATTTGGTCTTATTAAGAAATTCCCAATTTAATGAATTTTGTTGACTTTGGATTTTTTTTTTTTTTTTTTTTTTTTTTTTTGAGACAAAACGGTGGGAATTAAATTTCCCCGCGATTCATTAATGATAGTTAGCAAGACAAAGACCCAAGTATATCCACCCATAAACATGAGAGAACTCTTTGGAATTTTTTTAATTACTGTGTAGGTGTGTGGACGTGTCTGTGTTCGTTCAAAATTCATAACCAATTTATGTCAAATCCTGGTGGCGATCAATTAACTGAATTAGTTTTTCTGCGTCTTTGACTATCGGTTCTCCATCATGATACAACTTCATACACGCAATGTTTCAGGTGGCTGATTTAATAAAGGAAGATCTGTGGCCAAATCCTTTAAAGTACTTCAACAATGTGAGTGTCCTGCTCCCTTCTCTGACTACTACTACTTTATAAGATTTATTGCTTCTGTATATCATTTTTTACTCACAGTATTCGTGCTTTTCAATGTTTAGGAGTCTGATGAGGAGGATGAGTCTGATGATGAGGTAAATGTCTCTCCTATTTATAATTTATAGGCTAAATTACAACTTGATATCCTCAACTAAGTTTTTCAACATGATATCCTAAACTGTGATATCTACTAACTTAATACCCTCTCTCAATTAATATTTTCAACTTGGTACCTTCCGTCACCCTAACCGTTAGTCTTAACGTTAAAAATAAATATAAATAAATAAAAATCCTAAACTACCCTCCCCCCCCCCCCCCCCCCCCCCCCCCCCCCCCCCCGGCCGCACGCTGGCCACAGCCACACCCTCTCCCCCACCGTGTGCAACCCCCCCTCCTCTCACCGCGCGCAACCGCCCCCCCTCCCACCGCACCCCCCCCCCCCCCCCTCCCACACGCGATCACGCCTCCACCGCGTGCCGACGGCGGCTGCTCGAGGCTGTGCATTCCCCCTCCTGCTGCTGGCGTCGGAGAAAGAGGGGGGCTGATGGAGAGAGAGGGGGGGTTGGGAAGGGTATTTTGGTCATTTGCTAACTCGGCTAACACCGTTTGGAGAGAGGGTATCAAGTTGATGCCTATCAAAGTTTAGGGTATCAAGTTGAAAAACTAAAATACTTGAGGTATCAAGTTGTAATTTAGCATAATTTATATTAGAAGTCTTGAAGCTCAATGGAACTGTTATTTGGATGCATACCATGTGGTTATATTTGTTATATTAATTCATTTGCAATTTATTTATTTATTTTTACGTTGAGGCCAAGGCTCCCCCATAACCCTTACCAGACTCAACCCCTGGGCCACCCCTGGTGGCATTTACTGCTTTTGTAATTGACAAATAATGAAGAACAAATCTTATTAAGGTCCTGTCCATATGGTCCGTATACTCTACTTATTAGCTAATTTTCTTGCACTTCCCAGCAGGTGCATATTTAACCTTTGGACCCTAACTTTCCATAATATTTTGTTGTCACAATTGCATGTCATTCTTGTTGGTTACCAGCAGCATTAAAAAGTAGTAGCTAGTATTACACCATAGAGCTCTTTATGTAGATGATGCGCAAATAAACATATAGATGGAACTTTTTCTTCCAAATCTTTTTCAGGAGTGGAACCTTTTTGTACTATTTTATACAATAAACATATACATGGAACTTTAATTCATTTGTCATAGCCAATCAAATTAAGATCCATTGAATGGTCATGCTCTAGTGCATATAAATGATGTACAAAGTGCAATATTTGTGTATGGAATAATTCTATATAGTCTTTGCTGATAATTTGGTCAAAATTTAAGTAACTTGCATAGCCACATTTCTCTGCTAGATCTGGGGACCATCTCCTAACAGTATTTACCTTTCCTATTGTCAGTGATGAGGACGGCGATGAAGATGAGGATGAACACAATTAAATATATTATAGGAGACGAGCAGTTTAATACAAGTTAACATTCAACCATGGAGGGCAGTTAAGTGGCTCTTTTTGGTTTCCTCAATTCAAATCTATCAATGATCCAATGAAGCAAGATCATGGTTTGAAGAGACGGATATACTGAAGTGGCAGACTTTTTCTTTTTATTAATAGTTTGGGTTACTTCCATCTTCATCCGCTTCAGTTTGAAAAAGGTCTCCTAGAGCCAAATGTGTAGCCAGGTGAGAGGGGACAAGTCCATATAATATATGGCTTATGTTAACATTTGCCCTAAGGGCACATAATAGCACATCGATAAATGTGTATTTGATATAGTTTTCTTGATATTTATTATATTCAAGGAGTATATTAATTGAATGGTTGATATACATTTTGATGCATCTGAACATGAATGTAGGCAGTAGTTAAGAAAGCGGTTCTCACCTTTCACAAGAATGACATTTTAAGATTCAAAATTTGTATTAGAGCGGACACCTGGAGGGGCCGGTAAGGTTCGAGCCCCCCAATTGTGTGCGCGGGACTTCAAAAAAAAAAATTTTGAATTTGTATTGAGGTTACCGTACTAACTACAGGTAGCCACGGTTTTTGCTTGACCAGCTTGGCTTGCATTGTTTGCTCCTAACTGGAAAAGTTGACAACTCGACATCAATTGAATTTGTTGAATTTGTGAAAAAATGGATCAATCGTCACTCATCAGGTTGGAAAGATGAGGACAATTGAATTTGTGTCTACCTGGAAAGGTAGATGATTCATCATGTCGGAAAGATTAGAACAATTGAATTTGTGTCTACCTGGAAAGGGGGGTGATTCATCATGTCGGAAAGATTAGAATAATTGAATTGTGTCTACTTGGAAAAGTGGATCAATCATCATTCATCATGTTTGAAAGATTCATAATGTTGTAGTGCATAGAATTAAAAGAGAATTCTAACAAGTGAAGCAAATAAGCACAGGACAGAGAAATAGCGAGAACGATGTTTGTGTGCTGCTGCTTGTGGAAATGGGTGGGCATTTTTGCTGATGCAGCTGTGTGCAGTAGCAAAAGTCCTTCGGACAGTAACTTGGTCTACAACCACTGACAAATAAGGTTGCGGGTTAGAGCAATGGGGCGCCATTTAATTCCCCTTTAGGGGAATTAAGTGGTGGTGGGGCGGTTGGGTGCAGTGCGTGGTACAGTGCGACCCGGGAGTTGTGTGGCTGGGATGGAAGTGGTTGGGTGCAGTGCCTGGTACTGTGCGACCCAGGAGGTGTGCAGCTGGGATGGGACCTTCGGACTAGGGATTGTATATATAGGCTTTTGGGCTGGATTGGTTGTTAGCCTTCGGGCTAAGTTGTAGCATTTTGGAGAGGTATGAATAAAATTTACCTTATATATATATATATATATATGGTTGGTTTCATGTTATGAAACAACACCTTTAATATTATCCTTTCAATTTAAATCGAAGTGATGTAACATAAGAAGGCTAAGTTGTAGCATTTTGGAGAGGTATGAATAAAATTTACCTTTTATATATATATATATATATATATATATATATATATATATATATATATATATATATATATGCTCCAAAAATATCTGGTTGGTTTCATATTATGAAACAACACCTTTAATATTATCCTTTCAATTTAAATCTAAGTGATGTAACATAAGAAGGGGTCAAACTTAAATACATATATTCCAACAAAATTAAGGGGGACAATACTTTTAAGTATTTCAGAATTTTTAGAATTACAAATGTAACTCATGAACCAACGTTTCAATTGTGCTTGATCTTTATTGACAATGAAAAACTATATTTGGATTTGATTAATTAACAGAAGGTGAAGACCGGAAATTCTTTCCCAGTTACCTTCATTTTGTTTTGGTGGAAGGCCAACAATGGAGGAATGTTTCATGTCCAGCCACTGGTTTTTTAACTTTTTTTTTTTTTTACTGACTGATCTATGGCAGGTCTCATTTCTTGGATTCCTACCCATTCTGATGATGTTCTCCAATTAGGACTTGGTTCACTTGCTGGCTCAGGTGTCCGTCCACCTTGGGCCTTGGCCCCCTTTTATGGGAAAATTATACTTTGGGCCCACTGGTCCTCCCCCACCTCATGCAAGGGAAGGGGCACATGTCCATTTATTGCATGCCCTTGGCTCTGTGACAGGGCTCTTCTGGTCACACCCCACTCTGCCACCATCATGCAGACTGCCCATTATATGCACTGTGGCTGGCCCACTTGTGTCCAGTTTGGGCTCGATCCACTTTTGGGGGTGGCAGGTGGGGGCCCACATGGGCTCGATCTATATCTAGGAGAACGTAATCAGGCAAAGCACGTGGGATGGAGGCCTTCATTTGTGGTTGAGGGGTCCACTTGTAAAATATAAACAACAAGGTTCGCCAGCTTTTTTTTCTTTTTTCTTTTCCCCACTTCATTAATAATGTTGTTTGGGTCTATTATGAGAAAAGAAACTGGTTCATTATTTCTCTGGCTTTGGATTGGTGCACGTAGAGACACTGCATATAATGTCAATTCATCCTTCACATACGTCTTGTCGATTGTACGGATATCGATCAACGACTTTATTATAAACTAAAAAAATTTCGTGCAATGTTGGATACTAAGGTGTATTTTTTCCGCTCTCCAATAAAAAAATAAAATTGAACTTTTTTAGTCAAAACAATTTTAAATGTTTACGATACCACTTTCAAAGTTTTTTTTTTTATATTGAATTAATTTAACACGTGTTAATTTTTGGAGGATAAACAAATATTTTAATTTTGATGTGTGACAAGTGTCTTGTGAACCACCAAGACATGTCACTTGCGGTCCATCCAAGGGGTTCTTTGCGAGATCAAACATGCGGATTGTTGATATTGTTGTCCTCGTGCCATGGTATTGTAAAGAATTTTAGTTTTCACTAGATGATCTACTAAAGTGAAAGATTATAATAATTTTTTTTATGTATTACTCATTATTTGTAGACTCACATGAAAATAAATATACAACTGCAGTGAGCGACTTCAAAAGTAAAAATTATGTAATTCCAATTTGGTTGTAAATTAGGATGTACCAGGGGTTGAGAATTATTTGATTTTGAACCAAAAAATGAACCTCGACTTCGATTTTAATAACTACAAAAATGTATTCGATTTTTAGCCTAAAATCGTGTAAGACTTAAAAAAATTTGTAAATATCCTCAAATTTATACATCTTTTATGATTAATAATATACTTTAATAACAATAATTATGTATGTATGAAGTATAATTTTAATAATTTATTAATTTAACAACTTGTTCAAATTTAAACTCAATTTTAAAATACAAGCAATATGTGTACAAAAAATAATATTTTTTAATATATTTTAACCATGAACTTAACTTTGGATCGGATGTATTAAACAATATAAATAGTTTCCTAATAAATCGAATCGAATATTTAGTTCTATTTTAACGTTGAAACCGAATAAACGTAATACACATTATTATGAATGAAACTTCGACATGGGTGTAGAGGGCTTACATACTCGTCCGAACTCTCTAATCTAGTGGTATTAGAACAGACATTCGGAAGTGCCGGCAAAATTTGAGTCCCTCAATTGTGTGTATTTGTGTGATTTTTTTTAAAAAAAGGAGGGCTTACATACTCCCTAATAAACGGCGCGGGATCCACTGTTCGTTGTGGTCGTGACCGTTTTGGAAGTGTTCCAGCTGTGGAGGTGACGACGTCAACTTCCCGCGTCAATAGCGCCGTGGGCCTACTCTTATTCTCGCCAACGCTCGCTCCCTCGCAATGAGATGACGTCAGCCCTAGTGGGAAGATTCCAACTGTCTACTTGCATGGCAGCACCCACCGATCGCTGTGTTTAAGTAACAAGGAGACGTTTGAGAGACTGAAAAAGTCATTCCTAAATATCTTTTAAAAAAAAAGTAAATTATAATTCTGTCAAAAATGTAATCTTAAATCTAAAGAAAAGGAATGAAAAATCTAATGTGTTTTGTCTCTCGCCTGTCTTTTTTTTCATTGATTGGACTAGGTAATCCATGTTTTTTTCCTCTCTAATTGGTAAAGAATGTAATTTTAATAGATCTTCAGTTCAATTATTTCTGGTAACATTAAGGCTCATTTTACAGTTTTTGTTTTATTTTATTTTTATATTTAAATAAATTTTATATAAAGCCGGTAGAATTTGCAATAAACTTGGGATTAATTTTGTTCCCATTTACGTAGACCCGTTTGTCATTTCTGTAAGTATTTTGACAAAAATGACTGATGTGTTCGGTTCCTGACTTTTATAAAAAAAAAAAAAAAAAAAATCTCAAAATGGAAATGCCACAAAAGTTGAAACGCAAAAGAACGTAACGACAATTTTTCAAAGTTACTTTCTCATTTGTCCTGTCCTTTTTAATTAGAATACCAACTTTATGATGGTTTTAACCTAATTTCTTATTCCTCAGATTTGTTGTAATTCTCTGTTAATTTGTGGTTGCTTTCAATTTCTGGGCTGGACTCTCCTATATATATATATATATATATATATATATATATATATATATATATATATATATATATATATTGTGCTGAGAAATCTAATTTCGGGATTAATTTTAATGAAAAATTCACCCGCAAGATGGATTTTATGAAATGCCTAGAATTATATATTTTCACGTTAAATATTTCAAGATTTTCTTTAGATGTTCTGATTTATAAAATTGTTATTTTGATAATACCATAACTACTCATTCGCACAATCTCAGATTTGGATTACGATTCTCGTCTTCTTTTTTTTTTCACGAGAGATCTGAATTTCATTGCTTTCATCTTCAGCAGAAAACAAGACAATATGATTGGGGATGCTCTAAGAGAACCACATCTCATGCTGACCACTGGGAAGAAAGACAAATGTCAGACTTGGTCCTAATTCGGCACAATCAGGACGGACATAGATGGCTCCAAAAAAAAGAAAAAGAAAAAGAGTATATATATATATATATATATATCAATGACTAAAGAACCGAAGGAAAAAAAAAAAAATCAAATGGACGTGAACTATTTTTTTTTTTTTTCTTTGTCTGAAATTTTGCTCTACTCCAACTAGCCGCAGGATCGGTCAACTTAAGCGGTACTGATTCACTGAATAGTGGATAGATAAACGTTATTGAATTTGTCTTATTGTCTAAAATTCCAAGTTTTGTAAGGTCTTTGTACCTAGCTAGTACAAATAAATAAATAAATAAATGATTTAAGTAAGATTCGGATCATCCCCCATGATAAGGAAATGCCTCAGATCCAGAGGCAGACATAAGTCATTGATGAATGAAAAGAAGAATCAACAAGGACCATCATTTATGTCGGATATATGTTAAAGATAATTAATATTTAATTTTTTATATTAAAAATTATAATCAACATTTAATTAACATTAAAAAGTAACTTTTTATATTAAAAAATGTTATCAAAACTTGATGCAAAAAAATATTTGTATTAAAAAATTAGTTTATTGGGTCTTGATAACATTTTCCAATACAAAAAATTATTATTTTTAATGTTTATTAAATTTTAGATTATAAGTTTCAATCTAAAAAGTTAAGTATTAACTATTCTTAACATGTGTCCTTAGGACACATATTAACAAAATTCTTAATTTATTTCGGAATGTTGTGTACCGAAAAAGAATCTTACTTAACATTTGGCTTTTGGTCAGGCTCAGAATGTATGCAAATGTTGAATTTCGGGATGTTGTGAACCGAAAATGTGCTTGCATTGCGCGCACAGCCGGAAAAAAATATTTTTGTTTTACAATATCACATACACATAGGGATGAAGATTCAAAATATATATGACCCCTTACTTTTATACATACAGAAAAGTTACTAATGTTTTTCGAGTAGAAAATGCTAAGTCTACAATCAAATATTTACAACATCTTTACAACCCCTCTCTCTCTCTCTTACACATGGATCCCATTGGATTCTCTCCCCTCTCACCTCCTGCTACATGGGTTCCACCCGATCCCACCACTTTCTCCTTTCCTCCAATCGAAGGCCGACACGTGACAGTTGTAAAAAAATTGTAAGCAATTGGTTGTAGGCATAGCAAAGCTTTTTTCGAATTTACATCTACTCGGCACACACACATGATGACTCGTACAGTTTCATGATATTAAAACGGATATCTTGAAGTGGGAAGTCCGGATCTGATGTCCTGAAACTCATATTTTTAAATTGTCCTCTCTATTAACTTGTGGGCCACACCAAACCAAAATCAATGGAACCAACAAGTTAATGATGGTGGGACAAATTTGGGAACCGAGATTTGGAGACAGCAGATCCGGACTCAAAGTGTGATACCAGCATGGCATTTGATAGTTCTAACCAATGTTTTAAAAATCGTACCGGAGTTTGACCCGGCCAAGGCACTGAGTCGGGTCAAACGGGTTCAACCAGTTGGTTCAACCAGTGGTTCAACCAGTGGGTTAATCTAAATGGTCTAAGTTTAATCTCTTATGGACACTATTTTTATAAAAATATCAGTTTTTTACAAAACACTGGATCAATGCTGAACTGGACTGGAAAAACTACCGGTTCACGGTTGAACCGGTTCAACCGGCCGGTCCAGTCCAGTTTTTAAAACATTAGTTCTAACATTGCATTGTTATGCGGTTTTCCCAATTCTTCCGTACGTTATTATGGTTTGCAATTATTTGGTTCATTTTGGTGTAATGGCACGCACTTAGAGTGTCAAATGTTGATTTGGTTGAACCAAACAGATGGAGTGCACCTTAAATTTTGTGCTTGGAAGCACAGTTTTCTTTCTTCTTCTTTTGAAGTAATGCTATGACCGCATCTTAATGTACATAATTGTTTAATTTCTTACGTAATTGTTTGTCACGTCCCGACTCGTCGAATCGATCGTCCCCGTCTTGACTCGAGCTAAATCGATCCCACGAGCCGGGACGTGATGCCGTGCAAGTCTTTCTTGACTTGCACAAGGCAAGGATGTGCATTTTTGGGATTTACCTTGACACGACGCGTTGAAATTAAACAGTGCAGAAAGTTGAAGACATAGCATAGGAAAAAATTTAGCTTTTCATTCATAAACTTGTAAAGTATGTGCAAGGTCATATTTACATTACATATGCCGTTGCGGCTATATCTTGAAACACAAAAGAAAAACTCTCGACAAGCTTGCACTGAAATAATCCTTGTCGTTCCATACATTCACGTCCCTTTATACATTTGAACAAAAGCCTTCGATCTGAGTTGGGCTTCAAAATACTTCAAATAGGAGAGCTTCGTGCCGTCTCCCGTTCTTCAGCTTCAGGTCTAGTCTCGAGCTCCCGCAGCGTGCTCGTTGTTTTCCATAAATAAATTCACTTTATTTATTGTGTTTCTGGGAAAATTACAGCTGTAGGAATCTAATCTAGAAGACGATTACTTTATCCCTTGGACGATGCGATGAAGAAAACTCGAACTTCGAAGAACTTGGACAGCAACTGGGCAATCTCTCTGTTCTCTCTGAATTGAATGTAGTACTGTTGAAGATAAAGAAACTCTCTTTTATAGAGTTCTGGATAACTGCTCTGGGCATACGCTCAGTCAGTTACTTGACGTGTGCATAACTGCAGGGACGCGTGGCGAATTTTGATGGAGACACGTTGGAGTGCGGTTGAAAGTAGTGGAGTATATCCAGGAGAGAATGATGGCATGGAATCCACGTTGCATAACTTCTGAATAAGTGGGTAAACGAGTACAGGATATGTGAGAACGTGTGTTGACTGTTCGTTTGAAGACATCCTGAATGCATTTACTGTGATACGCTGTCTTATTGAATAGGAGTCGTATGGAGTACATACGCTCACTTGGTTGACAAGGAGTCGTATAGAGTTCATACGCTCACTTGGTTGACAAGGAGTCATATGGAGTTCATACGCTCACTTGGTTGACAAGGAGTCGTATGGAGTTCATACGCTCACTTGGTTAACAAGGAGTCGTATGGAGTTCATACGCTCACTTGGTTGACAAGGAGTCGTATGGAGTTCCTACGCTCACTTGGTTGAGTCGTATGTCTGGGGAAGTAGACACGTGGCTGTCATCAATCTTCTCAAATACGCCATATCTTCCAATAACTGACAAATATCTCTCGAGCGTCGTGTTTGCGGATATGACGGCTGACAGACTGTCAGAAATGACAGTAATGATGGCTGTGCATTTATGATGGCTGATGAGCTGTCTTCGTAAGAGATAAAATCAACTCTCGAAAACCCATACGACGGTTAATCTTCCTATGGAAGCTGTCTTTGCACGAAAGACGAAGTGTCAGATTCATCCCTCATTTAAGCGTATGCTGTGCTGTCATTCAGGAAATAATAAAATATTCACTGAGCGTATGGCCTTTGAATGGGCGTACGGCTTTGACTGAGCGTATGGCCTTGGCTGAGCGTATGGGCTTGAGCGTATGTATATCTTTGACTTGGTCTTATGTCAGCGTGTCATAATTTTTCACACCCTACAAGACCCCCTTCAAAGTTTTCGAACTTTATAATTTTCAAAAGTTCAAAATTACTTTGAACTTAAAGTGGGAATAAGTCTTGACACGCTGGCATAAGTTTGTTATTTTTCCTTGATATCAGTGCATATCTCTAGGGATTCTGTAGTTAAGGAACGGCCGTCGTTTGAACTTCTCTAGCGGCTATAAATAAGTCTTTCAAAACTTACTTTCTTTCTTTACTTTTGTCTTTGCCTTCGAGAGAGAAAAATCCAGAGTTCTAGCTTCCTTCTTCTTCACTCTAATTTTCATCAATGGCGCCCAAGATCGACACTGCTGCGAAGGGAAAGGGAAAGGCTCCTGCAGAGTCGTCTCGACCCGCCGCTGCCGCCGCAACCGCTGGAAGAACCGCCGAGCAACGTCTTCCTCGGAACGAACGTCCATTAAAACCCCTATATGGTGAGGATGAGGATGATGAACAGTAACTATCCCCTTTTTAGGGCTCTGGTTAGGACGAAATCAGAGAACGTATCCCCTTTTTAGGATCAATACGTCAGACAATACGCTTCCCTCTTTAGGGTTTAGTCGTATTCCATGTTTTTCGTCTATACGAAAAATATGTTTGGAGCGTATTTCTGTAAGATACGCATATTTTTGATATCAAAATACGCTGATCTGAAGGAATACGCTATGTCAAGTTGCCTCACTGAGATACGCTGACTCCTTTGTTAGCGTATTTTTGATGAACATCTTGTTAACCATATGCTGATACGCTTTTAGGAGAAAGACTTAATCATTCTCTAATCCTTGAATAAAAACTGAGCGTAGACTGAACTTAGAATTTGTCATACGCTTAAGATAGACTGAGCGTATGTTGATCTTTGACTCTGTCGTACGCTTAGAATTAACTGAGCGTAAGTCGATATTTGAATCTGTCGTACGCTTAGAATAAACTGAGCGTAAGTCGATCTTTGAATCTGTCATACGCTTAGGATAGATTGAGCGTATATTGATCTTTGAATCTGTCATACGCTTAAGCACTACCAAAATACAGCACATTATCTTAAGATAAACTGAGCGTATATTGTCACGCCCCAGAACCAGAATACTGAAGAACGGGAACGTGCACAGCCAGCTACGTATAACGGAACGACAACCATCCCGCTATACGGTCACGGCTTTCTAGCTATGTGAGGGTACGCTACAAACCATCAGTCTCTTAGGGTCAAATCAAACTATTGTCTCAATCTCAACAAGTAATGATAGTAACAAGATATCAGACCACCAAATATACAATTGTAAGGCGTCCCAAACATTACATATCCAGATGATCATGAAGCTAGTCGTACAAAACGTAAGGACTAGCAAGAGTTAAGTCATACATGATCAACCTCGAGTTGCCAATCATGATTACAGCCCGTAGGCAGATAGAAAGTAAAGTGCATCGAGCTAACAAGTGCTCGTCGGCTAAACGCCTCAAAAGAATATCAGTTAACAATACAGTGGAAGAAACAAAAAGAGAAAACCCACTCGTTGCCCGGGTTCCGTCTAGTGTTCACCATCGGGCTGGAAAGCAGGTAGATCCTTTGCTGCTGCTCCGGTATCTGGCCATACAAAACCAGCTGGGTCAGACCCCAGAAAGAGCAAGTGCCACAAAGGAGGTCACGAAATAAGAACAAAAGCCAGCAATCAGCACAATAATATAATTACATAATAAGAGACAGTAATTTAAGAAAAAGGCATGATAGTTAGATATAAAAGACAAATCTTGTACAGAATCGATAAAAGACAGAACATATGGAAAGGCATAACAGGATGATATACGATGAGATGACCATGGGACTATTCAGATAGCCAGGTTACAACCCGTAAACCAAACAAGGACCGGGGTTGTAACCCTTCGTCTGAACGGAACTTGGCTTCTCCCACCATTTATCGGCAAGATAAAATACGCGAATTCAAGACTTGCAATTAAACATGATTAAGGTAAAGCACGAGTAATCATGTCATGTCATGACCTTGCACAGGATCAGGACAGGACAAGAGGGACTAGACTCCATCCAATCAATCACGGCCAAGCAAGTACTACGGCTTACTACTTTAACTAACTAGGGTTATCACAGACCTGATTACTAACAAGATGCAATGAGAATTCCAAGTCCGGTTACCTGTTTGTTACTACCTGAATGCTCCCAGCAAGAAAAGAAAAAGATAGCATGATATAGCAGACACACTGTAGTAAGATACATGTGTCCTAAGGTACCACGCTCGACGGCGGGCTGGAAGTGCGCTCATCTCGACGGATAGCAACAAATCCCATGTATATATATATAAGTCCGGGACCAAAGGGGCAACAGGTAACTGGAAAATTCTCCATGAACTAATTGATCAATCTAGTCATTAACCTAGCCAGATTCAGTATGAATCCCTGACCGTGGGAACCAGAGAGTCACGTCCTAGACATGATGCAAGACAAGACGAGTGGATTGCACAAGCAAGCAAGCAGGAACACCCACGGTGTTAAGACAGGTCAAGCTAAGTTATCAAGTCATGTCAAGTCAGGAGTGCGCCGCCACGGGCCACTATCAAGTTATCAAGATAATTCATGTCAGGGTACTTGTCAGGAGTGCGCCACGACGGGCCACTGTCATGTTATGCTAGTTCCTTGCCATACCGTGCCATGTACAATAGTCATTCCAACATATTAACTAAAATCAAGTTCATGACAAAATAAAATGGGCGTAAAATATCTAATAAAATATCAATATACAGGGCTATAGAAGAGCCAAGCTCAAGAAATAAACAAATTCATCATAGACAAGTGGGTTGTGCAAGAGGGTCAGGGGTTGGGCTGCGCAGGGTATGCACTGCGCATGGAAGAGCTGTGCAAGAGTTGACTGTGCAGAGTATGGACTGCACAGGAGCAGATTGCGCATGAGCAGACTGCGCATGAGCAGACTGCGCAGAGTATGGACTACGCAGGAGCAGATTGCGCATGAGCAGACTGCGCATGGGCATGAACTGCGCATGAGCAGATTGCGCATGAGCAGATTGCACATGGGCATGGACTGCGCAGGAGCAGATTGCGCATGAGCAGACTGCGCATGAGCATGGACTGCGCAGGAGCAGATTGTGCATGGGCAGACTGCGCAGAGATCTATGCGCAGTCGGGTTGAGCGCAGTTCGCCAAGGGGCAAGATGCGCGGTCGGCGCTGCGCTAAAAAGCGCTGGCCGAGGGGGATGCGCAATCCAGCACTGCGCTAAAGAGCGCAGGCTGCAGGCTGCTACTCCAGGCCGAGAAGAACACCAAGAACACCAAAAATTCAAATTTTCATATCTTTGTCAAATCAAAGCCAAATCTAGATTTTCAAAGTTCTAACTTGAGTAAAATTGAATTCTCTTCCACATGGAAGCATCAAAACAAACTAATGTCCAAGTTAAATAGATCAAAATCATGCAAATCCAAAAATAGTAAAAACCTAGATCTAGAACAATGGAAACTCTAAATCACAAAATGCCAAGTTCTAAAGTTAATCTCCATGGCCTAATCTAGCTAATGGACAAATAAAAAGTGGTTCTCATGTGGTGGCAAGGTGCACTTGCCTAATGGGTTGGAGAGTTGTGTGGAGGAAGAAGAAGAATTAATTGAGGAAAATAATGAGGAGAGAGGGTGTTAGGTGGGGATTTTAATAGGGGAGGATAAGTTGTGTTGAGGGTGGAGGTTAGCTAAGATGGTCCAATGCATAATAAACCAAACCAATTCCTTCTCCTATCCAAATAAAACCAAGCTCCATTAATCAGAATTAATTCAGGAATGATAAATGACAATTAAACTACAATGCTAAGTATGAAATATACCACAACTTAACTGGTCAAGAAAAAATGAAAAATACTGGTCAGAAATACGATCACGTATAAAATACGTATCATGAATTTTGGGGCACTACATCCTACCCACCTTAAAATAATTCCGTCCTCGAAATTTAATCAAGAGGCTAGAGACGTCGGGACAGCTATACTATCGCAAGCAATCTATGCTACCAATCAATCATACAATCATACATGCAAGCAAGAAATCGAAGTACAGGGCATAAGGAAGACATTACACCTCACGAGCCAAACCGATTGGGATAACGTGATCGGATATCATCCTCACACTCCCACGTTTGACTCTCCAAGGAGCGATGAACTCAAGCAACATGGATTTAACTGATAGTCTTGCGCTTGAGGTCTCTCTCTTTGGTCAAACAGGGACACGGGCCTCTCCTCATACGAAAAAGGTTGGTACCAATAACCGTTTTCGAATGATCTAGGACATGGCTCGGGTTCGGGATATACCGTTGTAGTTAGGACACATGGAACATGACATGTGCCCTCATAACGACGGTAGAAAAGCAAGATGAGAGGACACATATACCTCTCGGCCGATTCTGGATCTGGGCCTGGGCCAGGGCGAACTGCTGAGGCCTCTGCTGCTGGAAGGCCTGGGCCTGAGTCGGCAATGGACCCGGGAACGGAAGCTGCTGTGGTTGGTGAACTGGAGCTGGTTCTGGTGCTGGTGCTGGTCCCATAACCGAGGGACTAGTTACTGTCGACGATGATCTGTTTTTGAACGGGCAAGATCCTATCATGTGGTCCGGTGCTCCACAAGCCAAGCACAACCCCTGTGCTCTACGGCATTCAGAAACAACGTGCCCTGGCTTCCCGCAATGAGTGCAGCCCATTGCGGAAGACTGCTTCTGCTTCCGTTGCTGGGGATAGATCGGGGCAGAATGCTGTAAGGAGGTGACCGAATCTGTCCTCGTAGCTCCAATGGTCAAGGCCCTAGCTGCTGGGGCCGGTGTTGACGATTGGTTCATCTGGTCGTGAGACCGCTTCCGATCTCCGGTCCGGTCCGTTATCCTTCGGGAAGTGTACTCATGCCTCATCGCTGCTCGTAAGACGGTATCAAAAGTTGTGTGCTCGAACTGCTCGACTGCCAATATGATTTCCAAATGGAGCCCCTGCTGGAATCGCTGTGCTCTGTCTAGCTCGGTTGCCACCAAGGTGGGAGCAAACCGACTCAACCTTGAAAACTCGGCCGCATATCCGTCGACCGTCCTGCTCATCTGCCTGAGATTACTAAACCTGGTCTGCAGGTCATATCTAGCCACTGCGTCGAAGTACTTGGTCTAGAACATATCACTGAATACCGCCCACATGACAGGCGTACCCAAACTTGCTGCTTGCATAGCCCACCAGCTGCGGGCTAGATCCAGTAACTGCAGGCGCACCACCGCCACCTTCTCTGCTTCAGGGGTCCTGGCTGCCTCTAAGATCACTTCAATGTCCTGCAGTCAGGCATCTGCAGCAATAGCATCCTCGCTGCCGTCGAAGAAGGGAGGGTTCAGGCGCTTGAAATTGTTGACCGCACTGTTCCCTCGAGGACCACTTCTGTTCAGAGCTTTTTGTACTGCTTGCTGCAAGGCATCACCTCGACGATCCTGAGACACAATCAACTCACGGATGAGCCCTATCAAGGCCCCATCCTCTGATCCTGCTGGCTGAACTGGCTGGACTGGGGGCACTGGTTCTCCAGGAGGTATGGCTCGGGAGGCGGCTGTTGAGGACTGATCTTGATCTTCTTGCTGTTGCTGGGCTGCTGGCTGAGCTCCTTCTGGCTGATCAACAGGAATGATGCCACTGAAGCAAATGACATCAGGGATATTAAAAAAGGACCAGGATGGAACAATGATGCAAGCATGTTATCAAGTCAGGAATCCAAGGAGATAAGAATTACGAGTGGAGATCAAAGGCGAGTACAGATTGAGACATCTATCCGGTAAACCCTCACATTTCTTGATTGATAAGACCTGCATGGGCCACCACTTAAACTGTCACGCCCCAGAACCAGAATACTGAAGAACGGGGACGTGGACAGCCAGCTACGTATAACGGAACGGCAACCATCCCGCTATACGGTCACGGCTGTCTAGCTATGTGAGGGTACGCTACAAACCATCAGTCTCTTAGGGTCAAATCAAGCTATTGTCTCAATCTCAACAAGTAATGATAGTAACAAGATATCAGACCACCAAATATACAATTGTAAGGCGTCCCAAATATTACATATCCAGATGATCATGAAGCTAGTCGTACAAAACGTAAGGACTAGCAAGAGTTAAGTCATACATGATCAACCTCGAGTTGCCAATCATGATTACAGCCCGTAGGCAGATAGAAAGTAAAGTGCATCGAGCTAACAAGTGCTCGTCGGCTAAACGCCTCAAAAGAATATCAGTTAACAATACAGTGGGAGAAACAAAAAGAGAAAACCCACTCGTTGCCCGGGTTCCGTCTAGTATTCACCATCGGGCTGGAAAGCAGGTAGATCCTTTGCTGCTGCTCCGGTATCTGGCCATACAAAACCAGCTGGGTCAGACCCCAGAAAGAGCAAGTGCCACAAAGGAGGCCACAAAATAAGAACAAAAGCCAGCAATCAGCACAATAATATAATTACATAATAAGAGACAGTAATTTAAGAAAAATGCATGATAGTTAGATATAAAAGACAAATCTTGTACAAAATCGATAAAAGACAGAACATATGGAAAGGCATGACAGGATGATATACGATGAGATGACCATGGGACTATTCAGATAGCCAGATTACAACCCGTAAACCAAACAAGGACCGAGGTTGTAACCCTTCGTCTGAACGGAACTTGGTTTCTCCCACCATTTATCGGCAAGATAAAATACGCGAATTCAAGACTTGCAATTAAACATGATTAAGGTAAAGCACGAGTAATCATGTCATGTCATGACCTTGCACAGGATCAGGACAGGACAAGAGGAACTAGACTCCATCCAATCAATCACGGCCAAGCAAGTACTACGGCTTACTACTTTAACTAACTAGGGTTATCACAGACCTGATTACTAACAAGATGCAATGAGAATTCCAAGTCCGGTTACCTGTTTGTTACTACCTGAATGCTTCCAGCAAGAAAAGGAAAAGATAGCATGATATAGCAGACACACTGTAGTAAGATACATGTGTCCTAAGGTACCACGTTCGACGGCGGGCTGGAAGTGCGCTCATTTCGACGGATAGCAACAAATCCCATGTATATATATATAAGGCCGGGACCAAAGGGGCAACAGGTAACTGGGAAATTCTCCATGAACTAATTGATCAATCTAGTCATTAACCTAGCCAGATTCAGTATGAATCCCTGACCGTGGGAACCAGGGAGTCACGTCCTAGATATGATGCAAGACAAGACGAGTGGATTGTACAAGCAAGCAAGCAGGAACACCCACGGTGTTAAGACAGGTCAAGCTAAGTTATCAAGTCATGTCAAGTCAGGAGTGCGCCGCCACGGGCCACTATCAAGTTATCAAGATAATTCATGTCAGGGTACTTGTCAGGAGTGCGCCACGACGGGCCACTGTCATGTTATGCTAGTTCCTTGCCATACCGTGCCATCTACAATAGTCATTCCAACATATTAACTAAAATCAAGTTCATGACAAAAGGCGTAAGGATATAAAACGGGCGTAAAATATCTAATAAAATATCAATATACAGGGCTATAGAAGAGCCAAGCTCAAGAAATAAACAAATTCATCATAGACAAGTAGGTTGTGCAAGAGGGTCAGGGGTTGGGCTGCGCAGGGTATACACTGCGCATGGAAAAGCTGCGTAAGAGTTGACTGTGCAGAGTATGGACTGCGCAGGAGCAGATTGTGCATGAGCAGACTGCGCATGAGCAGACTGCACAGAGTATGGACTGCGCAGGAGCAGATTGCGCATGAGCAGACTGCGCATGGGCATGAACTGCGCATGAGCAGATTGCGCATGAGCAGATTGCGCATGGGCATGGACTGCGCAGGAGCAGATTGCGCATGAGCAGACTGCGCATGAGCATGGACTGCGCAGGAGCAGATTGCGCATGGGCAGACTGCGCAGAGATCTATGCGCAGTCGGGTTGAGCGCAGTTCGCCAAGGGGCAAGCTGCGCGGTCGGCGCTGCGCTAAAAAGCGCTGGCCGAGGGGGATGCGCAATCCAGCACTGCGCTAAAGAGCGCAGGCTGCAGGCTGCTACTCCAGGCCGAGAAGAACACCAAGAACACCAAAAATTCAAATTTTTATATCTTTGTCAAATCAAAGCCAAATCTAGATTTTCAAAGTTCTAACTTGAGTAAAATTGAATTCTCTTCCACATGGAAGCATCAAAACAAACTAATATCCAAGTTAAATAGATCAAAATCATGCAAATCCGAAAATAGTAAAAACCTAGATCTAGAACAATGGAAACTCCAAATCACAAAATGCCAAGTTCTAAAGTTAATCTCCATGGCCTAATCTAGCTAATGGACAAATAAAAAGTGGTTCTCATGTGGTGGCAAGGTGCACTTGCCTAATGGGTTGGAGAGTTGTGTGGAGGAAGAAGAAGAAGAATTAATGGAGGAAAGTAATGAGGAGAGAGGGTGTTAGGTGAGGATTTTAATGGGGGAGGATAAGTTATGTTGAGGGTGGAGGTTAGCTAAGATGGTCCAATGCATAATAAACCAAACCAATTCCTTCTCCTATCCAAATAAAACCAAGCTCCATTAATCAGAATTAATTTAGGAATGATAAATGACAATTAAACTACAATGCTAAGTATGAAATATACCACAACTTAACTGGTCAAAAAAAAAATGAAAAATACTGGTCAGAAATACGATCACGTATAAAATACGTATTACGAATTTCGGGGCACTACATATATTGATCTTTGAATCTGTCATACGCTTAAGATAAACTGAGCGTATATTGATCTTTGAATCTGTCATACGCTCAAGATAAACTGAGTGTATATTGATCTTTGAACTTGTCATCCCTTTGTGTTAAAGTTTTTTAACTTCTTATTCTCCTTTTACAACGGATATTCTGGCCCAGGAAGCACAATTTGAAGGATGTGTAGGGAACAACTATAAGAGTGACCTGTCTCATGTCCAATTTCCTCAATTTGATGGACCTTCCACAAGAATAGCTATTTTGAAAAATCAAGAGAATGAAATCCTGCTGAACTTGATAAGTGGTCAACCACTGCAGAGTGTAGACAGTACTGTCCATCCGAAACCGACGTTTCTATTTGGGGACGCTATTGACAAAAATTCCCAGCCAGCTATTGACAAAGTATCATACTCGTATTATCGAGATGGTGACGAGACTCAACCAATGTACTTGACTGGGTTGACTAAGAGCATTAACATAGCTTACTTATTCCATGCGAGTCATCAAAGGCAAATGAAGTGGGATATTACTCCATTCCGTCAAGCAAAAGCTGGATGGATAGGATACAGCCAGGGAAGATTTCGTAGTGGTACTGAACCACATGTTTCAGTCTTGCGAGGACTACTGCCAGCCACCATTCCTCCTGAGGACTCTGCACTTCTGAAGCCAGTTAGAGTCCCCATCTTTGCAAATGAATTTGTTCAGCTAGAGAATGCCGTTTATCCAAAATAGTCTATGAGACTTACTGGTCTGGTGAACCCAGAGAATACCAGATGGACTGTTCTTGTAAGATGGATTCTGAACAACTATAGGGAACAATTGAAGGTGATAGGCCTATATAATGCCATCAAGTGCACCGCTTATGGTTTTAGGCTCAATCTAGATTTGTTCCTGGCACTAGCGGAAAGGTACAATTACCGTACCGGCACTTTCATGACTCCAAAAGGCGAGATGGGATTCGCTCTCCATGAAATGGCGTACATTTCTCAGCTGCCAACGGGAGATCTGCCATATGAGGAGTATATTCCTTTTATTGATGAAATGAATAAGATTTCTGACGCCAACCCGCTAGTTCTTCATGTATTCGAAGAATTAATGTGCCACTACAGTATATGTAAGGCCTTTTATAAGTCAAAAGGTGCAGAGGGAGATTCAAACTGTTATTCTTCTAAATGGATGGCCTACTTATTCTAAGGCCGTACTGAAGAAACTCAGAAGAAGAAGAAGACCGAACAGTATGTTGGTCATTTTCAACCTCTGAGTCAAGATAAAATTGATAAATTAATCCGGGAAACCACTCATGATGACATCATCATTGAAGAAGATGAAGGCACCTACAAAGCTGGTGATAGGTTGGAGACCTATATAAAGCAAGGTAGCCAGAAATTATCTGACGAAGGTCATCTGGTCGGGTTTCTATCCCTCTGGCTGAGAAGATTTGTAGTACCTGGCACCTGTTCAGCAGACAGAATGAACAGAGGAGTTGTATTTGCAGCAGTCCGTCTGACTTTCGGGTACAAGATGGATTTGCTAACGGCGATGACATTCCGTCTGAATGCCGGTCTAAGGGCATATGCAGACAGAATGTTTGAGTTGGCGAAGAAGAAGCTTACAACCTTTCCTCGGGTAGAAATGCCCTTTACATATTTGTATGGGTGGCTGCTCCTCCATTTCGAGTCTCTTATGAATGTTGGAATGGCTGGACCAGACGACACCTTTTTGGAAAGATACCGTCATACTCCAAAGTGGAGGTATGACACTTTGACAGACTGTAGGACTATATTAAATAGGGGAGAGCTATGGAGTTTCACCTGTGTTCCTCCGCCTGTTGGTTATGAGACTATGTCTGTGAAGTTGATTGATGGCACTGGTGCCAATGAATTGAATGATGTTCAGCATGAATGGCTGAAGACGATCAGGCCATCTCACTTGATCTGCCGTCGCGACGATGTCACTTATTTGGAGCCATATCTTCCGAGTAGGTTTGCTCGGCAATTTGGCTATGATCAGTTGCATGTAGGGAATGTAACAACATGCTTTAGCCATCAGGGCAGATTAATTAATGGCGCCAGGGCCTGGATATATTATATTGCTAAAGGTACCGGTGCTACCTTTTCAATGCCAGATCCGGTTACTTATCGGAGAGGAGCTAGAATGTTGTCGTCTTATGCCAAATTCTATGTATCGACGAATACCTTTGATGAGAGATTCAGCATCTCAGGTAAAAGCTTCATCCATGTTGATAAGAGATCAACCAAATCAGCCCTGCCAAGAGATTGTCATGACCGAGAAGATCCTCTTGCTACCGATGAGGTTTACGAAGAAGTCTTGGAGAATCTCTTCTTTGATGAACTTCATCAGCCATTACATGTATTAATTGGAAGTGCTGAGGGAAGTATATCCGTCGAAAGTACACCAAAGAGAAAACGGGGCAAGGGTGCTTCTGGGCCTGCTCCAAAAAGAGTTACTCGAGCAGAAGCTCGTAGTCGGGGAGGGATTACTATCCCAGGAACTTCTCCTGTTTCGAGCCGACGAATCAGAGATGCTGATGAAGCAGGTAGTGACTCCAAAGATGATTATCCTACTATTCTATTAACGAAAAGAATAGGAAGGAAGGTGATAGTTTCAAAGACTAAATCTGTCATTTGTCTCGATGCAGAAAGTCCCACCAATCGTGCTGAACGATTGGCTTTAGAGAAGCAAGCTGCCCTTGCTTCTTTTATTAAAACAGAACCTGATGCAGAGGATGTGGATGAACATGCTGAACCATCTATACCTTCTGATATGGAGTTGATTCCGCCAACGGCCGATGATACGCAAGTGACTAGTCAACCTGCGGTAGAGGCCGAGATTCAGACTAAAACAGCTGATGACTTACTGATTTTGAGAGAATCAGTGAAGGAAGCAACTACTCTCGAACCACCTGCTGAAGTTTTGGAGAGCCATAAGAGTGACGAAGAACAGGTTGACTATGAGCCTTCGTCTCGTTCCTTTGAAGATGAGGACATAGAGATTGAAGATGAGTCACCGACTGAAACTCATATTGACGAACTGAAGACAGCTGGTCAGCATTCAGGGTTGAATCCAGAGCCGGAGAATCTTCTAGAAATAGAAGTCCATGTTCCGAGCACCTCTGGGGCAGGTAGTAGTGAAATAAATCCAGTGTCAGAAGGCACTCTAAATAGACTACGGGCCGGGCTGAATGATCCAAAAGAAACCGAATATGAGCCAGCTTCAGGTAATATTTTATTCAGCAGAGTTTTGTCTTTTCCTTGCTTTATTGTCTTTTAATTTTGATCAAGTTTCTTTGATTCAAAAAATTGTAGGAACTGCACCAGCAATGAGCTCGACTCAGGCCCCACTCGTTCAGACTGATATTGGTGAGGGAAGCTCGCATTTGCCCAGTTCCCCAAAAGCACCTACTTCTGCCCCCAGAATAGAGTCTACTCCAGCTCCTTCCTTTACAATGGCAGCCACTCTCGGGTTTGAAACAGGGATAGCAAGGGTCATGGGGATGTATTCAGATATCATTTATTCATAACTGGACACATTCTCCAGTCGACTTATGAAGGATGAAACCATGCCTTTTTCGAATCTTCGAGCGGCGATTAATTTCCCGCTTTTAGCTTTGAGATAGGCTGGTTATGAGAACCAATGTACCTTCTTCGAGCATCTCCTAGATGATTTGGAAGCAACCATCCGTAAATACTGGGAGATCAAGAAGGAAGACATTAAATCTTTAACTACAGCTGAGATTGCTCAATTAGAACATGAAGCTCAGACTCAGCATGCTGCTTTGAAAGAATTCATCGCTTTGTCATCTGAAAAGTTAATGGCGAAGGATGAAGAAATAATAACCACTTGTCAGAAGATAGAGCGCCTGGAAGCAGAAGAAACATCTGGAGCTTAAGAACTCAAGAAATTGAAAGAAGAATTAGCTCGTCTTCAGAAGCGCATTGCGTCTATAGAAAAAGAGCAATCCGATATTATGGTTGCTCGTACAGATGAAGCCACTCGCTATCAACTCCTACAGCAAGAGCGGGAATAGATGCAGGCTGAGCAAATAGCAGAAACTAATCGCCGTAGTTCTGTTATCATAAATTTTGACCAACAAATGGTTGCAGTCGTAGTAGCAGAGCGAATTCAAAAAGCTCATGAAGAGAAGATGAATGATGTAATTGCTCGTATTCAGGAGATAATTACTCCTTCTAAATAAATTTTTCATACTTCTCATATCTTCACTTGTAATCAGCATTTTGATTTTGACTGAGGAAATGAATATCTTGACTTGATTTCAATTTTGTGTATGATATTTTTGTAGAAAATATGTTCAGAGGTAAATAATACGTGACATATTTCAATAGAATAGAATATACAAATGAACTTTGTAATTCTATCAGATGATATTAAACCAAAGATAATTTTAGTTTAATACTGATTAGAGAAAACAGAATTTAGATATAAAGATATCTTTGAACTCCATTCTCCATGATCTTTGGACTCGAAAATCAAAAGACTAGATATCATTTTCATAGAATAGAAAATATGATACTGAGATAGAAAATTCAGAGGTAATATGGACGTGATTTTCTATATGAGATCTTTATTAAATCCACTGGGGATCTAATAAGACGGAATATCAAATTCTCTGGGAAGATGATACGTGGTAGAATATCAGTTTCCGCTGGGGATAACGATATCGAGATAACTTTTGTGGGAAGAATTAACTCTGATTTTACATTTGCTGGGGAATAATCATGATAGATGGAAATATCATATATGGACAAAATTTATACATAATGTTTCTTTAAGAATTTGCCATTGATAGGCATCATCGTGACTTTACCATCCATAGAGGTAAGCTGATATGCTCCGTTAGAGAAGACTTTGTTTACTACGAATGGGCCTTCCCATTTCGCGTCGAACTTGCCTTTGCTCATATGTGTCATAGTCATCGGACGTCTGACGGTAAGGACAAGTTCTCCTTTCCGATATGCTCTGACTTTCACCTTTCGGTTAAAAGTTTTTGAAATTCGGGCTTGATATAACTCGATATTTTGTTGAGCATACAATCGCTTTTCATCTAGAGCTTCCAACTCTTGAAGTCGAAGACGATCATTATTCTCTGTTGTAAGTTCATTGGAGATTGCGATTCTCAGAGAAAGAATCTGGATTTCGAGGGGAAGGACTGCTTCACATCCGTATACCAAAGAGAAATGTGTACACCCGGTCGTATTGCGAACTGTAGTACGGTAAGCCCATAAACATTCACCGAGTTTCTCGCTCCAGTTGCGTTTGTTAGAAGAAACGAACTTTTTCAGGAGTTTGATTATGGTTTTTTTAAAAGCTTCCGCCAATCTATTAGCTGCTGGATTATATGCTGTAGAAGCTAGGTTATTGATTCGATGGTCGTCGCAGAATCGAGTAAATTTCTGACTGACAAACTGTGGTCCGTTATCATGGATGATACGCCGAGGAACACCAAATCGATAGATGACATGATGTTTGATGAAATTGATGACATTGGAAGTTTTGACTTCAGATAGCGGAATTGCCTAAGCCCATTTGGAAAAGTAATCGGTTATTGCTAGAATAAACCGGTGTTCTTTTGATGACGGTGGGTTGATGGGACCAATGATGTCCATACCCCAGGCTTCGAAGGGCCATGATGCCGCTGTCGGGTGTAAGAATTCTGAAGGTTGATGGATAAAGTCTGCATGAATTTGACAGGCTTTACATTTTCGAGCATATTGAATGGCGTCAGATACCATCGTGGGCCAATAATAACCCATGTGTCGAATGCGATCTTGAAGTTTAGGACCTGGTTGATGGGCTCCGCAGACACCATCATGTGCTTCACCGATAATCTGTTGTGCTTCTTCACCAGCGATGCATCAAAGGAGAAGGCCGTCGTAAGCCCGACGATATAGTGTCTTCGTTGTATGATTATAATAGAATATGAGAGATCGACACCAGATAGACGCTGCTTCGCTCGGATTATCGGAAAGTATGTCATACAATACAAAATCCAGAAATGGACGTCTCTAGTCTTCGGCTATGGCTTCTGTTTTGTTGGAAAAGACATATTCCATAGTAGAATCAGAAGAAGACGAGGATACTCTGTCAAACCTTAATCCAGTGCTAAAGTTAGAGGAAAATTCATCAAGGTTGAGAGAATTTTCTTCTGGATTATGGAGAAAACCCAAAGCCAAATTATTCTCGACATAGAATAGCTCCCGGTTATAAACCACTATCAGTTGTTGACGTCTGACCGGTATGGCTAGCACAGCGGCAAGATTAGCCAAAGCATCGGCTTCTGTATTACAGACTCGTCGAACGTGTTCAATAAAGAAACCCTTAAAAGAAGAGGCCATAGAGAGTGTTGCTCGGTGATAAGGTATCAAATCCTGATGACGGACTTCGTATGTGCCTCTGATTTGATTGACAATAAGTTTGGAGTCTCCATAAACTTCTAAATATTGAATATCCAGATGTTTAGCGAGTTGAAGACCGATGAGCAAGGCATTGTATTCAGCTACGTTGTTTGAACATGATTGATCCAGAGAATAAGCCCTCTGAATAGTCAGCCCTTCCGGGGATACTAGAACAATCCCGACTCCAGCGACGATATCACCATTGGGACCTATCCTAGACGCTCCATCAAAGAATAAACGCCAGGTAGGAGTTTCTTCAGAAATCAGATTTGAATCCAGAACTTCATCCGGAATCTCATCGTATAATTTAGAATCCTCTGGAACTGCATGAGCTGCCAGAAAATCAGCAAGAGCATGTCCTTTAACTGACTTTTGAGGAATATAATGTATGTCATATTGAGCTAACAAGATTCCCCAATTAGCCAGTCTGGAATTGAGAATACCGGGTTTCTTCATCATGATTCTGATGGAATTCACTCTGGAAATGACATGAATTGTTTGACCAATGATATAATGTCGCGTCTTCTGAACGGCAAATATTAATGCTAGGCATTCTTTCTCGATTGGAGAATAACGCGGCTCAGTACCTGTCATTGTGCGACTGAGGTAATAGATAGCCTGTTCATGGCCATCTTTGTTTTTCTGGACGAGTAATGCACCGAGAGAATGATCCATGGCTCGAAAATATAGAAGGAATGGTATTCCCGAGACGGGAGGTACCAAAACTGGGGGGTTCATGAGATACTTTTTAATATCGTCAAATGCTTTTTGACATTCTTCGTTCCAGACGAAGGATACACCTTTCTTCAGAAGTTTGTTGAATGGTCTGCAGCGTCCTGATAAGTTGAAAATAAATCTCCTGATATAAGCGATTCTTCCTTGAAATCCTCGTAGCTCTTTTAAGGTGCGTGGAGGATGCATCTCTTGGATGGCTTTGATCTTCTCGGGATCCACATGTATACCTTTAGCGGTAATGACGAAGCCGAGAAATTTACCACTAGAGACGCCCAAGAAGGACTTAGTAGGGTTCATCTTAAGTTGATGCTGACGCATTAGATCAAAGATAGTCTTCAAATCTTGGATATGATCCTCCTTTTGTCGACTCTTGACTGCAATATCATCAACGTAGCATTCGACTATTTTCCTGAGATGTTCACGGAATATAGTGCTCATTGCTCGCTGATATGTTGCTCCTGTATTTTTGAGACCAAACGGCATCACTGTATAACAGTATGTACCGATCGGCGTTCTGAAGGAAGTATATTTCTCGTCATCTGGAAACATTTTGATTTGATTGTACCCCGAATACCCATCCATAAATGACATTCGTTCGAAACCACACGTGTTATCGATCATGACGTCGGTGATTGGAAGAGGGAACTCATCTTTAGGACAAGCCGCATTGAGATCGCGAAAGTCTATACAGACTCGGATCTTGCCAGTATTTTTGAGAACAGGAACGATGTTAACCACCCATTCAGGATGTTGTTCCTCTTTAATAAATCCGGAAGCCATAAGCTTGTTGACTTCAGCTTCAATTGCATCCATAATGTCTGGACGAAATCGTCGTTGTTGTTGTTTGACCGGTTTAGCATTCGGCATGATATTAAGTTTGTGTGTTGCGATCTTTGGATCTAGTCCCGGCATATCCTCATAGCTCCAGGCGAAGACATCGATGTAATCATGAATAAGCTTGATCATATCTTGCTTATCTGCTTCTGAAAGACTTTCGCTGATGAATATTGGTTTGGGAGATCCTTCTTCACCAACATCAATTTAGATCAATTTATCTTCAGTAGGAGGCTCTCTTTGCTCGAATCTAAATTCCCATTGGTTATCGAATCTTTGAGCCCATTGTTCTGATTTGGGTGATATTTCAAAATCATCTTCATTTTTATCATTTTCTCGTGGACCGTCGGTAGAGACCATATTGACGGATAGAGTAGAACGATGAAAATCGCCAACACTTGTGTCAGAATCCCAAGAGCGAGAATCGAAAGAATCAGATCGTTCGTCTTCGTCGGATTCTGGTTCTTCATGGACTGTGTTAATGAAGGAGGTAGGAGCAATATAACCCAATCCATATTTTGTCCTTCCGTATGTTAAGGAAGGAATTCGAACAGGCATTCTTCTTCCTTTCCCATTATTGAGGCTGGTTCTGAAGTCGTAACCCATGTTCTTGATGATATTTTTGGATTGCTGACTGTAACGACGTAGTTGTAACCTTCCGGTATCGTCATTTTTGTCATCGTCTTCCAGATTAGGAGGATTCTGGGGCCCCTTGTAGAAGAATATTGGAGCTTCTCCTGACTTTCTAATAGGAACCACGAAGTATGAATTTTGTATAGACTCTAATGATACTTCTGTATGAAGAGTTTGAACAACTCCTATAGTTAGTGGCTCTAAGCTATCTAGCAAAAGTAAATAACTTTGTACATGATTACAAATATCAATATACTGTAAAGGAGATGCTTCATTAATATTGGATGCTGTATTTACAGAAGAAGGCTGAGCCTTAGCAGATTTAGTCAAATCAATGACTAAAGGGGGAGAAGAAGAGCGAGCAAAAGTTTTGTTTCGATTAAGGTCGATAACAAAAGGCTCAGAAGAGGTGAGCTCCCTTGAAGAAGATCGTGGATAGGTAGTATGTCCACTGACTGGAATGACTCGAGTATCTGGTCTAGCCTGAGGAGTTGGTGGGAGAGTGATGCGTCCACTGACAGGAATGACTAGAGTATCTGGTCTAGCCTGAGGAGATGGTGGAAGAGTAGTGCGTCCACTGACAGGGATTATCAGTGAACTTTATGGAGCTTGGGAAGGTAATGAAGTGGTACGTCCACTGACAGGAATTATCAATAGACTTTCTTCTGATGATTGAATAGACTGCGGATGAGTGATACGCCCTTTTACAGGAATAACAAAGGTGTCGACTTTTGGTGTCTCATCATCATCCATAGCTTGCAAGACTTTTGAATATTCATCTTTATACATACGAGAGTCACTGAAGTAAGCTTCAACTCCTCTGAATGGATAGAGATCTGCAACTTCTTTTTGAACCTCCCTATTATCATCAACATATTTGAAGCATTGATGAAGAGTCGAGGGAACAATGTTATGTTTATGCAAGAATGGCCTCCCCAATAAAGCATTATATGAACAACCATGATTGTCAACGATGTAAAAAGTAACCTTAGTGCGAAGATTGCCTATTTGGAATTTGAGGCAAATCTTGCCCAAAGGCTCACTTTTTCCTTGATTGAATCCTAGGATGGTAGTGATGGTACCGGAAAGACTATGCACAGGTATTTTCAGTGCATCTAGCATAGTCTTTGGCATGATACTGAGAGCAGATCCTGGAACAATCAGTAGACGATCAACCTTCATAGAATCGACATATCCTGTATAATATAAAGGATGGTCGTGTCGATTATCCTCTAGCAGCATATCGTCCTGCGTAAAGGTGATGTTTGGAATTAATTCCAACACATTATGGCAATGAAGGCGAGAGACCGGTTCTGCTTCCGGCTTCTTGAGGAAAGTCAAGCAGGTTTCTGCTTGTAATAGTGCTTCACTCAGAGTTTCTCGAGTCTCTTTAGAAAGGCGTAAGAGCTCGAAGATTGACAATCTAGCTGATGTGTTGGCTAGTTGAGCCAATATATCGAAATTGTAAGGCCTTTCAAGTCCTGTAGGAGATGATTTCTTCAATGGTTTATCGAAACGGACTTGTTGTTTGCCTTTGTCGGCTGCTGTCGGTTTATAAGGAACCGTCTCAGTAGGAGCATTTGAAGGTCCTTCGTTAGAGATTGGTGCTGGAGTTGCAACTGGAGGGACATCAGGAATTTCCTCAGGAGTTTCAGTATAATCTTTCAGATATACTTTTCCTGACCGGGTTCCGGCAAGAACTTCGGCTTCAGGCTCAGGTTCCGGGTCTACCGAAACCATGTTGCAATCTTTCATCTTGTTCTTGGTTCTTTTATGCTTGAGAGCTTCAGTCCAGAAACCGAGGCCAACACGGGATTGATTATGCTTCAAAGTGAGGGCTAGAGGTGCTTGGAGTCCTTTGCCGGAGCATAGACCAGGAGCAGTAGTTAAATCATAACCCATCTTCGCCATTAATTCACGAGATTGTGAACTATATAAATGAAATGTAGGCTTGTATCTATCTTCAGCTCGAGGTACAGTTTTTACCTCCGTAGGGGTTGAATTTCCTGCTAAGATGAAGGTAGAAGTTAGAGAAAGATTGGGTGTGATGCTAGAAGTCATATTGCATGACTTAATCTTCCCAGGTTTTTTTTAGATAGAGGAGCCTTCCGAGGAGAAGAGGAAGACGTTTCGAACTCCGTCATTAAATCCGGGTGGATCCATATGATCTCTCCCTTTTTAGTGGTGATAGGAACAAGTCCTTCATTCTGGGCTGGTGGAATATTCACAATTTCAAGGGTTGCTTTGGAGATAGGAACAATCCCGCTTTCCGCCATTAACGGAGGGAAGTCTCCGAACTGCATCGAAATCACATTTGCTGTGACTGTCTTGTCTTTAGGTGTTAATGTCACAGCTCCTGATTTAATCATTTCTTGGATCTTTCCTTTTAAAACATAACAAGACCGGATTGTATGACCCAGCATTCTGTGATATGGACAATATTTCGGATGATCCGTTTTGTTGGCTTCATCAGGCTTTTTGATTTCTGGTAATTGTATCTTGTTGCCTTTGAGCAAGCATTGGAAGATACCCTGAACATCGTCATCGTCGAAAGAGTATTCTTCCTTCGGCCGAGGAGGTATCTGCTGTTGATTTATTGAAGCTGGGGTAGTTTGGGTAGTCATTACCTCTTGACTGTTGCTCTGGAGATTGACTTCGAGAGCCTCTTTTTCTTTGCGATTGTTGGGTCGCGCACTATTGCTAGTACTTTGACTTGATTCTTTGGGAGTTATTTGTACCCCCAGACCTTTGAAAGTCTCAGCACTGACTTCAGCAGCTTTGGCACTGACGATGAAGGGAGGCCAGTCTTGGAATTGAGTGGAGCCTGTCCACATGCTGATGATTGGTAATAAGTTCGACTTGCAAGTGTCGATAGTAACGGCATCGGGAGTTCCAAGAGGCATTTTGAGGGCTTCTCTTCTGAATCTTTCAATGAAGCTCTCAGTACTTTGATTGTTTTTCTGTTTGATTCTTATAAGGGCCGACATGGTCATGTCGTTGACGCCTTCATAGAATCGTTCTAGAAACATCTGTTTGAACCCGGCAAACGAAGTAATGCACCCATCAGGGAGACTTCGATACCATTCATAAGCGGTTCCTTTAAGACAACCAACGAATACCCGAGTAAGGAGGGCATCGCTCGGTTGCAACTGATCAGTCATTACTTCAAAATGATTGATGAACTGACTTGGGGAGGTGGTCCCATCAAAGAAAGAGATGGTCGGAGGTTTGTATTTTGGGGGATACGATACATCTTTCCATTGTATGGGATAAAGCTGCTTGATATCCAATCTTTGTAAGTCGTCCTTTTGCTTGAACGCTTCGAACTGAGACCGAAGATTTTTCAACTCTTCAGTGATAGCTCCGGAAGACTGTGGTGTTATTGCTTATTGAGCATAATTGGGAGAAGGGACTGCAGCATATGTACCACCCCCAGCTCCGGACTGACTCCGAGTGGGTTGTATATGAACATTAGACTGTAGCCCCGGAATAGTAGAAGGTTCCGGGTTTGGGGCAACAGGAGTATTTAATACCACTGGTGGTATTGCTTGTTGAACTTGCTGAGTTTGTTGCTGAGTTTGAAGAAGAGTATGCATAGCAGCCAATGTATCCGCCATAGCTCGTAACTGTTGCTCCAAGGAAGAAATCCTTTGCTCATGAGCCTCAGTGCTAGTTGAGGGTTCTTGATTGGCATCTACCATATAAGTGGTAATAGTTCGAGGTATCGACGATGAAACAGTTTGTTCCGAATCATCGCTGTGAGAATCAGCATCTTTCCCGGAACTATTCACAGGAGTTAATACTGGGAAGTTGGACTCTCCGAGGAAGTCCTCCGTGATCTCAGGGTTATCATCTGGATGAGAAGAATGATAGACCCTGGCCGAAGCTCCGGTTCTGGATCTGGTGCCGAGGTAAACACCGTCTTCAGAATCTGACATAGAGTCAGATCGTATTCTACCCCCAATATTTCTGGAGGTCATATGGACGGAAGCATAAAGAGGTTCGTCTTCGTCCAGTATTGGTTCATGTTGAATCCGTTCGAAAACAGATCGTCTTTTTGGTGAACAACAACACTGGATTACAACCCGAGGTTGGAAGTTACAACAATGCTCTTCATGACGAATATGAGCAATGTCAGAGACAGATGGAGGGTTGATTCTCCGCTTGTTTTGCAAGTGTTCCCGGAGATCTGTAGAAACAGACTGGAAAGTATTTGAAGATAGTTTCTGTGTAGAAACTTGTCTTTTATTCTTCTGTCTTTGTGGTTCTTGAACATATAGAGACCGATTGATCTGAGCGATATAGTTCTTAGCATATTGTGCATCAGGGTCTATTATACTTGTCCCAGTTTGATAAGGCTTCTTTATACCGGAAGTAGAACCGAGATGATTCCGGTTAAGCTTGTTACGAAGATCCATATGAGATACAGTTTTGGTATCAGTCTTGGATACTTGTAATTTGCCTTTCTCGGATCGGGAAATTTGGAGAGAAGGAAGATGAATATTATTCCGACTGGGAGTCGGTAATAATCCATCTTTAGAGGAAGTAGCCAAAAGACGTTTTCCTTTGTTTGATCTAGTAAGAGTACTAGTCAAATTAACTCCAGAGGTAAAAACCTTAGGAGTAGAGGGGTTGACTAAAGAGTCGTTCTCCTTGGTTGGCACAAGATGTGCAAGTTGGGCGGGAATCATTTGTAGATTTTGTGGAAGAGAACCCCCAGCCTGACCTTACGAAACAGTCAAAGGACTGTATTTATTGGCATACGCTGACTTCAGTTTGTCATACACTGCCTTTTTACTAGCATACGCTGGCTTTGGTTTGGCATACACTGCCTGCTGTTGGCCTTTATTGTACGCTGCCTTTGCTGTACGCTGCCCTTTGACTGCCATACGCACAGAGTCATTGATGGCTAAAGAGCCGACTGCTGTCGTAAGGGAAGAGGAAGAAGAGACTTTGACATATCCAGAGATGGCTTTCTTTGGACACGCTGACTTGGTTAAAGAACCCATTTTGTCAGCATGACTAAGAGAAGTTATTGTTGCCATATTGAGAGAAGCCGAGGCGTGCTTCGTTGAAGTTGGAGACATATTCTTGTCAGCGTGAGGAGTGACAGAAGCATCTCGAGCCACCGAAGAAGACTTAGGGACATAGACACAACGTCCCTTCTTCTTGGCAGCAAGAAGAGCGGAGGAAGTAGTTCGGCCCTCCTTCGTCTTGAGCATTTCTTTGTAAGCAGATTGGTCGAATTTTATGACCATCACTTTCTTCGTCGAGCCGATCGACGAGGTATCGCATTGAGTTGTTGCTATCTCGTTGGAGGAGACAGCTTTCCCCAGCAGAGTCGCCAATTTGTTTTCCATAAATAAATTCACTTTATTTATTGTGTTTCTGAGAAAATTACAACTGTAGGAATCTAATCTAGAAGACGATTACTTTATCCCTTGGACGATGCGATGAAGAAAACTCGAACTTCGAAGTACTTGGACAACAACTGGGCAATCTCTCTGTTCTCTCTGAATTGAATGTAGTACTGTTGAAGATGAAGAAACTCTCTTTTATAGAGTTCTGGATAACTGCTCTGGGCATACGCTCAGTCAGTTACTTGACGTGTGCATAACTGCAGGGACGCGTGGCGAATTTTGATGGAGACACGTTGGAGTGCGGTTGAAAGTAGTTGAGTATATCCAGGAGAGAATGATGGTATGGAAGCCACGTTGCATAACTTCTGAATAAGTGGGTAACCGAGTACAGGATATGTGAGAACGTGTGTTGACTGTTCGTTTGAAGACATCCTGAATGCATTTACTGTGATACGCTGTCTTGTTGAATAGGAGTCGTATGGAGTACATACGCTCACTTGGTTGACAAGGAGTCGTATAGAGTTCATACGCTCACTTGGTTGACAAGGAGTCGTATGGAGTTCATACGCTCACTTGGTTGACAAGGAGTCGTGTGGAGTTCTTACGCTCACTTGGTTAACAAGGAGTCGTATGGAGTTCATACTCTCACTTGGTTGACAAGGAGTCGTATGGAGTTCCTACGCTCACTTGGTTGAGTCGTATGTCTGGGGAAGTAGACACGTGGCTGTCATCAATCTTCTCAAATACGCCATATCTCCCAATAACTGATAAATATCTCTCGAGCATCGTGTTTGCGGATATGACGGCTGACAGACTGTCAGAAATGACAGTAATGATGGTTGTGCATTTATGATGGCTGATGAGCTGTCTTCGTAAGAGACAAAATCAACTCTCGAAAACCCATACGACGATTAATCTTCCTATAGCAGCTGTCTTTGCACGAAAGACGAAGTGTCAGATTCATCCCTCATTTAAGCGTATGCTGTGCTGTCATTCAGGAAATAATAAAATATTCACTGAGCGTATGGCCTTTGAATGAGCGTACGGCTTTGACTGAGCGTATGGCCTTGAGCGTATGGCCTTGGCTGAGCGTATGGGCTTGAGCGTATGTATATCTTTGACTTGGTCTTATGTCAGCATGTCATAATTTTTCACACCCTACACTCGTTACCTAGGAAGTTGGGGATTAGCACACTTGTTAGTGGATGGGACGAACCCACTCGTCTAAACCGACACTGCTTATTAAGGATTCTAGCATACGAAGTGATCTTTCTATTTAGAACTATATGAATTGCAGTTCATATCGAAGGCACATTTTAAACGATAACACATAACCAATTATAAAGATTCTTACCACGGCCGTGCTCCTTTCCTGATGTGAGCACCCTAAATTTTGGGTCGATTTTTTTTTTATTTATTTTAATTTTCTGATTGAGAGTAATTTTGAAATTTCGTGTTTATAATTATTTTAATAATAATATTTAATTCATGATATGATTTTAGGTGATTTTAAATCATTTTAAAATTATTTAAATCAATGACTTGTGGTTTTGACGTTTTGCTAGTGAAACCCTAGAGACTGTTTGACCTAGAGCCTAACCATGTGATTATGATATTTTAATGTCATTTTTGGCCTAAGGATATTTTTTGTATTTGACCTCTCTGAATTATTTTGATATTATTTTATTATTTATGATATTGTTTTGGGGTTATTTGAGTCGGGTTCGAATTTTAACTCAATCCGACTTGAAACGGGGACCCGGGGGTAGTTTGACTCTAGTGGGACCCACACACTAGTTAGAAATGGCCCACATGATATTAATTTTAGTCCACGTGATAGAAATATTTTAGTTAGAGGTTAGACTAATTATTATGGATAATGTTAGTGTGATTAGAGACTTTAGAATGACTAATTTAGCCCCAACCAATTAGCCCTTTCCTAATACTCATAGAATAGGTTAGTAGGGGCTTTTGGACTTTTTCTAATAGGACAAAACCACCTTTATGGCCAGCCACAATAAGGATAGGGTTGAGCCTCCCATTTGTCATTATCCATCTATTTTTCTCTCTCTTGTTCTTTCCCAAATTCCTAGAGAGCAATTCCTAGCAATTTTTCCATCAAATCCTTCCATTTCACCACCAAATCTTCTTCTTTCCTTCTCCATTCTAGCCAAGGAGAAAGCTACCCAAGTTTGGGAGGATTCGGAGCTCGTTCGTGTCCTTTTGGAATCTCTACGTGTCGGTGTCGCTCCGGAAAGGTTTTTCTTCGATTCGATCTACCGGGAGGTATAAATCCCTTCTTTTTATTTCCTCATGCATATAGGTCTATTTTGAACCCATAGGAATGACCCCCATGGTTGTATCTCCATTTGTGTCCATTTTGTGTCCATTTGGAGGTCATAGGAGTGTCCTTTGTGTTGTGGATGTGTTCATGTTACATATATAGATTTATATATATATATATATATATATATTGTAATGAGAGTGTATCTATATTTATATATATAATAAATGGTTCATGATGATTTTATAATCAAGTTTGTGAGTGTGGTTCCTCATATTATTATTGCTATTATTGTTGTGGATAATTAGGATATATATTGTGTATTCTTTTGGCTCAAACTATCTAAATCCGTCATGATTTTTATCTACGTTTTTAATTTCAGCCCTAACTTAGAAATGTCATAACTTCTAGCTCAAAGCTCGGTTTAATCTTCCATTTTTTTTAAAAGAAGCGTATTGAAGTTAGCTTTCCAAAAACATGTATTAATAGGCATAATTCTTTCTGTAACTTTCTGAAAAATTATTTGAGTGTCAGCTATACGAAAGACAAACGCGTTCTCGGTGTTTTCGCGATTCCGGGAGTTTTCGGAAACGAAAATACGATCCGTTTGAAGTTTCGGAAAGCTAACACATAGATTTATAATATACTTTAATCCTAAATTTTAATTCATGCTGAGATGGTACAGTATTGATTATTAGTAGGAGTTACTATTCGGCATATGCATTTTGTGCACCCTTGTGTGTAATATAATGTTCTATTTGATTTTAACCCATGTTAATGTATATACATTATGTAACTAAATAGAGAATATAAGCATGAGTAAATGGTTAAATAAATGATGTACGAGGTGTAAGTATTCTATCTAATGTAAGCATGTATAAGTATGGCTTGTAATGAATATGTAGGTTTTATAGTATGTAACGTATGGTACATATAGTAGTGCAAGAGAATAAATGAATAATGAATGAATGAAAGCATGAATATAATGTAATAATAGATGTAATGTATGAAATATACAAGTTAATGAGATGTAATGTTCTATGTTAACACAAATCCTATATTACCTCATGTACCCCCTTACACTATGTTGACACTATCACACTTGACACATTATTCACTTACAGTTTGACACTCTTTGATATGTATACACTATGTATGCCCATTTAACCCTCACTTGCTCCTTTGCCATGTTCACATACACACAATAGTCTCTTAAATAAGTATTTATGAATATAGTTAACTTAGCTATGTATGTATATTATATATGTTAGCATATTGTGTGTAATATATAAGTTTATATAACCATTTGAAATGCCATGATTATAGACCTAACGTTGAGTGCCAATATATGCATGTGTATATATGTGTAGACATATATAGTTTAAAGTAATAGATTACCTAGTGTATATCCAATGTGAATTCTTGCCGAATTGAGTATTGAATAATTGCATGCTATATAGAGTTGGGTGTATGTTGGCTTGTATAGCCTTGTATTGATGTGTGCTTGCTAGGATAAGTCTTGGTTAGGCCTAGTAAGACTTGCTGGGTTAGGACATGACCTAGTTTGACCTAGTTTGACTAGTGCAGTTGACCAGAGTTGACCAAGGGTTGACTTTGGCCTAGTTTGACCTAGATTCATGTAGAATACATTGTAGTGCTTTATATTACCCTTCTGGACATGTTGTGACTTGTGCTGTTCTAATTAGGAGCCATACATCTCTCCTCGGACAGTATCTTTACCTTGGACATTCAGATATCAGGCGAGTACATTCTCTGATCATTTCATATCCTGCTTAGAATTATTTTCTGCAGTAGATTACTTTACTTGTACTGTCACGTTGGTCACACGGATTGGTACTATATGGATCCTTTCTTGAGATGTTATCCTTAGGGAGCATCAGGTACTACATGTTCTGTGCATTTCACTTACATGGCGTATCACTATGCTTCATTGGTTCTTTGATCACTTACGACATATACTCTTATGATCGTAGAGTCTTCCTAGAATCCTTATCCCATTTATGGGACTACTATGTATCACCTTCGGGGTCTATCACCTTCGGGGTCTATCACCTTGGGGCTGTTACATAGCATCATATAACATAACCTGGCTGGATCCTTGTGTATTGATTGGGGGTACGGGGGAGTAGAAATGGACATGTGAATAATACCCAAGTAGTGTAGCATCAGAATCTCTTCCATAGTGTAGCATCAGAATCTTCTATACCATTTACATGTCTATATTGTACTCTGACTCATAGCCACATGTTAGTTCTTTATTTATAGTAGATATTTCTATTATAGCTCTCTTTCTGTTTATATACAACATTTCTTTCAGTACCTGTATCTTACTTTACTGCATGATTATATTTTCTAACCTGCTATGAACTGTTGAGATATAATGTGCTCGTTCCTGTCCTGACTGGACCTGTTGATAAATTTTACAGATAGCTTGGAGGTTGCCTGCTAGCCTAGAGGAGACACATTAGAGGTTGTTTAGATAGTTATTTTATTTGTCTGGAGTTGTATTTACTTTGTGGATTACTGTATTTGAGTTTTGAGATGTATTTCTGGGTTTATGTATCTTAGATACTTAGACTTCTGTCTCCTGTATCTCTTTGGATTTTATGTTTTATCTATCCTTATCATGCTCTACCTTAGATGTGATTGAGTCTGTATCTGCTATGTCACCCCCATTCGGGGAGTATAACTGCTTAGCATAATATTGTTAGATGATGTGACCTAGGACAGCGTTCTACCGCCGACACTGCGGCGTAGGCTGGGCGTTGTTACGTTCTCGTACCCTAACAGTGGGTGCGGGTCGTGACACGTTTTTAGTGGTGGCCCATGCAGGTCGAGTTTGTGTAGTGGTATTCGAACTAGAGTACCACTACAGCCTGCAGTAGGATTAGGATATATTTGAAGGTACTCAATCACAAATAGGAACCCTTGAGAGATTCCTGGGACGACCCTTGAGAATCTTGTTTAACTCCGATTTGAAAACTCTTTTCTTTTTTCCTTGATTTGATTTATCTTTACTTTCTGCTATTGAATTTGATTTTGATGGATTATTATTGAATTTGAGTTTGTATTTATTGATTTGATGAAGATTGTTGAAATTTGAATCTTGATGTTAGCTATAGCATCCGAGTTTGTAGTTATATGATTTGAAGGATTTTGTTCATTTCTGAATTTTGATGTTCGTTGATAAATTTAATTTTTTTTTGTATTTATTGTTGATTTAATTTAATTTTTGGCAAGATAAAATTATATGGGCTAGGTCATCTAAGTTATGGAAATCTTGTCTTATAAAGTCACATTAGCCAGCATGGTGAGGACATATAGTCTGATTTTGGATATATTCTCGGGTGTGGAAATTTAAGGTTTTCGCAGCCAAGCTAGCGGCATCGCGAAAATGTTAAATACCATGATTCTAGAGGTATGTGCATAAGTCAAGGACTCTGTGATTATCGTAGCCTTGCTCACTAGTTTGACGAGGATTTAGAGTACCATGATTTTGGATAGACGCATATGATTATTAGATTGTACCTTAAATGTTTTCGAACATATTTTTGCTACTTTTGTTTCAGTCATTCAAAAAAAAAAGAGAAGGAATTATTGTTGTTTTGTTTTGTTTTGTTTCTCATTGTTTACTTAGGATATAGCTTTAGCTATTTTATAAACCTTGTGTAACTTTTTACAAAAATTTATTTCTTCTTAATACAATAAACCAATGATTTTGCTAGGCCTTATTTTGGATTTGGTATTATAATTCTTGTTTCAAAAAAAATGGCTCCCTCTTTTAAATAGATAAGCAGAACAGATTCTATTATCATTCTTTTCCTGCCAATATTTTTACTACCATCATTCCTTGTCTTATATACCTGTCCTGATTATATCAATTCCCTGTCTCATATATAATTCTGTCAGCTATACCTTGAAAACTCTTGAATCTTTATATCATTTTTTATCTGAGAAATGTTGAGGAAGTGACGTAATCATCTAGTTCGAAAATGATGTAATTGGTTATCATATGATGATTTTGTAGGAATCAGAGTGTTGGATGTCAAATATGAAAAATTTGAAATGGAGATGTGGTAAAGGTTTAAAATGAAATCGAGGGATAAATGTTATCAATTTAGAAACAATCACAGAAAGTGGTTATGAATAATTCATGGATGTATTTCAAAACTAATGAGGATGTTTAAGGTCAACCTAGTTTTGAGAACTTAAAAATCTTTGTTATTGATTCTTGGGAACTATTATAAGGCTATGTAGAAATTTAGAGATGGAAAGGAGAATTTAATCGAATAAAATGATTATGCGAAATTGAACTAGATATTGTAAGATGGTGACTAGAGACAGAGAGAACACAAGGATTTTACATTATAAAAATTATTTTAGATGATTGGAAGAAAATTATAGAATTCAAAAAAAAATATTTAAAGGTGAACGTTGAAGAAAATATGAAGGTTGATTTATAAAAAAAGAATAAATTTTGTGTGACATAGTGGTATTGGAGTTTAGTGAATACGAGACTCGATTTAAACAAGTCCAAGGATTCCATAAACTGGATTTAGAGGTTTCGAATCTAATTTAAAATGAGGTGAAGGAATTTAAAATTTTGATTAAATGAATAAGTGTTGACTCCTAAAAAGAGGGTATGTTTCGTGGAAAATGTTTTGGAACTTAAAGATTTTGTCTATGGTGATTGTGGTAAAGGTTTAGATGACTGAAGGTTATAAAATTTCGATGATAGTTATATAGAGGTTGATTTTCATATTGGGACTTGTGAGAAAAAAAGAATATGGTTTAGCAAATGATAAACTGATAGTATTAGAGAGGGATGATTTGCTGACTTCGTATGAAATCTTTTCCTGTTTTCTCTAAAAGGGGTTTTTCAATATCATTGAATCCTAGTTTCCTTAATCCGACCAAATCGACTTCGATATATTTTTCTTATCATATTTATATCTTGGGTTGTACGTAATTAAATTAAATTTGATTGTGACCTGAATCTCTATCCTTGTATGCTCGATCTCAGACTTTGTTGAACCTGTCCTCCATATTGCCGAAATCTTAATTTTCCCCAATTTGATCAACTTCGATCGTATCAAGACTAAATATTCTTAATACGTATTGTGATTGGAAATTTTCCATGGAATTGGCTTCATTTAAGTATCAGTTCATATAGGATGGTAGACTGCCTTACAGTTTTGATGGTTTGTTGTTTTTGTAACTTTTGTTTAGCACCCTAGATTGCATGTGTGTTTGATACCCTATGACCGTTTTGGTTTAGCATGACTAGAATACCTAGATGAGACTTTCACTACCACCGTATGCCATGACCCTATATGTCGTCCTTTTGATGGTATGATTTATTTAAGTTCTGGGATTTGATTGTGGGGGTTTGACCTAGAAGGATTACGAACATTTTAATTTCGAGGACGAAATTTTTATAAGGTGGGTAGGATGTGAGCACCCTAAATTTTGGGTCGATTTTTTTTTTTTATTTTAATTTTTTGATTGAGGTAATTTTAAAATTTCGTGTTTATAATTATTTTAATAATGATATTTAATTTATGATATGATTTTAGGTGATTTTAAATTATTTTAAAATTATTTAAATCAATGACTTGTGGTTTTGACGTTTTGCTAGTGAAATCCTAGAGACTGTTTGACCTAGAGCCTAACCATGTGATTATGATATTTTAATGTCATTTTTGGCCTAAGGATATTTTTTGCATTTGACCTCTCTGAATTATTTTGATATATTTTATTATTTATGATATTGTTTTGGGGTTATTTGAGTCGGGTTCGAATTTCAACTCAATCCGACTTGAAACGGAGACCCGGGAGTAGTTTGACTCTAGTGGGACCCACACACTAGTTAGACATGGTCCACATGATATTAATTTTAGTCCACATGATAGAAATATTTTAGTTAGAGGTTAGACTAATTATTATGGATAATGTTAGTGTGATTAGAGACTTTAGAATGACTAATTTAGCCCCAACCAATTAGCCCTTTCCTAATACTCATAGAATAGGTTAGTAGGGACTTTGGACTTTTTCTAATAGGACAAAACTACCTTTATGGCCAGCCACAATAAGGATAGGGTTGAGCCTCCCATTTGTCATTATCCATCTATTTTTCTCTCTCTTGTTCTTCTCCAAATTCCTAGAGAGCAATCCTAGCAATTTCTCCACCAAATCCTTCCATTTCACCACCAATCTTCTTCTTTCCTTCTCCATTCTAGCCAAGGAGGAAGCTACCCGAGTTTGGGAGGATTCGGAGCTCGTTCGTGTCCTTTGGAATCTCTACGTGTCGGTGTCGCTCCGGGAAGGTTTTTCTTCGATTCGATCTACCGGGAGGTATAAATCCCTTTTTTTTTATTTCCTCATGCATATAGGTCTATTTTGAACCCATAGGAATGACCCCCATGGTTGTATCTCCATTTGTGTCCATTTTGTGTCCATTTGGAGGTCATAGGAGTGTCCTTTGTGTTGTAGATGTGTTCATGTTACATATTAGATTATATATATATATATATATATTGTAATGAGAGTGTATCTATTTATATATATAATAAATGGTTCATGATGATTTATAATCAAGTTGTGAGTGTGGTTCCTCATATTATTATTGCTATTATTGTTGTGGATAATTAGGATATATATTGTGTCTTTTGGCTCAAACTATCTAAATCCGTCATGATTTTTATCTACGTTTTTAATTTCAGCCCTAACTTAGAAATGTCATAAATTCTAGCTCAAAGCTCGGTTTAATCTTCCGTTTTTTTAAAAGAAGCGTATTGAAGTTAGCTTTCCAAAAACATGTATTAATAGGCATAATTCTTTCTGTAACTTTCTGGAGAATTATTTGAGTGTCAGCTATACGAAAGACAAACGCGTTCTCGGTGTTTTCGAGATTTCGGGAGTTTCCGGAAACGAAAATGCGATCCGTTTGAAGTTTCGGAAAGCTAACACATAGATCTATAATATACTTTAATCCTAAATTTTAATTCATACTGAGATGGTACAGTATTGATTATTAGTAGGAGTTACTATTCGGCATATGCATTTTGTGCACCCTTGTGTGTATATAATATTCTATTTGATTTAACCCATGTTAATGTATATACATTATGTAACTAAATAGAGAATACAAGCATGAGTAAATGGTTAAATAAATGATGTACGGGTGTAAGTATTCTATCTAATGTAAGCATGTATAAGTATGGCTTGTAATGAATATGTAGGTTCCATAGTAGTAACGTATGGTACATATGTAGTGCAAGAGAATAATGAATGAGGAATGAATGAAAGCATGAATGTATTGTAAAATAGATGTAATGTATGAAATATACAAGTTAATGAGATGTAATGTTCTATGTTAACACAAATCCTATATTACCTCATGTACCCCCCTTACACTATGTTGACACTATCACACTTGACACATTGTTCACTTACACTTTGACATTCTTTGATAGTATACACTATGTATGCCCATTTAACCCACTTGCCCCTTGCCATGTTCACATACACACATAGCCTCTTAAATAAGTATTTATGAATATAGTTAACTTAGCTATGTATTATATTATATATGTTAGCATATTGTATTGTAGTATAATTTATATAACCATTTGAAATGCCATAATTATAGACCTAATGTTGAGTACCAATATATGCATGTGTATATATGTGTAGACATATATATTTAAAGTAATAGATTACCTAGTGTATATCCAATGTGAATTCTTGTCGAATTGAGTATTGAATTGCATGCTATAGAGTTGGGTGTATGTTGGCTTGTATAGCCTTGTATTGATGTGTGCTTGCTAGGATAAGTCTTGGTTAGGCCTAGTAAGACTTGCTGGGTTAGGACATGACCTAGTTTGACCTAGTTTGACTAGTGCAGTTGACCAGAGTTGACCAAGGGTTGACTTTGGCCTAGTTTGACCTAGATTCATGTAGAATGCATTGTAGTACTTTATACCCTTCTGGACATGTTGTGACTTGTGCTATTCTAATTATGAGCCATATACCTCTCCTCGGACAGTATTTTTACCTTGGACATTCATATCAGGCGAGTACATTCTTTGATCATTTCATATCCTGCTTAGAATTATTTCCTGCAGTAGATTACTTTACTTGTACTGTCACGTTGGTCACACGGATTGGTACTATATGGATCCTTTCTTGAGATGTTATCCTTAGGGAGCATCGGGTACTACATGTTCTGTGCGTTTCACTTACATGGCGTATCACTATGCTTTATTGGTTCTTTGATCACTTACGACATATACTCTTATGATCGTAGAGTCTTCCTAGAATCCTTATCCCATTTATGGGACTACTATGTATCACCTTCGGGGTCTATCACCTTCGGGGTCTATCACCTTCGGGGGCTGTTACATAGCATCATATAACATAACCTGGCTGGATCCTTGTGTATTGATTGGGGGTACGGGGGAGTAAATGGACATGTGAATAATATCCAAGTAGTGTAGCATCAGAATCTCTTCCATAGTGTAGCATCAGAATCTCCTATGCCATTTACATGTCTATATTGTACTCTGACTCACTAGCCATATGTTAGTTCTTTATTTATAGTAGATATTTCATTATAGCTCTCTTTCTGTTTACATCAACATTTCTTTCAGTATCTGTATCTTACTTTACTGCATGATTATATTTTCTAACCTGCTATGAACTGTTGAGATGTAATGTGCTCGTTCCTGTCCTGACTGGACCTGTTGATAAATTTTACAGATAGCTTGGAGGTTGCATGCTAGCCTAGAGGAAACCATTAGAGGTTGTTTAGATAGTTATTTCATTTGTCTGGAGTTGTATTTACTTTGTGATTACTGTATTTGAGTTTTGAGATGTATTTCTGGTTTATCTATCTTAGATACTTAGACTTCTGTCTCCTGTATCTCTTTAGATTTTATGTTTATCTATCCTTATCATGCTCTACCTTAGATGTGATTGAGTCTGTATCTGCTATGTCACCCCCATTCGGGGAGTATAACTACTTAGCATAATATTGTTAGATGATGTGACCTAGGACAGCGTTCTACCGCCAACACTGCGGCGTAGGCTGGGCGTTGTTACGTTCTCGTACCCTAACAGTGGGTGCGGGTCGTGACACCTGCACAAAATATACATGATACTTTCCACCTGCACAAGACAATAGGTGAGCATGCAATCTATCCTATATGCGGTCATTGGTGATATCGACACCATGAAGGACGATTACGTAGCCTTGTGACGCGCCCTCCAGTCCAGGTAGCCAGCCTAACTGGAGGTCTCGCAATGCCTCGCGCCGAAGCACGATTTCCATAATTTCCTCCTAGGCCGATTCGGTCCCAGGGCCCCGGGTACCGTCTCGAGGAAAGCTCACCTTGTGCACAAGTCGTCTTTGACCATGCAAATGTATGAACAGTTCAATATGTATGAAGTAAATTGCATAGCGTAATTGTTATCAAAACACATAATCATCCCTACTCGCGCAAGGGTCCTTTTCCTCGAAACCGTACGTTCTGATTTAGCATCCCGTAGGCACCAGATTCTCCGAGACGTGATATGTCGCAACCAAGTTTCTTTGTTGTGTTTGCATGGCATGAAATATAATCTATCTCTTTCTTATAACTTTATCTTTTCCCTACTTAGAGTGGACTTAGATTCTATGTTAGATTTTCTAAGTTGATACATTATCCCGAGTTCTTGATCGTAGTGGAAAGCATACATCCCGTTAGCATCATCGATTTGAACGTTGAACTTTAAGAATTTAGTTGGCGGGAAGGAGTAGAAAAGAAGGGGCCGAAGAACCACCCACCTAAGGAGATTGCGCTGAGAGTAGGAGAACGCTTCGCGGTCAAGCGTCAGTTACACGAACTCCTGCAATGGCACGAGCATCGAATTAGAACCCTTCCTTCAATCCCTCCTTCGAAATTCCCAAGACGCATTCAGAAATCGACGCGAAAGCACACTATCAAATCCACGCAACAATTCGTTCAGAAAGCCAAGAAAACCAATAAAACCAACCAGACGGGTTGCGTCGCTCTCTTTAGAGTTCCTTCGCCAAGACGCCGCCTACTGCATCTAGACTTATTCCAACAGTAGCCGATCCATTAGTTGGAACAGTACTCATATCACTCGTCCAAATCGATTTTGTTGATGCCAAGGTTTTTGTATATCAAACTCATCGTCGAGTCAGACTAGCCATCTATGTTCCCGACCATGTCTAACTTGCCACGAGCCTATTACATAGTGCTTCGTCCCAACGGGAGCGGGGCACTACATAATATACCACTAAGAAAAAGTTTCGTCCCGAAACTTATGAACAAGGGTCTGACCTTCGTCGGCGAATAGTGAAAGGTACTTCTCCTTCATCTCTGCATCTAGTTCCCACGTCGACTCCTCGACTGAATGGTTGTGCCAGAGTACGCGAACCAAGGACATCGATCGCTCCGTAGGATCTTTTCTTTACGGTCCAAAATTTGCACGGGCTCCTCCGAGTATGATAGATCGGCGTGCAGCTCCAACTGATCGAAACTAACCACATGACTTGGGTCATGCATCATGCACTTCGGCCAAGGCAGGAGGTAGCGCGATCCGGTAAGCAACGGTCGCCACTCTTTCGAGAATCTCGAAGGACCCTACGAATCTCGGACTCAATTTGCCTTTTACTCCGAACCGCATGACGCCCCGCATCGGCGTCACCTTCAGAAACACATGCTCCCCAACCAAGAACTCTAACGGTTCGACGATTATCTGCATAACTCTTTTGTCGACTCTGGGCAATACGGAGTCTATCTCGAATCATGCGGACCTTCTCGACGGCTTGTTCGACTAGTTCTGGCCCGAGCACCTGTCGCTCTCCTACTTCATCCTAACAAATCAGAGATCCGTATTTCCTCCCGTAGAGTGCCTCGTAAGGAGCCCTGGATGCTCGATTGATAACTGTTGTTATATGCAAACTCCGCGAACGGCAGATGCGTATCCCAACTAGTCTTTAAATCTATTGCACACAGACGTAGCGTATCCTCCAGGATCTGATTCACCCTTTCTGTCTGGCCATCGGTTTGGGGATGGTACGCGGAGCTAAGGTTTAGCTTAGCGCCCAGCGCCGCCTGTAGACTCGTCCAGAAATGCGACAAGAATCGCCCGTCTCTATCCGAAAGGATTGTGGCAGGTACCCCGTGCAGTCTGACAATCTCGTTGATATAGATCTGAGCTAATCGATCGACGCTCCAAGATGCTTTGATGGCGAGAAAATGAGCGGATTTGGTCAAACGATCGGCAATGACCCAAATTGCATTATTTCCCTGCGGCATCTTCGGAAGGCCCATGATAAAATCCATAGAGATGCCATTTCATTTCCATACTGGAATATCGAGGTTTTGTAGCTCTCCGCCTGGTCTTTGATGCTCGGCCTTCACCTGCTGACAGGCCATGCACTGTGATACAAACGTTGCCACATCTTTCTTCATGCCGTGCTACCAAAAGGTCGTGCGCAGGTCCTTATTCATTTTGGTACTCCCGGGTGTGCAACGAGTACTTCGCATAATGGGCCTCCGTCAGAATCTCCTTTCTAAGTTCGGCTAGATCCGTCACGCATATCCTCCATTTCATCCGCGTCATTCCGCCCTCGTCCACCACAAAGTCGGTCGCCTTTTTCGTCGAATTCAGCTCGCGCATCTTCTTCAAGAATGGGTCATCCTCCTGTGCGGTCTTTATCTTGTTGTGCAAGCTGGACTCAAGGTGCAATTGGGCCAATCGTGCTCCACGGTATCGGATTCGGAGTTCGATACCCATCTCTGCCAAGTCTCGTTGTATGTTACGGTCGATAGACAAGCACCCAGCAAACATTCTACTCAGAGCGTCTGCTACGACGTTTTCCTTACCTGACGTGTACTCGATAGTCAGATCGTAGTCTTTAATAAGTTCAAGCCAACGCTGCTGCCGTAGGTTCAGGTCCCATTGGGTGAAGATGTATTTGAGGCTCTTGTGGTCCGTATAGATGCTGCAAGCTACACCATAAAGATAGTGACGCCATAGCTTCAACGCGAACACAATTGCCGCTAACTCAAGATCATGCGTAGGGTAATTCTTCTCGTGTTGCTTCAATTGTCTCGAAGCAAACGAAATCACCTTATCCCTTTGCATAAGCACGCATCCCAAACCAGTCTGCGATGCATCGTTAAATATTTGAAACCCTTCTGGCCCGTCCGGAAGTGCAAGGATCGGCACTGAGATGAGCCGTTTCTTCAACTCTTGGAAACTCGATTCGTAGGCATCGTTCCACTCGAATGCGACTCCCTTCTGGGTGAGGCGAGTCAGAGGCGACGTAATTTTGGCGAAGTCTTTCACAAATCTATGGTAGTAGCCTGCCAAGCCGAGGATGTCACGACCCGCACCCGCTTTTCGGATACGAGACGTATCCAAGCCAGCCTACGCCGCAGAGTCGGCGGTAGAACGCTGTCAAGCCCGCAAGAATATAAATGCTCAAAAATAAACAATTGATGTTCATTCACATTTCTAGATTTATTACAACATTTATAATTAAAGAAAGTACACAATTTACAATTAATGAAATTTAAACAATTGCTTTCTATTTCTAGGTTGTCTTCAGCATACCCAAGTCTTCTCCAGTGCTAAGAGTGATAGCGGCTAAACCTGAAAAATGTTGATTATCCAGTCAGGATTGGAACAAGTACACAAACCGACGGCAGTGCAAAACACAATAGAATTATCAAGACATGAAAATAGCATATGGAATATGAAAACTGTAAGATAATTGATGTCATAGCACGATAGAGAAACAAACAAGAAAAAGCTAATAAAAGACATCTATCTATGTGGTGTGAAATATTCTTTCAACATGTGAACGGCTAGGGGATAAATCCGACATCTACACGTGTCGTGTGCAGATGCTATTATTCACGAATAGACATCATGGGATAGTTCTGGGTAGTCCACATGTTTACTAAGATATTTTTCCTCCCGACTACTCCGTGTGACGAGCGTGTCAACAAGCAGCAAGATATATGTATAGACATAAAATGAAAAGACTACTATGAATCGGAAAGCAATCAGAAAGTGCACTTGCCTGAGGTCCTTAGCTGGAGAAACCAATAACAATATACCACTCACGCCACAATCAATCAACACATGTAGAAGTCTCCGGATGCTGAAATAAATAGTATCAACGTTCTCAGAATAGTCAAATTAGCTAGAATTTCCTGTCCTTAAGTCCAATTCTGGACACAGGGGCAAAACGGTAATTTCGGGCAAAAACGATGTCCGCCGTTGGATCCGCTTTGCACCGAAAAGCGTGCCAGAGTCAACGATCTCTAAAGTCGTCAAACTATATGTCTACGAATCCAGTTTTCCGATACGAACCCAACCGTATGTCCAAAGTTGGATTCCGGCAGGCCGTGCACAAAATCGCCCGTTGAGTGGGACCGTAGGGCCCGCAAAACGACGTCGATTTTAACTGTCTCAGAATTGGACCAAACTTGGCATGCAGGACCCAAAAAATGATACGGTCCTGTTGGCGTAAGTTTCGTCTCGATCTGACGAGCGTGCACAAAGTTATGACTAAATTTGCATTGGACGAATACGGGGCAATTCCGACGGATACGCGTCGAATTCGTCGCGCACACGCGACCAATTTGAATTTCGTCAAAGCCCACACGACCACGAAGCTGTTACGCAGCTTTCGATGCCTTCGGTGCGCGACCATGTCGTCCGGTTTGGCGGAACGCACGTCATGTGGATCAATTTCTAAGTTTTTTAAAACAGATTTTTGACGAAGTTTACATGTGAATAATTCTCTGTACAAAGCAATTCTTTATAAACTTCCTACTGGACTCTTCTAGTCCTATATGTTATGGTTAACTTCCTTTCAGAAAGTTTGCAAAAATACTGAATAGGTTTCCTGGAAGCTAGGTACGAATATGGGTTTTTGGTTTGGGTTTTGTTCTGTTTTCAGTCAGAATTTCGAACGACTTCGTGTCGATCTATCGGCCAACCTAAAGCATTTTAATTCAATCTATTTGAATGGAAATAATCTAGTATATTGGGGACATACCGAGGAAGCGGCTCGCAAAATGATCGAGCGATCGTTGCGAACCGTCGCTGCGAAGTTCCCCTCCCGTCCGCTTGTTGCTGCTGTGTTTACTGCCAGCGCTTGGCGCGCGGCCCTGGTGGCCGGCCCTGCCGCCGGCGACGTGCGGTGGTGGCGCACGGGGGTGCGCCAAGTCTGGGTCGACGTCGAGGGATCTAGGGTTTGAGTGTTCTCGTGAGTTTCGATATATATATAGATACCAATACTTCGGCTGTTGGGTGTGCGTACAGGGGTCTGGGAATAGAGAGTCGGGTGTGGGGGTTTTCTGTACAGGGGCTGAGTATGGGTTTAAAGCCGGCTTGAGTTGCTTAGGCATTGGGCTGAGATGCTTAGCCGAATGGGCTGTGTGTGGTTTTTGGGTGGGGTTTATTATTTCCTTGCTCAAACAATAGTCATTGTATAAATGACTCTACCTAGTTGGCCAGTTCTCGGTTTGGCCGAGAGCTCTTGGGTTGGGTTCCTGGGGGTTAATAGCAGTTGGGTGGGCCGGCCTTGAGTTGGTGTGGCTTCTGGGGGTCGGTTCGGGAAGCTATTGCTTCTCTTCCTATTCCATTTCCTTTTCCTATTTCGATTTCTTCTTCTTCTTTTTTCTATAACTATACCTTGGTATAAATATATATAATATATATATTTATACGACAAAAATAACGTAACCAATAATAGATATACATATAAATACTCATTTGCATAATCTATAAATACACCCATTCAATATATATATATATATTATTATATATATATTATTATATATATTATAATATATATATATATATATATATATATATATATATATATATATCTTATACACACGCTCACGTATATATATATATACACATTTATACACTATTATACGAAAAATATATATCCCATATATATATTTATATATCTCTAAAATCACAAAACCTAAAGTAATTCAAATAAATAATATTACTTACCAATATTCCTATTACCTATATATGGAGAAGCAAGTTTATATCTATATATTTATATATATATATACACATGCAACACAATTTCTATATATTATATATAATCCATACACCATATCTGTATATACACATTCATAAATATATGTACTCTCATTTACATCAATATAGTATATATTTTATATAAATACATGCACAATTAGTATTAATTTATTTATCTATATACATGCACATACACAAATATATAATTTATATACGCATGAAATAAAAACCGCATTATCACGATTTAATAGAACAACTAAGTATGATAATTAATTTATTTAAAAATCTAAAAATTACCATTTAATTAAAATAAGTAAAAAAATAGATTATTGCAAGATTTTCGGGAAGGGGAGCTACAAATCTACCCACCTTAAAATTAATTTCGTCATCGAAATTCTAACTCATAATCATGCCAAAATTCAAATTATAAATAAAGATAACTCCACTATTTCCACAACCTTCTCAAAATTTATCAGAATTATTTATACCTCCTCCTAGCCATTTTGTAACTACGAAATTTCGAGGACTTCTACCCACCTTTGGTCACACTACTCCTCAAACTAAATCTCATAATCTTCTAACTGGTTGCTAACAATCCTAGCAACAGATGTTTACTACCTGTGGTATCTATAATTCTCTCCTACCTATCAAGCAATCCAAAATTAACAAGCAATAAGTTTACACAAGTAGCTAAGAAATATTGGTAAACTCTAGTAAGCACGACTATTCGTCGTTCCGAAGTAGGGGGACAGGAAGATAAGGCAAAATAATCGGAAGCAATTGTGAAGTTTCAAGAGCAGTGGAGAATATCCAACGTTACAGATAGAAATGAAATTTATGAACCACTGCCTTATCTGCTAGATTGGCTACTCTAGTCCAGTTACTTGCTACGTCGAAGAGCCCTTCATTACTTAGAGTGGCCTGCAACCTGTGCATTACAGAACTCCCGTTCTCAAAATTCTAATTCAACCAAGGTTCTATAACGGAACGGAATTTGAGAAATCAAGATTGGGGTCTTAATGGGTTCTCTATTTGGGCATCAGTCGTTGGTTGGATAAACATTGGGTTTCAATCTATATGGACTAGACAAGATCCCAATGATAAACTATTCCTACTATATTAGGGTATCCTATAATAGATTTCTACCCAAGGGGTTGAGCTAGTTGCCAGTCAAGCTGGTTAGTTAGGTTCATAAAGCCCCAAAAGTACCTTCCGAGACTTTTGTGTTTAAGTAGCACATAAGGCCTCAATTGGGTGGCACACTAGTGGCATGCGCGTAGTGGGCTTCGAGTAGATCATAACCATATATTGGGTCGGATGAACTGAGTCCAGGTTGAGACTCTACTGGGAGTCGAAAAGTGTACCGGTACTATGGTAAGGGTTATAACTAGTCCTTTTAACCTGAAAGTCGTACCCCAAAAATAGAGTACAAGGGGATGGATTTGAGTGGGACATGATATACCTAGATGAAGGTGGACTCGTCTAGATCTTGCATATGAAGTTTGTTGAAAGATAACAGTTGGTCTCGTGCTCCGAATTTTAATGGCACGGCCGGGGACACAGAATGATCTAAATGGAAAGTGGGAGTCCATGGGACATTAATTGTCATGCTAATGGATATTATTCTAATCAATTGGTAATTCTGGTATATCCTAGAATTTTTAGAAGGCTTGCAGTCTACCCACTTTAGAGGCTAGGGTATAGTGGCAAGGTTCCTATCACAGGGCTGGCCGATGGTAGCTACACTTGCATATACAACTATCATAGCCATGGGGGATACTCTATAGCTACCCATCCATTACGAGCTTTCGTCCCTTCAATCAGTGAAGACGAAAGCAATAAAGAGTTCAAGAGATGTCGCTGAATACAATTACGTGATTCAAGGATGAATGTATAATTCAAGAGGAATTGTCAAAGCAGTCGCGGATGAGATCCTAGATACATACCTCATTCCACTTAGTGTTATTAGAAGAAAAATGAACCAAATGCATCATGGTTGATCAGACCGTAATACGATGATTCTGATTAGACAATATGTTAGCGGGCGTCCCCAATAAACATATGTCTTGAATCAAGCTTGATAAAAGAGTAAGCTTGCAAAAACTAGGCTGTAATAGCAGCATTGGTCATGAGAGTCAAAATATAAGTAGGCGAGATTTTCGGAAGGAGGAATAAGTAGTTCGAGTTTTAAGAAACTCAAATCCTTACCTGGTGTTCTTTCCTATACAGTCATCCTACTATCTCTATCCATAAGGCCTTGGCCGACTAATGGGTTATGGAATTCTAATTCCTATAGTCTGGATAAACCTGTTATTGTCAGTCAATTACCTGGTTAATAAATCACAAGGGCCACAGGTTGGGAGACATGCTATTCGACTTACAGAACTTACACTAGTATTGGTTTTGGATCTTAGGGTCATACAGGGCAGTCTCTATTCTCTATATATACTAAACTTGTAATCACATCTGAAAGCGTCTCACCGAGAATTACGCCTTGTCCGTATACTCTGGCTACGACAGCCCTTGGTTTCCTGATTCAATGTGATAGGCTATCTGACACTCTACCTATATTGACACAATGGTATCTAAGATCTAAAGAAGTCAACGATAACATAGTTTTAGCAATGATCTATAACCTACAATTCTTTGAAAGGATTTCAATTCTATGGGTTGTGCCTCGCCAGTGCGCTGCTGGCTGGCCATTGCAGTCGTTAAAATTTATTCCAACTATTTTCCTAAGACTTCAAGGATATCTAAGGGTCCAATCTAATTGACTATGATAGATAGTGTAACATCTACCTATAAGTCTCATTCCTTAAGGTAAAAGGCTGGTCAAAAAAGAAATATCTGAAGACAAATAAAATAAGAACATCATAATCTTGATTTCATAAATATTTCAAATGATTGAGGGGAAAACTTTGAATCAATCCTACATCGAGATTATTACAGGAATATAGAATCAGAAATTACAAATTAACTCCCTACCGCAAAAGAGAATTCAAAGTAGACAATTCTAATTTATCATGTGATATTTATATCTAGTGGAGCAAAGAAAATTAAACAGTTTATTGAAATCAAAACTAACTCCTTAATTCTAGGCAAGTCTAACATATCAAGTGAATAGTATATCCACATAGGGTCGTATCGTCATATCAAAGTAGGAGTGTACCTACAGGGTTCTAGCAAGCAATCTAAGTTTAATAATTCTAAATTATATGGCCTATTTAACAACCTTAGCTGCCCAACCGATCAATTTGAACAAGGGACTCCTAGTCCTAGTCATTATCTTAAATTAATTTAGTCCTAGTTTGTGAATGAGCAATTCTTGGTCGCAGGCTCGCAGTAGTACAACTAATAGGGTACTACCACGAATCCACAATCTTTTGCGAAAACCGACCTGTATGGGCTACCACAAAAACTTGTCACGACCCGCACCCGCTTTTCGGATACGAGACGTGTCCAAGCCAGCCTACGCCGCAGAGTCGGCGGTAGAACGCTGTCAAGCCCGCAAGAATATAAATGCTCATAAATAAACAATTGCTGTTCATTCACATTTCTAGATTTATTACAACATTTATAATTAAAGAAAGTACACGATTTACAATTAATGAAATTTAAACAATTGCTTTCTATTTTTAGGTTGTCTTCAGCATACCCAAGTCTTCCCCAGTGCTAAGAGTGATAGCGGCTAAACCTGAAAAATGTTGGTTATCCAGTCAGGATTAGAACAAGTACACAAACCGACGGCAGTGCAAAACACAATAGAATTATCAAGACATGAAAATAGCATATGGAATATGAAAACTGTAAGATAACTGATGTCATAGCACGATAGAGAAATAAACAAGGAAAAGCTAATAAAAGACATCTATCTATGTGGTGTGAAATACCCTTTCAACTTGTGAATGGCTAGGAGGTAAATTCGGCATCTACACGTGTCGTATACAGATGCTATTATTCACGAATAGACATCATGGGATAGTTCTGGGTAGTCCACATGTTTACTAAGATATTTTCCCTCCCGACTACTCCGTGTGACGAGCGTGTCAACAAGCAGCAAGATATATGTATAGACATGAAATGAAAAGACTACTATGAATCGGAAAGCAATCAGAAAGTGCACTTGCCTGAGGTCCTTAGCTGGAGAAACCAATAACAATATACCACTCACGCCACAATCAATCAACACATGTAGAAGTCTCCGGATGCTGAAATAAATAGTATCAACGTTCTCATAATAGTCAAATTAGCTAGGATTGCCTGTCCTTAAGTCCAATTCTGGACACAGAGGCAAAACGATAATTTCGGGCAAAAACGATGTCCGCCGTTGGACCCGCTTTGCACCGAAAAGCGTGCCAGAGTCAACGGTCTCTAAAGTCATCAAACTATATGTCTACGAATCCAGTTTTCCGATACGAACCCAACCGTATGTCCAAAGTTGGATTCCGGCGGGCCGTGCACAAAATCGCCCGTTGAGTGGGATCGTGGGGCCCGCAAAACGATGTCGATTTCAACTGTCTCAGAATTGGACCAAACTTGGCATGCAGGACCCAAAAAATGATATGGTCATGTTGGCACAAGTTTTGTCTCGATCTGACGAGCGTGCACAAAGTTATGACTGAATTTGCATTGGACGGATACGGGGCGATTCCGACGGATACGCATCGAATTCGTCGCGCACACGCGACCAATTTGAATTCCGTCAAAGCCCACACGACCACGAAGCTGTTACGCAGCTTTCGATGCCTTCGGTGCGCGACCACGTCGTCCGGTTTGGCGGGACGCATGTCATGTGGATCAATTTCTAAGTTTTTAAAAACAGATTTTTGACGAAGTTTACATGTGAATAATTCTCTGTACAAAGCAATTCTTTACAAACTTCCTACTGGACTCTTCTAGTCCTATATGTTGTGGTTAACTTCCTTTCAGAAAGTTTGCAAAAATACTGAACAGGTTTCCTGGAAACTAGGTACGAATATGGGTTTTTGGTTTGGGTTTTGTTCTGTTTTCGGTCAGAATTTCGAACGACTTCGTGTCGATCTATCGGCCAACCTAAAGCATTTTAATTCAATCTATTTGAATGGAAATAATCTAGTATATGTTGGGGACATACCCGAGGAAGCGGCTCACAAAACGATCGAGCGATCGTTGCGAATCGTCGCTGCGAAGTTCCCCTCCCGTCCGCTTGTTGTTGCTGTGTTTACTGCCATGCGCTCGCGCGCGCGGCCCTGGTGGGAGGCCTGCCGTCGGCGACGCATGGCGGTGGCGCACGGGGGTGCGCCAAGTCTGGGTCGGCGTCGAGGGATTCTAGGGTTTTGAGTGTTCTCGTGAGTTTTGATATATATAAAGATACCAATACTTCGGCTGTTGGGTGTGTGTACAGGGGTCTGGGAATAGAGAGTTCGAGTGTAGGGGTTTTTCTGTGCAGGGGCTGAGCATGGGTTTAAAGCCGGCTTGAGTTGCTTAGGCATTGGGCCTGAGATGCTTAGCCCGAATGGGCTGTGCTGGTTTTTGGGTGGGGTTTATTATTTCCTTGCTCAAACAATAGTCATTGTATAAATGACTCTACCAAGTTGGCCAGTTCTCGGTTTGGCCGAGAGCTCTTGGGTTGGGTTCCTGGGGGTTAATAGCAGTTGGGTGGGCCGGCCTTGAGTTGGTGTGGCTTCTGGGGGTCGGTTCGGGAAGCTATTGCTTCTCTTCCTATTCCATTTCCTTTTCCTATTTTGATTTCTTTTTCTTTCTTTTTCTATAACTAATACCTTATTGGTATAAATATATATAATATATATATATTTATACGACAAAAATAACGTAACCAATAATAGATATACATATAAATACTCATTTGCATAATCTATAAAATACACCCATTTAATATATATATATATATATATATATATATATATATATATATATATATATATATATATATATATATATATATATATATATATATATATATCTTATACACACGCTCACGTATATATATATATATATACACATTTATACACTATTATACGAAAAATATATATCCCATCTATATTATATTTATATATCTCTAAAATCACAAAACCTAAAGTAATTCAAATAAATAATATACTTACCAATATTCCTATTACCTATATATGGAGATGCAAGTTTATATCTATATATATTTATATATATATATACACATGCACACAATTTTCTATATATTATATATATATCCATACACCATATCTATGTATATACACATTCATAAATATATGTACTCTCATTTACATATCAATATAGTATATATTTATATATAAATACATGCACAATTAGCATATATATTTATACATATATACATGCACATACACAAATATATAATTTATATACGCATGAAATAAAAACCGCATTATCACGATTTAATAGAACAACTAAGTATGATAATTAATTATTTATAAAAATCTAAAAATTACCATTTAATTAAAATAAGTAAAAAAATAGATTATTGCAAGATTTCCGGGAAGGAGAGCTACAGAGGAAACTTCGGATGTCGCCTGCTGAGGTAGGCCGCTTCCAATCGGCTATCGCTTTAATCTTCTTTGGGTCCATCGTGACGCCTTCAGCTGAGACAACATGCCCAAGGAACGACACGCTGCTCATCCAGAACTCGTATTTACTTAACTTGGCATACACTTGGTGTTCACGCAGAGTCTGTAGCACCGTCTTCAAGTGCTCCACGTGCTCGCCCTTGCTTTTCGAATATATAAGAATGTCATCGATGAATACGACGACAAATTTGTCTATGAACGGTCGGAACACCCGGTTCATTAGATCCATGAATGCGACAGGTGCATTTGTCAAGCCGAAGGGCATAACTAGAAATTCATAGTGACCATATCGGGTTTGGAAGGCGGACTTCGGCACGTCCTCGGACTTGATCTTCAATTGATGGTAGCCTGAGCGAAGATCAATCTTGGAAAATACCGTCGCCCCTTGCAGCTGGTCAAACAAATCGTCTATTCTCGGCAGCGGATACTTGTTTCGTACCGTGACTTTGTTGAGTTCTCGATAATCGATGCACAGCCGCATCGACCCATCCTTCTTTCGTACAAACAATACTGGAGCACCCCACGGGAAGACACTAGGGCGAATGTATCGACGATCTAGTAACTCTTGTAGTTGTGCCTTCAGTTCCTTCAGCTCTGTCGGCGCCATTCGATAAGGTGCTTTGGATATCGGTCGAGTGTCCGGGAAGGTGTCGATGCTGAATTTTATCTCTCGGTCTGGCGGCATCCCTAGCAACTCGTCTGGGAACACATCAGGAAATTTTTCTACGACTTTAGTCTGGGCCGTGCTTGCAATCTCCGTCCTCGTGTCTCTAACTGATGCTAGGTACCCGCTGCACCCAGAATGCAACATATACCTTGCCGAAATTGCCGATATCATCATCGCTGCCTTTGACGCTGCTCCGCACGAATAGGAGAACTCGATTTCGCCCGAAAGGCGGAACACAACTTCCTTCTCCGCGCACTCAATCGTTGCGTGGCATGCACCCAACCAATCCATGCCGAGGATTATATCGTACTCCTTGATGTCGAGGATGATAACTTCCAAGGATAGATTTCTCCCTCCGATGCAGATGTAACCGTCCCTACAAATTTGAGTGGCAGACATATCTACTCCCGATGGAGTGCTAACGCTAAGATTCATATCTAAAAGTTGCATGGGTAATTTATTTTCTTCTACAAAGTCGACAGATATGAAACTATGCGTAGCACCCGAATCGAACAGTACTCTAGCAGGCATATTTTTATAGAGTAGTATACCTATCACGACAGTATCAGACACGAACGCTTCATCCCGAGTCAGTGCATAGACTCGGCCTTGCGCCCCTTGGCGATTTTGTGGGTTCACGGGTACTGCGTTTGCGCCATGGACGGGAGGTGCCCTGTTCTGGTTCTGATTCTGGACGTCCCTTGGTGGATGTTGGTTCGCCCTCCCCACGCGACAATCTATTGCCTTGTGACCCAGCTGGCCACATTTGAAGCATCCGCCTCGACAATCGACCGCCAAATGTCCCATCTTGCCGCAGCGATGGCACCGTACGCCGGGATGAGGCCCCCGATACTCAGACGTACGCTTTGGTACACCGGATCCTCCCGCATCGTGAGGACGCTTGTTGAAGTTGCTGCGGACGCTTGACCCAGCCTTCTGCGAAGGTCGACCGAAGATCCGCTCACTATCGAGGGCGGCGTTATATGATTCCCTGTACGTCTGGCACTTTTGGTTCATGACGTCCCGACGCAAGTCGTTATTCAGGCCTTGCTGAAAGCGGTCGTACTATGCCTCCTTGTTCGGCAGAAAGGCCCCGACAAACTTTGCAAGCTTTGCGAACTTCGCATCGTAGTCTTCAACGGACAAGTTTTCTTGCTTCAAGGACATGAATTCTTCCTCCTTCTGTCGACGAACGGCACAAGGAATATATTGCTCGAGGAAGGCCAGTTTGAACGTCTCCCACGAGATCTTGGCGTTGGGGTTGGCCTCCTTGAGTTCCTGTTTCTTTGCCTCCCACCATTTGTAGGCCCTCAAGTTTAGCTGCAATCCCGTGCACGTGACTCTCTTGGACCCTTTGATGCTGAGAAGATCGAACAGACCCTCAATCTTCACTAGCCACCGCATGATTTCGTCTGGCTCTGCTCGACCGTTGAACTCAGGCGGGTTCATCTTCTTAAATTTGGTCGTCTTAAGCAGGGAGGAGGAAGACATATGCTTCGTCTTCACGGGTTGTACTTTTTCTTCTGACATGACGGTCGTCGAGTTCTGTTGAGTTGCTATGGTGCTCACGATCCGGGTCAGGGCCTCCATTTACTTTTGTTGGGCGCTGACTTGGGCCTGGATCTGTTCTTGCAGCTGTCGTTGCTGCATCTCCGCTTGGCGCTGCTGGAGTTCCATGAGGCGTAGTAGTCGCTCCATGGCGGATTCGCTAGGCATTGCGTCTTCGGTGCTATCCGTGCTAATCAGTATTGCGTTGATAGCTGGGACACCCGATCTTTCCGGCATTCCTACAAAATTGAGCAAACTTGTTAGTATTCTCAAAATATCTACGGGCTTATATGTATGGAACGATTATTTCAGGCCGCATATGTCGAAAAGCATAGTTTTGAAAAATTGCAACAGCATCTACGAGAAAATATTTTGAACGGTCCGAGGTATGAAACGTAGCTCTGATACCAACTTGTCAGGCCCCGACTCGTCGAATCGGTCGTCCCCGCCTTGACTCGAGCTAAATCGATCCCACGAGCCGGGACGTGATGCCGTGCAAGTCTTTCTTGACTTGCACAAGGCAGGGATGTGCATTTTTGGGATTTACCTTGACACGAAATTAAACAGTACAGAAAGTTGAAGACATAGCATAGGAAAAAATTTAGCTTTTCATTCATAAACTTGCAAAGTATGTGCAAGATCATATTTACATTACATATACCGTTGCGGCTACATCTTGAAATACAAAAGAAAAACTCTCGACAAGCTTGCACTGAAATAATTCTTGTCGTTCCATACATTCACGCCCCTTTATACATTTGAACAAAAGCCTTCGATCTGAGTTGGCCTTCAAAATACTTCAAAATAGGGGAGCTTCGTGCCGTTTCCCGTTCTTCAGCTTCAGGTCTAGTCTCGAGCTCCCGCAGCGTGCTCGTTACCTGGGGAGTTGGGGGTTATTGTAGCACCCAGTTTCGCAAATGAGGGTAATTTTGAAATTTTGTGTTTATAATTATTTTAATAATAATATTTAATTTATGATATGATTTTTGGTGATTTTAATCATTTTAAAATTATTTAAATCAATGACTTGTGGTTTTGACGTTTTGCTAGTGAAACCCTAGAGACTGTTTGACCTAGAGCCTAACTATGTGATTATGATATTTTAATGTCATTTTTAGCCTAAGGATATTTTGCATTTGACCTCTTTGAATTATTTTGATATTATTTTATTATTTATGATATTGTTTTGGGATTATTTGAGTCGGGTTCGAATTTTATCTCAATCTGACTTGTAACGGGGACCCGGGGATAGTTTGACTCTAGTGGGACCCACACGCTAGTTAGGCATGGCCCACATGATATTAATTTTAGTCCACATAATAGAAATATTTTAGTTAGAGGTTAGACTAATTATTATGGATATGGTTAGTGTGATTAGAGACTTTAGAATGACTAATTTAGCCCCAACCAATTAGCCCTTTCCTAATACTCATAGAATAGGTTAGTAGGGGCTTTTGGACTTTTCCTAATAGGACAAAACCACCTTTATGGCCAGCCACAATAAGGATAGGGTTGAGCCTCCCATTTGTCATTATCCATCTATTTCTCTCTCTTGTTCTTCCCCAAATTCCTAGAGAGCAATCCCTAGCAATTTCTCCACCAAATCCTTCCATTTCACCACCAAATCTTCTTCTTTCCTTCTCCATTCTAGCCAAGAAGGAAGCTACCCAAGTTTGGGAGGATTCGGAGCTCGTTCGTGTCCTTTTGGAATCTCTACGTGTCGGTGTCGCTCCGGGAAGATTTTTCTTCGATTCGATCTACCGGGAGGTATAAATCCCTTCTCCTTTTTATTTCCTCATGCATATAGGTCTATTTTGAACCCATAGGAATGACCCCCATGGTTGTATCTCCATTTGTGTCCATTTTGTGTCCATTTGGAGGTCATAGGAGTGTCCTTTATGTTGTGGATGTGTTCATGTTACATATATAGATTTATATATATATATTGTAATGAGAGTGTATCTATATTTATATATGTAATAAATGGTTCATGATGATTATATAATCAAGTTTGTGAGTGTGGTTCCTCATATTATTATTGCTATTATTGTTGTGGATAATTAGGATATATATTGTGTATTCTTTTGGCACAAACTACCCAAATCCGTCATGATTTTTATCCACGTTTTTAATTTCAGCCCTAACTTAGAAATATCATAACTTCTAGCTCAAAGCTCGGTTTAATCTCCCATTTTTTTAAAAAAAGCGTATTGAAGTTAGCTTTCCAAAAACATGTATTAATAGGTCTAATTCTTTCTGTAACTTTCTGGAGATTTATTTGAGTGTCAGCTGTACGATGGACAAACGCGTTCTCGGTGTTTTCGTGATTCCGGGAGTTTCCGAAAACGAAAACGCGATCCGTTTGAAGTTTCGGAAAGCTAACACATAGATCTATAACATACTTTAATCCTATATTTTAATTCATGCTGAGATGGTACAATATTGATTATTAGTAGGAGTTACTATTCGGCATATGCATTTTGTGCACCCTTGTGTGTAATATAATGTTCTATTTGATTTTAACCCATGTTAATGTATATATATTATGTAAATTAAATAGAGAATGCAAGCATGAGTAAATATTTAAATAAATGATGTATGAGGTGTAAGTATCCTATCTAATGTAAGCATGTATAAGTATGGCTTGTAATGAATATGTAGGTTCCATAGTATGTAATGTATGGTACATATAGTAGTGCAAGAGAATAAATAAATAATGAATGAATGCAAGCATGAATGTAATATAATAATAGATGTAATGTATGAAATATACAAGTTAATGAGATGTAATGTTCTATGTTAACACAAATCCTATATTACCTCATGTACCCCCTTACACTATGTTGACACTATCACACTTGACACATTGTTCACTTACACTTTGACACTCTTTGATATGTATACACTATGTATGCCCATTTAACCCTCACTTTCCCCTTTGCCATGTTCACATACACACACATAGCCTCTTAAATAAGTATTTATGAATATAGTTAACTTAGCTATGTATGTATATTATATATATGTTAGCATATTGTGTTGTAATATATAAGTTTATATAACTATTTGAAATGCCATGATTATAGACCTAATGTTGAATACCAATATATGCATGTGTATATATGTGTAGACATATATAGCTTAAAGTAATAGATTACCTAGTGTATATCCAATGTGAATTCTTGCCTATTTGAGTATTGAATAATTGCATGCTATATAGAGTTGGGTGTATGTTGGCTTGTATAGCCTTGTATTGATGTGTGCTTGCTAGGATAGTCTTGGTTAGGCCTAGTAAGACTTACTGGGTTAGGACATGACCTAGTTTGACCTAGTTTGACTAGTGCAGTTGACCAGAGTTAACCAAGGGTTGACTTTGGCCTAGTTTGACCTAGATTCATGTAGAATGTATTGTAGTGCTTTATATTATCCTTTTGGACATTTTGTGACTTGTGATGTTCTAATTAGGAGCCAGACACCTTGTAACCTGTGTTGCTTTAAATAGGACTCTGTGGCTTCAGTTGGACCCCATATACTTATCAGCTGTTCAGGTTATCAAGCGAGTACATTCTCTGATAGTTCTCTCATTTATTTGTCAATTACTGTATTTCAGTTCAAGTTAGTTGTATGCGATTCTCTGTTACAACACGTGTGGATATTACTGGATTCATGTATAAGACACATATTTATTTTCTGGCATCTATTATTGGTATCATCATTTCCGGCTTCTATTACTGGAATCATTTACTGGAATCATTTACTGGAATCATTTACTGGTATCATTATATTTTGGCTGGAATCATCTTGAATCATTGTGTCGGAATTCTGGATTTACTTGCTGGGAGGGGAAATACTAGAGTAAGACATGTAGACATACCCCATTACTGGAATCACCCCTACTGGAATCTACTGGAATGATAGCCATCTCTCGCCTGATCAGTGAGAGGTGTGCCGGATTACCCACAGCCGTTTACATATCGATCTCGGTATTTTAAAACACACTGTTAGAGTATAGGCTGGACTCACCCTGGAATCATTGATCACTATAACTGGAATCGTCCCTTACTGGATTTCATCTTGTATTAGATTCATCTTGTACTGGACTTACATTGGAGTTACACTGGTCTACATTATTGTCTGGACTTCATATCATATTACCCTGGTTCAGCTAGTTCTATTTTTACAGACTTCATTGCCATGATTCTTCTCTTGTTTAGTTATTTACTTTTCTTGCACCTTATCTGTCTTTCTTACCATCACCTGAATATAAACTGCCATTTTCATCAATACAATTGCCTATAACTGCTTTATAGTTCTCTGTCATTTACTTGGGTTTCCTAGATGAGATGTGCTCGTTCCTGTCCTGACTGGACCTGTTGATAAATTTTACAGATAGCTTGGAGGTTGCCTGCTAGCCTAGAGGAGACACCTTAGAGGTTGTTTAGATAGTTATTTCATTTGTCTGGAGTTGTATTTACTTTGTGGATTAATGTATTTGAGTTTTGAGATGTATTTCTGGGTTTTTGTATCTTAGACACTTAGACTTCTATCTCCCATATCTCTTTGGATTTTATGTTTTATCTAACCTTATCATGCTCTACCTTAAATGTGATTGAGACTGTATCTGCTTAGCATTATATTGTTAGATGATGTGACCTAGGACAGCGTTCTACCGCCGACACTGCGGCGTAGGCTGGGCGTTGTTACGTTCTTGTACCCTAACAGTGGGTGCGGGTCGTGACACATTTTTAGTGGTGGCCTATGCAGGTCGAGTTTATGTAGTGGTATTCGAACTTGAGTACCACTACAGCCTGCAGTAGGATTAGGGTATATTTTGAAGGTACTCAATCACAGTTAGGAACCTTTGAGAGATTTCCGGAACGATCCTTGAGAATCTTATTTTAACTTCAATTTGAGAACTCTTTTTTCCCTTGATTTGATTTATTTTTACTTACTGTTGTTAAATTTGATTTTGATGGATTATGGTTGAATTTGAGTTGTATTCATTGATCTTGATGAATGATTGTCGAATTTTGAATCTTGATGATAGCTGTTGCATCCGAGTTGTATTTTGATGGATTTTAGTTCATTTTGAATTTTGAAGTTCGTTGATAAATTTGATTTGATTTATGGGTATTCATTTGTACAAACACAATCACCCATGATGTCCAGGCCATTTATTCTTGTCAAGTCGTGTTAGCCGTCGCAATAGCATTTCAAGGAATATCATGTCAGGTTTATCATGTCAAGTTCACTTGTCAGGAGTGCGCCACGACGGGCAACTATCAGGTCATGTCAGGTTACTTGTCAAGAGTACACCACTACGGGTCACTTTCGTGTTAGGTATATCATGTCAAGTTCATAATGTCAAGTTATCATCAATTCAGTATCCACATCAGTCATGTGCGTTATCAATCGTGTTAAGCAAGAAAGAAAAACATATGTCAGGAGTGCACCGCAATGGGACACTATCATGTTCCATTATCATTACCAAACATATTAAATAAATCCGTGATTATCAAGTTCATGACAAAAGGCGTAAGGATATAAAATGGGCATAAAAATATACAATAAGGAGTTACAAAACATGGGCAAATAATGATAAATAATAGTACACATGGCTATTAGAAAGTCATGCGGCTAAAGCATATGCGGCCAGGAATGATCTTATGCGGCTAGGAAGAGAATAGCCCATGCGGTCGAAGGGGACTCGGGTCTAAGGGAATGCATGCGGCTAGGGGAGTTCAGGGTCATGCAGCGGAGTATTATACGGCCAGAGGGAAGGTAAGCTTCATGCGGCTAGCGAGACCAAGTTCCATGCGGCTAGGTAAGGGTGGGGGCATGCGGCTCAATTAGGGGCTCATGCGGCCAGGATCACTGGATCCCATACGGCCAAGGCTAAGAGGGCGCATACGGCTCAGGAATGTCAGGGGTATGCGGCTCAAGAAGTCGGGTTCATGCGGCTCACAGAGATGAGGGTCCATACGGCCAGGAAAGATGAGCATATGCGGCTGGGATAAATCGGGTCATGCGGCCCGGACTCAGAAGCCCATGCGGCTGAAATATGATGGGGCCTATGCAGCTGGAATATAGAAGTCTTCATGCGGCTAGAATATAGGGGACTTCATGCGGCTAGAATATAGGAGACTTCATGCGGCTAAAGATGCAAGGCCTTATGCGGCCAGACTGGTCATGAGCCTATGCGGCCAGGAGATGAAGGGGGTTCATGCGGCTTAGTAGAAGCTCATGCGGCCAGGTCGATTCAAGGGCTCATGCGGCCAGAGGGAATACAAGTTCATGCGGCCAAGGAGACGAGGGCGCATATGCGGCTAGGATCACATGCGGCTGAAGAATCACTTGCCGCATGAAATATTCATGCGGTCAAGTCAAGCACAGTTCATCTTCTCCAAAAATTCTGAGAAGAAGAACACCATGAGAGTCAAGGGCTCAAGCTCTGTAACTCCATCATCCGGAGCCCAAATCCGAACTTCTATGGGTCAAAACTGGACAGAATGAAATGCTCTACAACATAGAACCATCAAAACTCGAAAATAACAAGATTAAGTAGATCAAACCCAAGAAATCCGAAAATGAGATAAACTTAGATCTACAAGAATCTAGCCATGGAAAGTAAAAATGCCAAGTACTAAAGTGCTTTAGAATACAGTAAAGAAGAGAATGAAGCAATAAAATCAGAGTTCCTCCATAAAGCAAGTTGCACTTGCCTAGACCTCTCTCTCTCTCTCTCTCTCCTCTCTCTCTCTCTCTCTCTCTCCTGGTAGGTGAAGAAGTAATGGTAGAGAAGAAGAGTAATGAATAATAATGGAAGAGAGAGAGAGAGAGAGAGAGAGGGATGGATATTTATGGTGGGAGTGGTGGTAGGTGGGAGTGGTTTGGTTCACATAAATCCAACCAAGCCAAACCCACTAAAACCGAACCAAACCAAGCCAATGCAATGCCATGAGGAACCATGTAATGAAATACTCAATAAACCAAGCTCCATTAATCAGAATTAATCCATGAACGATAAATGACAATTAAACCACAATGCTAAATATGAAATAAACCATAATTAACTAATGAGAAATACGGATCAGAAATACGAACACGTATAAAATACGTATCACGAATTTTGGGGCACTACATCCTACCCACCTTAAAAGAATTCCGTCATCAGAATTTAATCAAGAGGCTAGAGATGTCGGGACAGCTATACTATCAAAAGCAATCTATGCTACCAATCAATCATACAATCATACATGCAAGCAAGGAATCGAAGTGCAAGGCATAAGGATGATATTACACCTCGCAAGCCAAACCGATTGGGATAACGTGATCGGATATCATCCTCACACCCCCACGTTTGACTCCCCCAAGAAGCGATGAACTCAAGCAACACGAACTAAACTGATAGCCTTGCGCTTGAGGTCTCTCTCTTTGGTCAAACATGGACACGGGCCTCTCCTCATACGAAAAGGTTGGTACCAATAACATTTTCGAATGATCTAGGACATGGCTCAGGCCCGGGATATACCGTTGTAATTAGGATACATGAAATATGACAAGTGTCCCGCATAACGACGGCAGAAAGCAAGACAATAGGACACAGATACCTCTCTGCTGATTCTGGATCTGGGCTTGGGCTAGGGCGAACTGCTGAGGCCTCTGCTGCTGGAAGGCCTGGGCCTGAGACGGCAATGGACCCGGGAACGGGAGCTGCTGTGGTTTGTGAACTGGAGCTGGTTCTGGTGCTGGTGCTGGTCCCATAACCGAGGGACTAGTTACTGTCGACGATGATCTATTTCTGAATGGGCAAGATCCCTTCTTGTGGTCCGGCGAACCACAAACCAAGCACAATCCTTTTGCTCTGCGGCACTCAGTAACAACATGCCCCGACTTCCCGCAATGAGAACAACCTGTTGCGAACGGCCGCTTCTGCTTCAGCTGCTGGGGATAGGTCGGGGCAGAATGTTGTAAGGAGGTAACCGAATCTGTCCTCGTAGCTCCAATGGTCAGGGCCCTAGCTGCTGGAGCCGGTGCTGAGGATTGGTTCATCTGGTGGTGAGACCGCTTCCGATCTCCGGTCCGGTCCGCTATTCTTCGGGAAGTGTACTCATGCCTTCTCGCTGCTCGCAAGACGGCATCAAAAGTTCTGTGCTCGAACTGCTCTACTGCCAATATGATCTCCATGTGGAGCCCCTGCTGGAATCGCTGAGCTCTGTCTAGCTCGGTTGCCACCAAGGTGGGAGCAAACCGACTCAACCTTGAAAACTCGGCCGCATATCCGTCGACCGTCCTGTTCATCTGCCTAAGATTACTACACCTGGTCTGTAGGTCATATCTAGCCACTGCGTCGAAGTACTTGGTCTGAAACATATCACGGAATACCGCCCACATGACAGGCGTACCCAAACTCGCTGCTTGCATAGCCCACCAGCTGCGGGCTAGATCTAGTAACTGCAGGCGCACCACTGCCACCTTCTCTGCCTCAGGGGTCCTGGCTGCCTCCAAGATAACCTCAATGTCCTGTAGCCAGGCATCTGCAGCAATAGCATCCTCGCTGCCGTCGAAGAAGGGAGGGTTCAGGCGCTTGAAATTGTTGACCGCACTGTTCCCTCGAGGACCAATTCCGCTCATAGCATCCTGTACTGCTTGCTGCAAGGCATCACCTCGACGGTCCTGGGACGCAAGCAACTCACGGATGAGCCCTATAAAGACCCCATCCTCTGACCCTGCTGGTTGAACTGGCTGGACTGGGGGTACTGGTTCTCTAGAAGGCATGGTTCGGGAGGCGGATGCTGAGGACTGATCTTGATCTTCGTGCTGTTGCTGGACTGCCGGCCGAACTTCTTCTGGCTGATCAATAGGAACGATGCCACTGAAGCAATAATATCAGGAATATTAAGGAAGGACCAGGATAGAACAATGATGCAAGCATGTTATCAAGTCAGAGATCCAAGGAGATAAGAAGATACGAGTGGAGATCAAAGGCGAGTACAGATTGAGACATCTATCCGGTAAACCCTCACATTTCTTGATTGACAAGACCTGCATGGCCACCACTTAAACCATGTCACGCCCCAGAACCAGAATACCGGAGAGCGGGGGCGGGCATAGCCAGCTACGTATAATAAAATGGAATCCGTCTCACTATACGGTCACGGCTGTCCAGAAATATGAGGGTTTATCTACAAACCATCAGTCTCTTAGGGTCAATAACAAGCCTAGTGTCTCAATCTCAACAAGTAATGATAGTAACAAGATATCAGACCACCAAATATACAATTTTAAGGCGTCCCAAACATTACATATCCAGATGATCATGAAACTAGTCGTACAAAATGTAAGGACTAGCAAGAGTTAAGTCTTACATGATCAACCTTGAGTTGCCAATCATGATTACAGCCCGTAGGCCGACAGAAAGTAAAGTGCATCGAGCTAACAAGTGCTCGTCGGCTAAACGCCTCAAAAGAATAATTTACAATAGAGTGGGAGAGCAAAAGAAATCCACTCGTTGCCAGGATTTCTTCTAGTGGTCACCATCTGGCTGGAAAGCAGGTAGATCCTCTGGGATTGCTCCGAAATCTGGCCATACAAAACCAGCTGGGTCAGATCCCAGAAAGAGCAAGTGCCACAAAGGAGGCTTCACTTAGGAACTAAAACCAGCAATTAGCACAAGAACATAATTACATAATAAGAGACAGTAATTTAAGAAAAAGCATGACAGGTGAATATAAAAGACAATCTCGTACATAATCAATAAAAGACAGGACATATGGAAAAGTATGACAGGATGATATACGATGAGATAACTATGGGACTATTCAGATAACCAGGTTACAACCCGTAAACCAAACAAGGACCGGGGTTGTAACCCTTCGTCTGAACAGAACTTGGATTCTCACCATTTATCGATAAGATAAATACAGGCATTCTGGTCATGTAACAATCTGGAGCAAGATCAGGAAGAGACTAGACTGGTTAGACTCCATTCAATCATTTCACGGCCAAGCAAGAACTACGGCTTGATACTTTAACTAACAAGGGTTATCACAGGCCTAATTACTAACAAAATGCAATGAGAATTCCAAGTCCGGTTACCTGTTTGTTACTGCCTGAGTGATCCCAGCAAGAAAAGGAAAAGATAGCTTGATATAGCAGACACACTGTAGTAAGATACATGTGTCCTAAGGTACCACGCTCGACGGCGGGCTGGAAGTGCGCTCATCTCGACGAATAGCAACAAATTCCATGTATATATATATATATATATATATATATATATATATATATATATATATATATATATATAAGGTCGGGACCAAAGGGGCAACAGGTAACTGGAAAATTCTCCATGAACTATTTGATCAATCTAGTCATTAATCCTATCCATATTCAGTATGAATCTCTGGCCGTGGGAAACCAGGGATTCATGTCCTAGACATGATACAAGACAGGACGGGTTCATTTGTACAAACACAATCACCCACGGTGTCCAGGCCATTTATTCTTGTCAAGTCGTGTTAGCCGTCGCAACAGCATTTCAAGGAATATCATGTCAGGTTTATCATATCAAGTTCACTTGTCAGGAGTGCACCACGACGGGCAACTATCAGGTCATGTCAGGTTACTTGTCAAGAGTACACCACTATGGGTCACTATCGTGTCAGGTATATCATGTCAAGTTCACAATGTCAAGTTATCATCAATTCAGTATCCACATCAGTCATGTGCGTTATCAATCGTGTTAAGCAAGAAAGAGAAACATATGTCAGGAGTGCACCGCAATGGGACACTATCATGTTCCATTATTATTACCAAACATATTAAATAAATCCGTGATTATCAAGTTCATGACAAAAGGCGTAAGGATATAAAATGGGCATAAGGAGTTACAAAACATGGGCAAATAATGATAAATAATAGTACACATGGCTATTTGAAAGTCATGCGGCTAAAGCATATGCGGCCAGAAATGATCTCATGCGGCTAGGAAGAGAACAGCCCATGCGGTCGAAGGGGACTCAGGTCTAAGGGAATGCATGCGGCTAGGGGAGTTCAGGGTCATGCAGCAGAGTATCATGCCGCCAGAGGGAAGGTAAGCTTCATGCGGCTAGCGGGACCAAGTTCCATGCAGCTAGGTAAGGGTGGGGGCATGCGGCTCAATTAGGGGCTCATGCGGCCAGGATCACTGGATCCCATGCGGCCAAGGCTAAGAGGGCACATGCGACTCAGGAATGTCAGGGGTATGCGGCTCAAGAAGTCGGGTTCATGCGGCTCACAGAGATGAGGGTCCATGCGGCTCACAGAGATGAGGGTCCATACGGCCAGGAAAGATGAGCATATACGGCTGGGATAAATCGGGTCATGCGGCCCGGACTCAGAAGCCCATGCGGCTGGAATATGATGGGGCCTATGCGGCTGGAATATAGAAGTCTTCATGCGGCTAGAATATAGGAGACTTCATGCGGCTAGAATATAGGAGACTTCATGCGGCTAAAGATGCAAGGCCTTATACGGCCAGACTGGTCATGAGCCTATGCGGCCAGGAGATGAAGGGGGTTTATGGGGCTTAGTAGAAGCTCATGCGGCCAGGTCGATTCAAGGGCTCATGCGGCCAGAGGGAATACAAGTTCATGCGGCCAAGGAGACGAGGGCACATATGCGGCTAGGATCACATGCGGCTGAAGAATCACTTGCCGCATGAAATATTCATGCGGTCAAGTCAAGCACAGTTCATCTTCTCCAAAAATTCTGAGAAGAAGAGCACCATGAGAGTCAAGTGCTCAAGCTCCATAACTCCATCATCCGGAGCCCAAATCCGAACTTCTATGGGTCAAAACTGGACAGAATGAAATGTTCTACAACATAGAACCATCAAAACTCAAAAATAACAAGATTAAGTAGATCAAACCCAAGAAATCCGAAAATAAGATAAACTTAGATCTACAAGAATCTAGCCATGGAAAGTAAAAATGCCAAGTACTAAAGTGCTTTAGAATGCAGTAAAGAAGAGAATGAAGCAATAAAATCAGAGTTCCTCCATGAAGCAAGTTGCACTTGCCTAGACCTCTCTCTCTCTCTCTCTCCTGGTAGGTGAAGAAGTAATGGTGGAGAAGAAGAGTAATGAATAATAATGGAAAAGAGAGAGAGGGATGGATATTTATGGTAGGAATGGTGGTAGGTGGGAGTGGTTTGGTTCACATAAATCCAACCAAGCCAAACCCACTAAAATCGAACCAAACCAAGCCAATGCAGTGCCATGAGGAACCATGTAATGAAATACTCAATAAACCAAGCTCCATTAATCAGAATTAATCCATGAACGATAAATGACAATTAAACCACAATGCTAAATATGAAATAAACCATAATTAACTAATGAGAAATACGGGTCAGAAATACGAACACGTATAAAATACGTATGACAAATTTCGGGGCACTATAGGTTAGCACACTTGCTAGTGGATTGGACGAACCCACTCGTCTAAACCGACACTGCTTATTAAGGATTCTAGCATACGAAGTGATCTTTCTATTTAGAACTATATGAATTGCAGTTCATATCAAAGGCACATTTTAAACGATAACACATAACCAATTATAAAGATTCTTAGCACGGCCGTGCTCCTTTCCTGCACAAAATATACATGATACTTACCACCTGCACAAGACAATAGGTGAGCATACAATCTATCCTATATGCGGTCATTGGTGATATCGACACCATGAAGGACGATTACGTAGCCTTGCGACGCGCCCTCCAGTCCAGGTAGCGAGCCTAACTGGAGGTCTCGCAATGCCTCGCGCCGAAGCACGATTTCCATAATTTCCTCCTGGGCCGATTCGGTCTCAGGGCCCCGGGTACCGTCTCGAGGAAAGCTCACCTTGTGCACAAGTCGTCCTTGACCATGCGAATGTATGAACAGTTCAATATGTATGAAGTAAATTGCATAGCGTAACCGTTATCAAAACACATAATCATCCCTACTCGTGCAAGGGTCTTTTTCCTCGAAACCGTACGTTCTGATTTAGCATCCCGTAGGCACTAGATTCTCCGAGACGTGATATGTCGCAACCAAGTTTCTTTGTTGTGTTTGCATGGTATGAAATATAATCTCTCTTTCTTATAACTTTATCTTTTCCCTACTTAGAGTGGACTTATAGATTCTAAGTTGGCTTTTCTAAGTTGATACATTATCCCGAGTTCTTGATCTTAGTGGCAAGCATACATCCCGTTAGCATCATCGATTTGAACGTTGAACTTTAAGAATTTAGTTGGCGGGAAGAAGTAGAAAAGAAGGGGCTGAAGAACCACCCACCTAAGGAGATTGCGCCGAGAGTAGGAGAACGCTTCGCGACGGTCAAGCGTCAGTTACACGAACTCCTGCAATGGCACGAGCATCGAATTAGAACCCTTCCTTCAATCCCTCCTTCGAAATTTCCAAGGACGCATTCAGAAATCGACGCGAAAGCACACTATCAAATCCACGCAATAATTCGTTCAGAAAGCCAAGAAAACCAATAAAACCAACATCAGACGGGTTGCGTCGTTCCCTTTAGAGTTCCTTCGCCAAGACGCCGCCTACTGCATCTAGGACTTATTCCAACAGTAGCCGATCCATTAGTTGGAACGGTACTCATATCACTCGTCCAAATCGATTTTATTGATGCCAAGGTTTTTGTATATCAAACTCGTCGTCGAGTCAGACTAGCCATCTATGTTCCCGACCATGTCTGACTTGCCACGAGCCTATTACATAGTGCTTCGTCCCAACGGGAGCGGGGCACTACATTATTTTATTGGCCAATTTCAATACTTTAGACTACTCAGCCAATTGGAGGAAGTTACAACTTGTTGCCCTTACTTACCTGATATTGTAATTTATCATATTTATGTTAATTGGTCATATATATTGATTATAATTCGACTAAAGAAATTCGAATAACAATTAAGAATAAAAATTTATAATATATATATGATACATATATTTTATTAATATTGAAGGTGTAGTTTTTTTTTTCTTTATGTGATCCTTGATATTACTTGACTTGTGTTAGGAACTTGTAACATGACAAATTTGTGCACTTTTTATGTCAGTGCATTTATAGGGTAGAAACTAAAACATAAATTTAGCTTCTTAATTACAGGACTACTAGAGCAGATCAGCCCCCAAAATGGATGTGTTAATCATGTTTTCTCTTCTATGCATGCAAATTTTTTGTATTCATAAAATTATTTAATTCTTTAAATAAAAAATATAAAAATTGCATGTATAGAAAATGGAATACGATTGGAATATTTATTTTGGGAACAACATATATGATCCCTACTGCATTAGCTCCACTTCCAAGCATATAAAATTAAACAAATTGACATCATTGTTATGGTATTTTCTCAATCATTTGTATCAAAATACTTCAATTTTGTTTATTCTAATTTATTTTTTCTCAATCATCTCCTCCATATATGCATGGGATGAACATAACATTTGTGAGGACTTGTAATCCTTATAAGTGTCCAAATCATGTCATTATATACTATTGCATGATTAGTGCAGTCTTGATGTTTCTTGCTTTTATCTAACAAGGACAATTAATAGGAAGAATCTTCTTCCACTTTGGTGAGAGTTCTCTATGATCATATATCCACACTATTTCTTTTTGACAGTGCTAGGATGAACTGCATTTTGGTCCACAATTTTGACTCGTGATATACGTGACAGTCTTTAATTGACGTAACACCGACGGGTAGGATTCACGTGAATAGGAAAGAGCAAATTGGGTTGCATCATATCAGCCTGCAGTCACAGTCAACAAGTACAGACCGCGGGCTATTAGCATTTTCCATTTCTTATTTGTCTTTGGCTTTCCACCATCCCCACTAGCCCACAAATCCTGGGTTCATGTCCTCTTCATAGTCTTTGGAGAGACGAAAACCCAGGAAGAATTGTATAAAATGGATGGTTAGCTTGGGACAAATTTGTCTTTTTATATATTAATCGCATGTGTAATTAGAACAGCACACGTGTTCTTGCACGGTCATACAAAAAAGAATTACAGTGGAAATCCATTTCTCACATATATGTGTATATAAGAACAAAATAGTACCCTCTAAATTTTATATAAGCAATAATATTCTCGCGATCGAGCATAGTACTAGCGAGTATGGTAGGAGTAGAGGACTAAAACTGAAGAACTTGTAAAAGTAAGCAAAATCGAACGTACAATTGGACGGTTGTATTATTGTTCACATATATTAGTTATTTTACGTGCATTGCGCTTAAACAAAAATTATAATTTTATTAGAATAAATTAATAGAATTAAATATAATATATATATATATATATATATATATATATATATATATATATATATATATATATATATATATATATATATATATATATATATATATATATATATATAGTTAGATTATACTAAGTACTTGGTTTAGATATAATTTGAATATTTATATATATTTAAAGATTTATTTATGTTAAATTAGTTAGAAAGTTTTTAGAATTTTTTTTTTTTTTTTTTTGAATATAGACGGGGACAAATCCAGGGAGCCCACCCAAATTTTTTTTCTTTTTTTAATGTAATTTTTTAAAAAAAATTTGTAAGAGTTAGCCCGCACCTAGCTAACCCTAGTATACATTCTGGATCCGTCCATGGGTATACACACAGGGGCGGTCCGGAGGGTTGGGTTGCCCTATCCTGGAGATAATTTTGGTTGTCCCTTATTTCTTATTGTCAGTTGGTCATGGTGGTCATCCGTAACCTTGATCTTTGGTGGAATCATGCTGAGCCTGGGGGGTTGCTCTAGCAAAGGGGGGGGTGTCCAAGCCCCAAGTCTTGTCCGGCTTACCTCAGGGCCAGCCTTGTATACACACATAATAGCTAGAAAGATTTTTTTTAATTATTTTAAACTTTTTATTATTTATTAGAGAATATACAAAGGCTTGGACGACTCAATTTTTAGCTATTTTTCAAGCCTTTTTATACGTATTAGTCACGTTCACATGTGTTACAGTAAAAAAAAATCTATAATATTATTAAAATTTTGAGAAAAATTTAAATTATATGAAAAAAATTTTAAATATGTTTTGAGTATAGTATGTTACTTAGAATTTGTTATAGATATATTTTTAGAATTTTATATATGTATTAGTAAATAATATCATATATTTAGTTTTAATATAATTTAAATATTAAATATTTTTTATAAATTATTATATGTTTATTGAGTTGGTTAGATTTTTTGAAAAAATAACTACAGGAGAAGAAAGATACATTTGCGGTAGCAAGGAACATCGAACATCCATGAAGATGATGATGTCCGCAAAGGTTTTTGGAATCGGTGTCGATGTGAAGAAGATGACAAGTCTCATCTACTCTTCTGTAGCAGCAATTATGCAGCACATCAAATAAAGGAAAATGATAAATTTACTACTAAATTCTTAGTACCAACAAAAATGCTATTTAACTTCCAAAATTTTAGATGATACCATCTCCTACTATGTAACATATGACATAACTGATGACATGACAGTTGACATAGCAAAATAACATTAAACATTAAAATTAATATTAAAATTAAAATTAAAATTAAAATTAACATTAATATTAACATTAAATTAAAATTAGCATTATATTAACATTAAAATTAATTTTAATATCAAATTAACATGAATAGTAATATTAACATTAATTAATATTAACATTAGTTTTAACATTAACATTAAAATTAATATTAACATTAAATTAAAATTAGCATTGACAATAACATTAACAATAAAAAAATTGGATAATTAATTTTTTAGGTTAAAACATGACATGTCAGCTGCCATGTCAGATACCACATAATGGAAGATGGCATCACCCAAAAAATTTGAGAGCCAAATAGAATAAATTAACCTTTTTACAACATCTCTCTTCCATTCCTTAAGATCCCACCGGTCCCAACCACCACTCTCACCCTCATTACATGGGCTCTATCCGACTCTACCACTTTCTCCTCTCCTCTAATTGAAATCCGACACGTGGCGGATTGTAAGAGCATCATTAGTAAGGTCCATCCCATTTTCTAGATTCTAGATTTAGAATGTAGGAGCTCATTTTGTAGAATAATAAGTCTTATCCCTAGTCCCAATTTCTACAATTTCGGTCCCAACCTATCCATGGGTGCTAAGGGTTGGACATCCCAATTTCTAGATTCTAGATTGTAGAAACTCGTTCTGTAGAATAGTAAGTTCCAATTTGGAGCCCAACTTTCTAGATTCTAAACTTTATATTATTTTTTTTCTTCATTAATTTTTGACCACACAATTTTTGAGACCGAAGCTCACTTTATCATTTTCTACTATTCTCATATAAACCTAACACATTTTACATTTACCTTTTTTTTTAAAAATTTTGGGCTCCAAATTGTGTTGGAGAGTCCAAATTCCTAATGATGCTCTAAGAGCATCATTAGTAGTTCAATTAAATTGATGTCAGACTACTCTTATATTTTTTTTTATCATTCAATTAAATTGTTCACTTGTGATGGAATAAGAACATTCATTCACATACTATATGCCAATATAAACCTCTCCATTAGTCGATGCTTCTTGTCTAAGCGGAATGTGACGGTTGGCGTATAGATTCCCCTCCTCTCATTTTGATATGTGCCAACATTAATGTCTGTGTCAGCTTGTCTGATTCTATTTGGAAAAAATCAAGAGGCACAGAAGGACACCAAGTAGGTGATCAGGTTTTCAAATATTAAACACTGAGAGTATTTTTAGGTACATTATAGTTGATTAATGTCAATTATTGGAGATGGTGTGGTAGATGTTATTAAGCGGTAAAAAAAAAAGAAGGACGGATCTGTTGTCCATGAAATTATGTCCTTAATTCTATTTTCTCTCCATTAGTTTGTGTTGGATTATATTTGGTTCCGGTTGAGAGTTCAAATGAGGGATGATAATAGAGTTGGTAATTTAGTCTCGCATTGGTTAGGAGATGGGATCATGAAATGTAGATAATTGAAATTGGTTTCGACCTTATATAAAAATTTTCTTTAAGGCATATGGGCCTAATTCAATTGCTATGGTTCGAGAACAAGAGTCGGGAGCATCCTCATCTTCATCAATTTATGTGAGCATTTCTTGATAGATATTTTGAGTGTACTATAGAAGAGAGAACAATTCCAACGTATTAACTTGTAAATTTCTAATTTCTCTCATTTTAATAAAGGTTGTTGACTGTATCTCATCCTTCGGATGGTCTGACGTCTTCTCTATTTCTTTGAATAATGAGATTACAAAAGTGATGAACTAATGATAGACTAGCAGGAAGCTGATGTCTTCTCTTCTCTTGGCACTAAGTGCATCCGACCCTTCACGTTGATCCGTTTGATTGTGAACTAGTTCCGTAAAAAGTTTTGAAACACTCCATCACTAGAACGTCCGATGATGCACAGACAAAACATTCTATCGGTTGTTGCTGCTGCTGCACTATGTTCACTTTCGTTTCGTGTTTGTATAAATACCAAACATAGAATTTATGTAGAGGAGTCTCCTACAGCCATAACTAAAGCAACTCCCAATTAAGTAGCCGACTCTCAGTACTAATTTATTATAAATATGGTATTTATAAAATTGAACGACTCAAATAACAGTAAAATTAATTATGACAGCGTAACAGAGAGTTGACAGGAGCAGCAGTATGTAAAACCACGGATCTTAGCTTTGCTATGCCTACAACCAAATGTTTACAACATACTTACAACCATCACGTGTCGGATTTCGATTGAAGGAGTAGGAAAAGTGGTGGGGTCGGATAGAGCCCATATAGCAGGAGATGAGAGTGGAGGTAGAATCCGGTGGAACCCATGTGTAAGAAGTGGAAAAGAGAGAGAGGTTGTAAAAATTTGGTAGTAGACTTAGCATTTTCCGGATGGGTTATAGGAAAACAAAAAGGAAAAATGCTTTACAACCACATACTTACAACATTCTTACAACTTTACTCTCCCACTCCTTATACATGGGTCCCACTGCATCTCAGGATCCCTCACACCTCCTGTTACATGGACTCCATCTAACTCCACCACTTAATCTCCTCCTCCAATTGAAATTCGATATGTGGCAGGTTGTAGAAAGATTGTAAGCATTTGGTTGTAAGAGCATCTCCAACCCTGTTGTGAGTTTGGAAAAAATGGTTGCCACATAGGAATGACAAGCAATTTTTTCAAAAGTACTTCTCCAATGCAAATGTGAAATAAATTGTGAAGTTGACATGGCAAGGAGAATGTGAAGTTGGTTGTCTAAATCTAGATAATGCACTTCACAATGACTTTATGTCCATATCATCAATTATGAATAAATATATATATATATATATTTTTTGAAGCAAAGGTACTGATTTATTATAGAACAACGTCTGTTACAAAGCCATGCATCTGACTTTCCATACATACATGCTCTCCTCTAATCTCCCATAATTCTAACATCCGTTTCAATGTTATGAATGATACCATGGACAGAAGTAGCTACACCCTCGAAGACCCGTCTATTTCTTTCCCTCCAAACGTGCCACACAGCTGATAATAATCTGGTCCTGGCTTTGTTGTAAATGTCGATTCCCCGTCCTTTCAGAGCTGTGATCTCTTCGAAAATGTCTTGAAGTCCTTCTTGGCCCGCTCCAGGAATGTCTAAGCTGTTTTTCACATGCTTCCATATTATGCCCGACATTGGACATTGGAAGAATATGTGGTCTCTAGATTCCACTCCTCTGCCGCAGAGAGCACACGCCGGATTATCGATCGAAATGCCGAGTCGAATCAGTCGTTCCTTGGTGAGGAGTCGATCGCGTATTGTCTTGTACGCGCAAAGTTTCATTTTCGATGCCACCTTACGAACCCATATCACTTCTGCCCAACTGACATTCTGACGTCGTTGCCGGAGTTGTTCGTACACCGTCTTAGTAGAGAAGGACCCGCTACTAGTGGCCGTCCAAATCCACCTGTCCCTTCTTTCTTCCCGTTGGATTTGAATTCTACTAATTTCTTCAGCATGCCAATGACCCACTGGGCGTGCTTCAACATGCCATCTACCTTCTTGAATAAGCACCGATACTGGCTCATCTCGACCACAAATTTCGAATGTTGGCCAACCCCACCTCTCGATCATGCTTCGTTGATTAAGCCAGGGGTCTTTCCATAAATTTGTAGTGCTGCCATCGTGAATTATCCGGTTAATTCTCCCTTTTAGTTTGGGACGGATGCGGAGAATGTTTTTATATGTCACTGAGAAGTTGTTATTGATGTCTTGTGACCAAAAATTATTGTTGCGAGTATACCTGCTTCTTGTCCATCTAGCCCATAAGGAATTACTTTCAATCAACCTCCAAGCCATCTTGAGGAGCGCAGCTTCTCGCAATGTAGCCAGTGAGCGGATACCTACTCCTCCCTCTTCCTTTGTTTGGCAAAGCTCGTCCCAGGAAATAGTGTGTAATCCTCCGCGCCATACAAACTTAGCGCAGAGTTTCTCAATCTTCTGCAGAGTTTTCTCGGGGATGTGAATAGCCTGTAGCCAATAACAGGTTATCGCATATATAACTGATCTCACCAGTTCTAATCTACCTCCAAACGATAAGAGCTGAGCCTGCCATCCATCTAGCCGGGATTGAACATATTGAATAAGCCCCTGGCAGTCCGCATCTTTCACATAATTAATAGCCAGTGGCAGGCCGAGGTATTTGACCGGGAGTTGCCCCATGTCAATTTGAAGAAGAGACGTCCACCTTTTTTTCTCGGGACAGTCCTTATTCACATATATCTTGCTCTTGTCCCTGTTCAGGTGCAGGCCCGACAGGTTTGCAAACTCTTCCAATATTTCATTGAGTGTTGTTAGACTCTTCTCCGTCGGTTCGACGAACACTAGCAGGTCATCTGCATATATCAAGTGCGAGACTATTGGAGAGATATTCTGATAAAGGGGGATCATCCGTTTTTGGTGAATAGCCATATCCATCATACAAGTGTAATACTCCATGACTATAGTGAAAAGATACGGAGATAACGGGTCACCCTGCTGAAGACCCCGATTACTGCCGAAGTATCCACATGGTTGTCCTTTAATCAGGATCGAGAATGTGGGTGAGGTGATGCACTCTCGAATTCTATCGACCCACCATGATTCAAATCCCATGCTCAGGAGAATTTGGCACACGAATTCTCTATTGACAGTGTCGTAGGCTTTCCTGATATCCAGTTTAATACAACTTTTTCTTCCCCCGGCTTTATTAAACTCCCGGACAAGTTCATGTGCGAGTAAACAATTCTCCGCTATTGATCTTCCTTTGATGAAAGCCGATTGGTTCTCCGATATAAGCCCCTTAAGTATTTCCTGCATTCTGGCGCACATAATGTGCGAAATAAATTTATATAACACATTGCAACAAGCAATTGGGCGGAAGTCTCCTAACCTGTTGGCCCCTTCTTTCTTGGGAATTAACGTCAGAAAAGTATGGTTCAGCTGTCTCATAAGTCTTCCGTTCCTGAAGAAGTCCTGCACTACATCGAATACCTGATATTTGAGAGTCTCCCAATGATGTTTGTAGAAGGCGATATTAAACCCATCAGGTCCGGGGGATTTGTTTGGATCAGCTCCTCGCAAGTACAGCTCAATTTCTTCCATGGTTATGTCTTGTTTTAGAATTCTATTGCCTTCCTCAGTAACTATGCGTTTGCATGTTGTAACCGGGAATGTGGCTGCATAATCAGTCTGGTTGTATAGAGAAGTATAGAATCCTACTGCCTCCTCAGATATTGCTCGATCATCTGACGCCCTTGTACCGTCGCGGTTGAGGAGCGTGGCAGGCGTATTCCTGTGCTGGCGGGCTCTAATAGTGGCGTAGAAGAACTTCGAGCATCGATCTCCGTCTTTGAGCCACGAGCACTTAGCTCGTTGTTGAAGATGCACCTCTTCATGGAATCTAGCTTTCCGAACACGGTCCTGTAGCTGAATCTCCTCTTCAATCAACGAAGCATTCATAGGCTCTCTCTGAACTTTGTTTTGAATCTGTTTAAGAGCTTCATCCAGTTCGGTTACTATGGAGGGCGGCCGAGTCTTATTCCAAGACTTAAGACTTTTTTTAACTGCTCTCAGGCGTTGCACCAAAATGAACTGTGCATGACCTGTTATGTGAGCCCCAAGAGCATTAGCTACAGCTTCTTCGTATCCGTCCACCAGCGGCCAGGAGTTATTATATCTAAACGGCCGTCGTCGTGGAGTCTCTTCCTCGATTAGACGAATCAGGATGGGGATGTGATCACTCGTACCACAATGGAGTCCTTCTGCCTTGACGGAGGGGAACATTTCGAGCCATTTGTTGTTGCATAGGGCTCTGTCCAGCTGACAGACAACCCTATTTTGAGCGGAACTATTACTCCAAGTCCATATGTTACCTGTCCGGGCCATACACGATAATCCAGAGCTGAGTAAACAGTCTTGAAAGTCCGCCAGTATAGGTGCTGGAACTTGTCTTCCCCCCAATTTTTCATTCTCCGATAACATCGCATTGAAGTCTCCACAGAATACTAACGGGAGATTATCCGCTATTTCAGCCGAGACTTTTATGAGATCTTTCCATAGTTGAAACCTCCTTCTCCGATCATTATGACCATATACAGCCCCTAGTACCACCTTAAGACCACCTTTATTTGTTAGTAATAAAACAATGAGTTGTTCTGATGTGAATTTTACCTGACTGGTCCAAATCCGAGTATCCCACATGATCCATATGCGTGCCATCCCGCTCAAGATCAGATTATGTACACCTGACCACTGGGAAGGAGTCCTGCTATTTATCCTTCTCTCATCTTTGATCTTGCTTTCTAGGATAGTGGCAATCGAACATTTGTTTCTTCGTACCTCGGTAAGGATTTCCCTCCATCTTCCTATAGAGTTTGCTCCTCTAACATTCCATGTGACGATCGTCATAAATTAATTTTGGGGAGTGTCCCTTTGTCCATCGCCTCTCTCCCTGGGACGGGGGGAGGGGGCAATTCGGTTGTCCTGTCTTCGTTGATCTCTGTTTGTAGAGTTTATCTGTGCGACCTCCGCCATCTGCCGAATCCAATCCGGGTTATCTTTTGTTAGCTCTGGAGAACCCTGGGGGTCGTTGCATGTATCCATGTTCCTTTCTTCTCTTCCACGCTGAGGTCCTGAACCTTGATTGTTCGGAGCAAACTTCTTCGCCGCTCTCTCCCTATCTCCGTCTTCTGGTTCTAGGTTGGACTGACCCGGTTGGTCCTCCGGTGTTAGGTTGAACGCTCCCTCTGTAGGAGCAGTACCATAAGGCACCAGCGCCAAGGGGTGTATGGTGTTCAGAGAGGCAGCCTCTGATTCACTCCGCTTGCCAAATATTGACGCTTGAGCCACTATAATGCTGTCTGGCATTACCTCCTCCACGTTTTCTTGTTCTCCATGTTTGTCCGCTACCTGCTCTTCATTGGAAGTTTCCATATGATGACAGTCTCTTTGTTCCTCTGTGTTCTCCCCTTCGTTTCCATGATCTACATCTTCTTTGTTCTTTTCCTGTGTGTCCTTACATTGGACTAATGTGTGTCCAAAACATTTGCACCCCGTACAAGATGGGGGAACCCATTCATATCCGACGTCCTGCGAGATCCATTCTCCGGAGGGGAGGACAATATCAATTTTCCTCGGTAAGATATCCGATACCCTTATCTCCACGAATATTCGGGCGTAGGATAGACGCTGCCTTCGCGCCGTAGGAATATCAGTCCTGATTGGCGCCCCTACCATGCTAGCAATTTTCATGATCGAGGGAATGCTCCATAGCTGAGGCGATAGCCACGGCAGTCGAATCCATATCGGAACAGACGTTAGCCTGTCTTTCTCAAAATTAGTCTCCGGTCTCCATCGTTTTAAGATAATCAGCCGCCCATCAAACGTCCATGGACCTCCTTCTAGGACCCGTGCCAAATCTTCCTCCAAGTCGAACTTAACGAAATAAAATCCATTTTCTCTTGAGAATATTTCTATGTCTCCTTTCGGTCTCCACTCGCGGATCGCATAGGCCTTTAGGTGTCCATAAAAGGGACGATTCCCCATAACATATAACACCAAAGTATTCTTCCAGTATTCTCTAGTTTCCAGTATATCCTCATCAGTAATTTCTACAACCTTGACTCCATTAATTATGGTTGGTTCAATATACTGTAGATCGGTCTCTCCCTGCGTCGTTGTTGGCTTGCAAAGATCTGCCCAAGAGACGGGTTTGGACCGGACTCCTGCGTTTGCCGTCGGCTGCCGTCTATGGGTAGCCTTCATGGCATGATCCCTTGTTATGCTTCCTATCTCCTTCCCCATATTTCCTCTTGCCATGTCTTTAATCGACAGGTCCTTTGTTGGTGTATGATTGTTTCTTCCTTTGAATGATTCCTTCCCTGCTTCTATGCCACCATGTGGAGGTCCCTGACCCATATTCCTTCCCTCCTTCGCCTGATTGTAATTCTCCGCCGGACGTTGTCCATATCGCGGCCATGATGACCTTCTCCCAAAGTCCTGACCTCCTCCTCGACCCCATGACTCCTTAGTCATCTTCGGTTTTTGTCTCCTGCGCCTTTCCACCGTGGTCCATCCCCCTGCTGCGTCGACTCTGTCATCTTCTCGTTGATCTTCATCTTCCCCCCCCCCCCCCCCCCCCCCCCCCCCGTCCCTCCTATTATCCTCCGACGAACATCCCTCTTCCCGCCGCAGTTTTAGGTTGATCCCTATGTCCGGAGGAGAATCGCAGTTTTATATATATATATATATATATATATATATATATATATATATATATATATATATATATATATATATATATAAAAGAAGAAGTAAAAAAAAAAAAAAAAAAAAAAAAAAAGAAGAAGTAAAAAAAGTTCTTAGAAGTTGAAAAAAAAATAATTTTATTGTCTTCTCAAACTTTTGCATTGGAGAACATATTTTTATTTCATTGTCTTGTATAAATATTATCTTGCCATATAGAAAAGATATTGTCTTATGTTTTATGTCACATAGAATTCACAGCACAAAACAAGACAATAGGGTTGGAGATGCTCTAAGCAATAGCAAAGCGCAAAAAAAAAAAAAAAAAAAATTGACAAACGGGAAAAGGAGACCAAAATGATTTCGGAGAAGGGATTGGTGGGACCCATTCCCGATCGTCTTTTTCCTTTCCCTTTCCTTTGCGAGACTCGTAGTCTTTTTTGACCTGGGGGTGGTGGGGCCCATCCCGGCCACTAACCCTACTACTGTCTGTCTTCATGTATTCAATCAGTGGTAAAGAACACCGCACGTGGAACAGCCTGACAACAACACAACGACTCTTATCTCCCTCTCCTCCGTAAAAATATATAAAGGGGAAAGAAAAGATCAGAGAAAAAAAAAAAGAAAAAAAAAGAAAGAAAGAGAAAGATGTGTTTGTTAGAAATAAAGGAAACATTTTCCAACTAAAATTGTTGCTTTCATCCACTACTTACTCCATTCTATTTTTTTTTCTTCGGGATTTTTATTTCATTGTTACATATGATTATATATGTTACTGTGTAATATATGTTTGTTAGCCATTGGTGCAACATATAACAGTTATCGACAATAATTGGCGGAGTAGATTCCTTTGACGATGTATTAAATATAAATCTCTCCTTCAGATAAAGAGTTATTCATTCTAAAACTTTAAAGTTTGAACTTTTTGACAGTCAGATTTCAACCTTTGGAACCGTGTATAATTTTGTTGGATTGTATCTCGTATCTATTTGAGTTTAGAGAAAGAAATGACAATTGAGTTGATAATTTAATTCCATATCGGATAGAAAATAGAATCATAAAGTGTAAGATAATTTGAATTGGTTCAGATTCCACAAGATAATTTTTTTGTAAGGTATATGGACCCAATCAAATGTAGCATTTCATGGGCCAACACCGATTCGAATAACAGAACGTTTCCAACACATATAGCCAGTTATTAACTTTACAATTGCCACTGAATGTAAAGTATATTGTGTTAGTCCATTGGCGAACAATCGATGGAAAAACACGATTTTAGAAACAATTGTAAAGACAATGTTTCCAGCAACAACACCCTAAAGAAGGTGATGTTGTATTACGAGAATCTAAAAAGATTTCGTAATATTTCTCGAAGGCAACTGAACCGTATAACTTCTAAAGAGAAGCCACAGTATTCTCGAAGGCAACAGAGGAAGAAGAAAGCCTGCTGGGGTGAAAGATCACCGGCGCTCAAAGCTATATCCGCCTTACGGACAAGCCTCCAGGAACCAGCAAGTTCGAAGAGAACTTTTAGAACGCTGGCCAAAAATGTCGACGACTCCTCGGAATAGCAGCAACACTTCTCTCTCTGGAAATTTTGAGCGCAACTAAAGTGCACAATGCGCCTTGCGACGAGCTGTCGTGCTAAGTGCAAAGTGTCATCAAAAAGCCACATTAAGCCTCAAAAGTTCATTAGCCCAAGCCCAAGCCCGAGCCCGAGCCCGAGCCCGAGTCCGAGTCCGAGTCCGAGTCCGAGTCCGAGTCGCTAAGCCCCTTCGGGGCTTAGCTCCAATAGATTTAAATCTATTTTCATTTGGCCAAAAGTTGGTTTCTTATTCTCACCTCTATGTAAAATCTTCCCACATGGCACCCTCCATTGGGCCTCAACCCATGTGCATCTCTCTATTCCTTCATAAGTAATATATAGAGATACATATTGGTGTGATTTTTCGATGTGGGACTATCTTTTAACAATAGAATGTTGTGAACACACAACTCATAGAATAAAACACCAACAATCTCCCACATACCTCTATATATATATGAGTTAAGCGTTCCACATAATAACTGTCCATTATGCATTAGGATAGATGTCGCTGACGACTTGAATCTTCCCGCATGGGTTGAACAACAATATGTTACAAGAATGGACTACGCCTTGAATTCTGTACCACAGCTGTAATTTTTCCCACTCATATAACGTAATTATCTGTGCTTCTGGCTGCACATTAAAGGCCTTGTGCCAGCCTGGATTTCAATGTATGTATTTTGGGCGTCTACACATTTACCCTCAAGAGACGGCCTGATATCTCTTTGTCCATACACTATAGGTGAGTTCTTTATTAAAGAGACATGGCATGAAGCGTCCAACGCTTCCTTTGCGGTGCTACGCCGCTATGACATGGCCTTAAGCCGAGGACCTTACCCCGAATCACCGGGAACCTCATCGTAGTGTCATACTACCCGTAGCATGAGGTCTAGCCCCTTTGTAGTGCCAAACTACCCAGCATGAAGCCTTACGCTTCTGTGCGGTGTTACACCGCTACGATATGGCTTGCAAGGCCGAGGCTTTATCCCTAGCCGGGTTTACCTCATTGTGGTGTCGTGCCACCCGTAACATGAGGAACACCTCCTCTTTGTAGCAATCCCTCTTTAATTCAATATACAGCATTAGGCCAACTGCCTATTTGCGGTGCTACGCCGCTGTAACTTGGCTAACATAGCCGAGGATTTACCTCCTTCGAGAACCTCATGGTGGAGTCACCGCCACACATAGCATGGAGTCACACTCCTTGTAGTGCTGTGCTACCATGCTTCCTGTAAAGCATAACAGACCTTCACTCAGTCTGAGAACTCATTAAGGCATTATGCCATCCTTCCTACAGGATCAATTTTCCGTAGAAAATTCATAGTAGACAACAGTGGTTCTGGGTCCGAAACCCTTCCATGTTCCGCAGAACAAGTACCCACTGTTAACTAATATTTTTCCAGTCAATAGTCCTCCCTTGAATCAAAAAATTAGATATCTGGTAGATTTCTCTTTGAACCAATAACATAAAATTTATTGATAGGATTATAATGACACAATATTAGAATGCCTTCAAACCCATCTTCCTTGCTGTGTCCTCGACCAGCTGTCGTTTGAGGCCTTTCGTGAACGGATCCGCCAGGTTCTCCTGACTCCGAACATCGATCACTGTAATGACGCCTCGTTTGATGAGATCGTTCACTGCTCTGTGCTTTAACCGCACAGTCCTCTTCTTCCCGTTAAAGAGTTTATTTGATGCTACTGCTGCTGCCGCCTGGTTGTCACAGTATATCGGGATTGTCGGTATCTGAGCTCCAACCACTGGAAGATCATATATGAGCTCCCGAAGCCACTCTGCTTCATCTGCAGCAGCATCCAATGCAAAGAATTCAGATTCCATGGAGGAGCGAGATAACATTGTCTGCTTCTTCGATTTCCACGATATAGCAGCTCCGCCCAAAGCGAATATGAATCCACCTGTAGAATACTCGCTCTCCACCTCTGAACACCAGCTAGCATCACTGAAGCCTTCCACTACTGACGGATCTCCGCTGTAGTATAGTGCAAATGTCTGAGTCTTTTTTAGATATCTCATAACACGCTTCACAGCGTTCCAGTGTTCAACGCCTGGGTTGCTAGTGAACCGACTCAGCATTTCCACCGCAAAAGCTATGTCAGGCCTTGTGGCAGTAGTAGCGTACATCAAGCTTCCGATGTTGCTGGCGTACTCCAACTGCTTGACGCTTTCTCTCGAATTTGGCTCCAGCTTCTGATCACTCCGGTACGGTGTATCAATTATAGGAAGATCTTGATACCCGTATCGAGTGAGCATTTTCTCAATGTAATGAGATTGTGACAGTGCTATTCCCGTGCCTGTCCGGATGATCTTGAGCCCCAAGATAACATCGGCATCCCCCAAGTCCTTCATACTTAACTTGGTCGAGAGAAATTTCTTTGTCTCTGTGACACAGCTTAAATCCGTACCTAGGATTAGCATGTCGTCAACGTATAGACAAACGATAACTCCTCTTCCGTCAGCAAACTTAGTATAGACACACTTGTCTGTTTCACTGACCTTGTAGCCATTTGACCTTATCACTTTGTCAAACTTCTCATGCCACATTTTGGGAGCTTGTTTCAAACCATATAGAGACTTCATCAACTTGCAGACTTTGTCTTCCAGACCTCTGACGACAAATCCTTCTGGTTGTTGCATGTAGATCTCTTCGGTTAGTTCGCCATTAAGGAATGCCGTTTTCACATCCATCTGATGTATCACTAGTTTGTGTATTGCTGCTAGAGCAATTAACAATCTGATGGTTGTCATCCGAGCTACTGGAGCATAAGTATCAAAATAGTCGATCCCCTGTTTCTGAGCAAACCCTTTGGCCACTAGCCTTGTAGGATGTGGAAAATTATGACACGCTGTCATTTTCATCCATACGCTTAAAGACAGATGTCAGTTGAAGCCATACGCTCATTCAAAAGCCATACGCTCAGTAAATATTTTATTATTTACTGAAGTGACAGCACAGCATATGTTTAAATGAGGAATAAATCTGACACTTCATCTTTCGTGCAAAGACAGCTGTCACGAGAAAAGTAACCGTCGTATAGGTTTTCGAAGAGCCGGTTTTGTCTTTTACGAGGACAACTCAGCAGCCTTCATAAATACAAAAGCCATCATTACTGTCAGTTTTGACAGTCTGTCAGCCGTCAAATCCGCAGTCACGACGCTCGAGAAGATTTTGTCAGTTATGGGAAGCTATGGTATACCAAAGAAGATTGATGATAGCCACGTGGCCACTTCTCCAGCGAGCGTATGGACCTCACATGACTCCTTCTTCATCCAGTCAAGTGAGCGTATCGACCTCACATGACTCCTTCTTCACACAGTCAAGTGAGCGTATGGACCTCACATGATTTCTTGTTAACTAAGCGAGCGTATGACCTCACATGACTCCTTGCCCATAAAGTGAGCGTATGATTTTCCTATGGCACTACGCTATCCAAGTCAGCGTATAAACTCTCCTTCAACAAGGCAGCGTATTACAACAACCATATCCAGGATTACAGTCAACACACGTTCTCACGTGTCCTGTACCAGTTATCTACTTCTCTAGAAGTTATGCAACGTGGCATCCAGGCCATTAATCTCTCCTGAACATGCTCCACTACTTTCAACCGCACGCTAATGTGTCTCCATCAGAATTCGCCACGCGTCCCTGCAGTTATGCACATGTCAAGTAACTACCTGAGCGTATGCTTAAGGACAGTTATCCTGAACTCTATAAAAAAGAGTTTCTTCATCTTCATCAGAGACTACAAGTCATTTTTCAGAGAGAACAGAGAGATTGCCCAGTTGCTGTCCAAGTTCTTCAAAGTTCGAGTTTTCTTCATCGCATCGTCCAAGGGATAAAGTAATCGTCTTCTAGATTAGATTCCTACAGTTGTAATTTTCTCAGATACAAAATAAATAAAGTGAATTTATTTATGGAAAACAAATTGGCGACTCTGCTGGGGAAAGCTGTCTCCTCCAATGAGATAGCAACAACTCAATGCGATACTTCGTCGATCGGCTTGACGAAGAAGACGATGGTTGTACAATTCGACCAATCGGCTTATGAAGAAATGCTCAAGGCGAAGGAGGGCCGCACTGCTTCCTCCGCTCTTCCTGTTGCCAAGAAGAAGGGACACTCCGTCTATGTCCCTAAGTCTTCTGCAGCAATTCGAGTCGCTTCTGTCACTTCTCATGCTGACAAGAACACGTCTTCAACTTCCATGAAGTACACTTCGGCTTCTCGGAACACGGCAACAGTGGTTTCCCCTAGTCACGCTGACAAAATTGGTTCTTTAACCAAGTCAGCGTGTACAAGGAAAACCATCTCTGGACATGTCAAGGTCCCTTCTCCCTCTATTCTTACGACAGCAGTCGGCTCTTTAGCCATTGATGACTCTGAGCGTATGGCATTCAAAGGGCAGCGTACGGCAAAGGCAGTGTACAAAAGCCAACATCAGGCAGCGTACGCCGAGCCAAAACCAGTGTATGCTAATAAAAAGGCAGCGTATGACCAGAAGTCCAAACTGAAGTCAGCATATGCTAACAAATACAGTCCTTTGACTGTTTCTGAAAATCAGATTGGGGGTTCTCTTCCACAGAACATACAAATGATTCCCCCTCAACTTGCTCATCTTGTGCCAACCAAGGAGAAAGACTCTTTAGTCAACTCCTCTACTCCTAAGGTCTTTACCTCTGGAGTTAATTTGACTAGTAATCTTACTAGATCAAACAATGGAAAACGCCTTTTGGCTAATTCCTCCAAAGATGGATTATTATCGACTCCTAGTCGGAATAATACTCATCTTCCTTCTCTCAAAATTTCTCGGTCTGAGAAAGGCAAATTACAAGTATCCAAGACTGATATCAAAGTCAAATCTCCCACGGATCTTCGTAATAAGCTTAATCAGAATCGGTTCAGTTCCACTGAGACAAGTATATTAGACCCTGATGCAGAATATGCCAAGAACTATGTGGCTCAAATTAATCAGTCTTTATACACTCAGGAACCAAGAAGACAGAAGAACAAAAGACAAGTTTCTACACAGAAACTATCTTCAAATACTTCCCAATCTGTTCCTATAGATCTCCGAGAATATTTGCAAAATAAACAGAGAATTGACACTTCATCTAGCTATGACATTGCCCATATTCGCCATGAAAAGCATGGTTGTGACTTCCAACCTCGGGTTGTCATCCAATGTTGTTGTTCACCAAAAAGACAATCTGTTTTTGAACGGATTCAATATGAACCAATGTTGGATGAAGATGAACCTCTTTATGCTTCTATCAACATGACTTCCAGAAATATTGGGGGTAGCATACGGTCTGATGCTATATCAGACTCTGAAGATGGTGTTTATCTCGGCACTCGATCCAGGACCGGAGCCTTGACCAGAGCTTCTTCTTCTTCTCATCCAAGTGGTAATCCGGAGATCACAGAAGACTTCCTTGGAGAGTCCAATTTTCCAGTATTGACTCCTGTAAAAAGCCCTGGAAAAGATACTGATTCACACAGTGATGATTCAGAACATACTGTTTCATCATCTATTCCTCGAATGATTACCACTTACATGGCAGAAAGTGATCATGAACCTTCGACTAGCAATGAGGCTCATGAACAGAGGATTTCTTCTTTAGAACAACAATTACGAGCTATGGCAGATACATTGAGTGCTATGCACACTCTAATGCAGGCTCAACAACAGACAGCACCACCAGTGGTATTGAATACCCCTGTTGTTCCAAACCCCGAACCCTCTACTATTCTGGGGGTACAATCTAATGTTCCTGTACAAACCACACCAAGTCACTCTGGAGCTGGGGGTGGTACATATGCTGCAGTCCCTCCTCCCAATTACACTCTACAAGCCACAACTCCACAATCTTCGGGAGTTGTCTCTGAAGAATTGAAGAATCTCAAAACTCAATTCGAGGCATTCAAACAGAAGGATGGTTTACAAAGGTTAGGCATCAAACAGCCTTATCCGATAGAATGGAAGCAGGTATCGTATCCACCAAAATACAAACCTCCGACCATCTCTTTCTATGATGGGACAACCTCTCCAAGTCAGTTCATTAATCATTTTGAAGTAATGACTGATCAATTGCAACCAAGTGACGCCCTTCTTACTCGGGTGTTCATTGGATGTCTCAAAGGAACGACTTATGAATGGTATAGAAGTCTCCCTGATGGGTGTATTACCTCATTCGCCGGTTTTAAGCAAATGTTTCTTGAACGATTCTACGAAGGGCTCAATAATATGACCATGTCGGCCCTCATAAGAATCAAACAGAAGAATAATGAGACCACTGAGGAATTCATTGAGAGATTCAGAAGAGAAGCCCTCAAAATGCCTCTTGGAACTCCCGATGCTGTTACGATCGACACTTGCAAGTCGAACCTCTTACCAATTATCAGTATGTGGACAGGGTCCACTCAGTTCCAAGATTGGCCTTCTTTCATTGTCAGTGCCAAGACTGCCGAGGTCAGTGCTGAGACCTTCAAGGGTCTGGGGGTACAAATGGCTCCCAAAGAATTAAATCAGAGTGCTAGCAATAGTACTCGACCCAACAATCGCAAAGGGAAAGAAGCTCTTGAAGTCAATCTCCAAAACAGTAGTCAAGAAGTAAAGACTACCCAAGCTACTTCAGCTCCAACAAATCAACAACAGAGATCTCCTCGGCCGAAAGAAGAATATTCTTTCGATGATGACGATGTTCAGGGTATCTTTGAATGCTTACTCAAAGGTAATAAGATTCAATTGCCAGAAATTAAAAAGCCTGATGAAGCCAATAAGACAGATCATCCAAAATACTGTCCATATCATAGAATGCTGGGTCATACAATCCGGTCTTGCTATGTATTAAAAGGGAAGATTCAAGAGATGATTAAATCAGGAGCTGTGACATTAACACCCAAAGACAAAACAGTCACAGCAAATGTAATTTCAATGCAATTCGGTGACTTCCCTCCCTTAATGGTGGAAAGTGGGATTGTTCCTATCCCCAAAGCAACTCTCCAAGTTATAAACATCCCACCAGCACAGAATGACGGACTTGTTCCTGTCACAACCAAGAAGGGAGAAATCATGTGGATTCACCCAGACTTAAAGACAGAGTTTGAGACGTCTTCCTTTTCTCCTCGGAATATTTCCTCATCTAAAAAGAAGCTCGGGAAGACTAAGTCATGCAATGTGACTTCTAGTTTCACACCCGATTTTTATCTAACCTCTACTTTCATCTCAGCAGGAAATTCATTCTCTACGAAGATAAAATCTGTACCTCAAATTGAAGATAGATACAAACCTGCTTTTCATTTATACAGTTCACAATCTCGTGAATTGATGGCAAAAATGGGTTATGATCTAGCCATTGCCCCAGGTTTGAACTCAAACAAGGGACTCCGAGCACCTTTGGCCATCACCATGAGACATAATCAATCTCGTGTTGGCCTTGGTTTCTGGAATGAAGCTTTCATCAAACATAAAAGAACCAAGAGCAAAATAAAGAATTGCAGCATGGTTTCCATAGACCTTGAACCAGAATCTGAAGTTGAAGTTCATGCTGGAACTCGGTCGGGAAAAGTATATCTGAAAGATTATGCTGAAGTTCCTGAAGAAATTTCTGACGTTCCTCCGGTTACAGCTTCAATTCCAGTCTCTACTGAAGAGCCTTTAAATGTTTCTGTTGAGATAGTTCCTTCTAAACCAACAGCAGCTGACAAAGGCAAACAACAAGTCCGCTTCGACAAACCATTGAAGAAGTCATCTCCTACAGGACTTGAAAAGCCTTATAATTTTGATATATTGGCTCAACTAGCCAATACCCCAGCTAAATTATCAATCTTCGAGCTCTTACGCCTCTCTAAAGAGACTCGAGAAACTTTAAGTGAAGCACTGCTGCAAGCAGAAACCTGCTTAACTCTTCTCAAGAAGTTGGAAACAGAACCTGTTTCTCATTGCCATAATGTATTGGAATTTATTCCAAACATTACCTTTACGCAGGACGATATGCTGCTAGAGGATAATCGACATGACCGTCCTTTATATCATACAGGATATATTGATTCTATGAAGGTTGATCGTTTACTGATTGATCCAGGATCCGCTCTCAGTATTATGCCAAAGGCTATGTTAGATGCATTGAAGATACCTGTGCATAGTCTCTCCAGCACTATCACTACCATCTTGGGATTCAATCAAGGAAAAAGTGAGCCTTTAGGCAAGATTCGCCTTAAATTTCAAATAGGCGATCTTCGTACTAAGGTTACCTTTTACATCATCGACAATCATGGTTGCTCATACAATGCTCTATTGGGGAGACCTTTCTTGCATGAACATAATGTCGTTCCTTCAACCCTTCATCAGTGCTTCAAATATGTTGATGATAATGGAGAGGTTCAAAAAGAAGTGGCAGATCTTTACCCATTCAAAGGAGTCGAAGCTTACTTCAATGACGCTCGCATGTACAAAGATGAATACTCGAAAGTCTTGCAAGCTATGGATAATGAAGATGAGACATCCAAAGTTGACACTTTTGTTATTCCTGTAAAAGGGCGTATCACTCCTCCGCAGTCTGTTAGATCATCTGAAGAAGGCTCACTGATAATTCCGGTCAGTGGACGTACTACTTCATCATCTGCCCAGGGCTCACTGATAATTCCTGTCAGTGGACGCACTACTGCACCATCTTCCCAAGCTTCACAAAGTTCGCTGATCATTCCTGTCAATGGACTCATCACTCCCCTTCCATCTTCTCAGGCTAGATCAGATACTCTAGTCATTTCAGTCAGTGGACGCATTACTTATCCACGGTCTTCTTTAAGGGAGCTCACCTCTTCTGAGCCTTTTGTTATCGATCTTAATCGAAACAAAAATTCTAACTGTTCTTCTTCCTCCCCCTTTGTCATTAATCTGACTAAGTCTGATAAGGCTCAGCCTTCTGTTGTAAATACAGCATCTAGTATTAATGAAGCATCTCCTTTGCAGTATATTGATGTTTGCGGTTATGTACAAAGTTATTTACAATTGCTAAATAGCTTAGAGCCACTAACTATAGGGGTTGTTCAAGCTCTTCATACAGACATATCATTAGACTCTATACAAAAATCATACTTTGTGGTCCCCAGTCGAAAGAAGGGAGAAAATCCAATATTTTTCTATAAAGGACCTCAGAATCCTCCTAACTTGGAAGAAGATGATGATATAAATGACGATACTGGAAGGTTACAACTGCGTCGCTACAGTCAGCAATCCAAAAATATCATCAAAAATATGGGTTATGACTTTAGAACCAGTCTCAATAATGGAAAAGGAAGAAGAATGCCTGTTCGAATTCCTCCATTAAAATACGGAAGGACAAAATGTGGTTTAGGTTATATTGCTCCTACCCCTTTTATCAACATAGTCCATGAAGAGTCAAAATTCAATAAAGACGAACAATCTGAAGATGAACGATCTGAGTCTTCTGATTCTCTCTCTTGGGATTCTGACACGAGTGTTGGCGATCTTTATCGCTCTATTCTATCCATCAATATGGTCTCTGTTGATGGCCCACAAGAAAATGATGAAGATGAGGATGATTTTGAAATATCACCCGAATCGGAACGATGGGCTCAAAGATTAGAGAATCAATGGGAATTCAGGTTCGAACAGAGGGAACCTCCTACTGAAGATAAACTGATCCAAATTGATGTTGGTGAAGAAGGTTCTCCTAAACCAATATTCATCAGTGAGAGTCTTTTAGAAATAGATAAGCAAGACATGATCAAGCTTATTCGTGATTATATCGATGTCTTCGCCTGGAGCTACGAGGATATGCCAGGACTAGATCCGAAGATCGCAATGCACAAACTTAATATCATGCCAAATGCTAAACCGGTCAAACAACAACAGCGACGATTTCGTCCAGACATTATGGATGCAATTGAAGCTGAAGTCAACAAGCTTATGGCTTCTGGATTTATTCGAGAGGAACAACATCCTGACTGGGTGGCTAACATTGTTCCTGTCCTTAAAAAGACTGGTAAGATCCGAGTCTGTATAGACTTTCGCGATCTCAATGCAGCTTGTCCCAAAGACGAGTTTCCTCTTCCAATTACTGATGTCATGATCGACAATACATGTGGTTTCGAACGAATGTCATTTATGGATGGGTATTCGGGATACAACCAGATCAAAATGTTTCCAGATGATGAAAAACACACTTCCTTCAGAACGCCGATCGGTACATACTGTTATACAGTGATGCCATTTGGTCTCAAGAATGCAGGAGCAACATATCAGCGAGCTATGAGCACTATATTTCGTGAACATCTCCGAAAAATAGTCGAATGCTATGTTGATGATATTGCAGTCAAAAGTCGACGAAAGGAGGATCATATCCAAGATTTGAAGACTATCTTTGATTTAATGCGTCAGCATCAACTTAAAATGAACCCTACTAAGTCCTTCCTGGGCGTTTCTAGTGGTAAATTTCTTGGCTTCGTCATTACCGCTAAAGGTATACACGTGGATCCCGAGAAGATCAAAGCCATCCAAGAGATGCGTCCTCCACGCACCTTAAAAGAGCTACGAGGATTTCAAGGAAGAATTGCTTATATCAGGAGATTCATTTCCAATTTATCAGGACGCTGCAGACCATTCCACAAACTTCTGAAGAAAGGTGTATCTTTCATCTGGAACGAAGAATGTCAAAAAGTATTTGATGACATCAAACAGTACCTCATGAACCCTCCAGTTTTGGTACCTCCCATCTCGGGAATACCATTTCTTCTATATGTTCGAGCTATGGATCATTCTCTTAGTGCATTACTCGCCCAGAAAAATAAAGATGGTCATGAACAGGCCATTTATTATCTCAGTCGCACAATGACAGGCGCTGAACCGCGTTATTCTCCAATCGAGAAAGAATGCCTAGCATTAATGTTTGCTGTTCAGAAAACGCGACATTATATTATCGGTCAAACGATTCATGTCATTTCCAGAGTGAATCCCATCAGGATTATGATGAAGAAACCTGGTATTCTCAACTCCAGACTGGCTAATTGGGGAATCTTGTTAGCCCAATATGACATGCATTATATTCCTCAGAAGTCAGTTAAAGGACAGGCTCTTGCTGATTTTTTAGCAGCTCTTGCAGTCCCAGAAGATTCTAAATTATATGATGAGATTCCCGATGAAGTTTTAGATTCAAATCTGGTTTCTGAAGAAGTTCCTACCTGGCGTCTATTCTTTGATGGAGCATCTAGAATAGGTCCTAACGACGATATTGTCGCCGGAGTTGGAATTGTTCTTGTATCCCCAGAGGGATTAACTATTCAGAGGGCTTATTCTCTGGATCAATCATGTTCAAATAATGTTGCAGAATACAATGCGTTGCTCATTGGTCTTCAACTCGCTAAACATCTAGATGTTCAATATTTAGAAGTTTATGGAGACTCTAAGCTTATCATCAATCAGATCAGAGGAACGTATGAAGTTCGTCATCAAGATTTGATACCTTATCATCGAATAGCACTCTCTATGGCCTCCTCCTTTGAAGGTTTCTTTATCGAACATGTTCGACGAGCCTATAATGCAGAATCTGATGCTTTGGCTAATCTTGCTGCTGTATTAGCCATACCAATCAGACGTCAGCAAGTGATAGTGGTTTATAACCGAGAACTATTCTGCGTTGAAAATAATCTGGCTTTGGTTTTTCCCCATAATCCAGACGAAGATTCTCTCAACTTTGATGCTGAATTAAAATTTGACAAAGTGTCCTTGTCTTCTTCCAATTCTACTATGGAATATGTCTTTTCTAACAAAATAGACACCGTAACTGAAGACTGGAGACGTCCGTTTCTGGACTTTGTGTTGTATGACATACTTCCTGATAACCCGAGTGAAGCAGCATCTATCCGGCGCCGGTCTCTCAGATTCTATTATAATCATACTACGAAGACACTATATCGTCGAGCCTATGATGGTCTTCTCCTTCGATGCATCGCTGGTGAAGAAGCACAACAGATAATCCGTGAAGCACATGATGGCGTCTGCGGAGCTCACCAGCCAGGTCCAAAACTTCAAGATCGTATCCGACGTATGGGTTATTATTGGCCCACGATGGTAGCTGATACCATTCAATATGCTCGGAAATGTAAAGCCTGTCAAATTCATGCAGACTTTATCCATCAACCATCGGAGTTCTTACACCCAACAGCGGCATCATGGCCCTTTGAAGCTTGGGGCATGGACATCATCGGTCCTATCAATCCACCATCATCAAAAGGACATCGGTTTATTCTAGCAATAACTGATTACTTTTCTAAATGGGCTGAAGCAATCCCGTTATCTGAAGTCAAGACTTCTAATGTTATCAACTTTGTCAAACATCATGTCATCTATCGATTTGGTGTTCCTCGGCATATTATCCATGATAATGGACCACAGTTCGTCAGCCAGAAATTTACTCGATTCTGTGATGATCATCGGATTAATAATCTGGCTTCTACAGCATATAATCCAGCAGCCAATGGACTAGCAGAGGCTTTCAACAAAACAATCATCAAACTCTTGAAAAAGTTCGTTTCTTCCAATAAACGTAACTGGAGTGAGAAGCTTGGTGAATGTTTATGGACTTATCGTACCACAGTTCGCAATGCGACCGGATGTACACCTTTCTCTTTGGTATATGGGTGTGAAGCTGTTCTTCCCTTAGAGATTCAAATTCCTTCTTTAAGGATAGCAATCGCTAATGAACTCACTGCAGAGAACAATGATCGTCTTCGACTTCAAGAGTTGGAAGCTCTAGATGAAAAACGATTGTATGCGCAACAAAATATCGAGCTATATCAAGCCCGAATCTCAAAAGCTTTTAATCGAAAAGTCAAAGTCAGAACATATCAAAAGGGAGAATTGGTCCTTACTGTCAGACGTCCGATGACCATGACACATATGAGCAAAGGCAAATTTGACGCGAAATGGGAAGGCCCATTCGTAGTAAACAAAGTCTTCTCTAATGGAGCATATCAGCTTGCCTCTATGGACGGGAAAGTCACGATGATGCCTATCAATGGCAAATTCTTAAAGAAATATTATGTATAAATAATATTTTCATTACTCCCCAGCAAATGTAAAATCAAAAATTTATTCTTCTCTACAAAAGCTATTTCGATATCATTATCCCCAGTGGAAACTGATATTCTACCATGTATTATTTTCCCAGAGAATTTGATATTTTGTCTTATTAGATTTCCAGTGGATTTAATAAAGATCTTGTATAAGAAAATCATGTCCATATCACCTCTGAATTTTCTATCTCAGTATGTACCATATTCTATGGAAATAATATCTCGTCCTTTTGATTTTTTGAGTCTAAAAGATCAGTGAATAAAGGCAAAATAATATAAAGCAGGAAGGATACATCATAAACAAAGTTTCCTTAAACAGAGTTTATTTGAGACAAATTCTTTAAGAAATACATCATCATGGAAGATCACTGTAATCCCTTTCGTATTTGGGACGAGGACCACATACATAATTAGCAAAAGAATTGAATACATCATTTCCTGACCGCACCAAGAACTGACAGGCAGCCAGCCTCATTGCTTCTTCTTCTTCGGTTTCTTCTTGTTCGACCAAGAAATCCAAGATATCTTTCGGCAGCTTGGGAGCAGACGAGCTTTCGCCCGTCTCCTTCTTTTGGGGAGTCGAATGCTCTTTAGCATTTTCATCAACTTTGGAGACGACTTCGCCTTTCTTCGTGTTCTCTTCGGAAGACTTTTTTTTTTTTAATGTGTGATCCTTCTACTCAAACAGATGCTCTATTTATAGGCATATATTTGCCAGGATCGATGGGACGTTTTCTTTCCCGATATTCAGTTCATCCATTCATTTCTCACATTCATCCGACGTTTCACATGTTCATTAATACTTGACGGTTCGTCCGTTCATTTATTACATTCATTCGACAGTTCATCTATTCTTCATTTTCCTAACGGTTCATCCGTTCATAATCTTCTATCAGTTCATTAAGCGGGGATTCGTTATTGATCACGTTTTCATAACCTCTGAATCAATTCCGAATCTACTTACTCATTTGTCATGTTTTGACCTCTGCATAGACATCAATCTATTTTCTTTCGAGTTCCTATATATTATCATGTCCATAATACCTCTGATAATATCATATACTCTAAAACAGAAAAGATGATTTTTATTATCTATCATGTCCACAATTCACCCACAAATACAAATCATTGAGCGAAGAAGAATTGTCATTTCCATTCCCATTTTCATAAAAAGTCTATTACATTTCTTAGACTTTCCTACAAATCATAATGGAAATCTATTACAAATCTTGGATTTTTATTCTATGTACAACTGAGATCTATTTCTTCTTGGATCTTCTCTGGCAATCTCGTTGTTTGTGGCAATTCCTGGGTGTCCAGCAGGAATCAAACTATGGTCTTATCTCTCAGACGAGAGGAGAACCACAGAGTATGGCAACACGATGGCGTGTTGCTGCCAATACAGCGCGTGGAGGAACGGCGGCACCTCAAGCAGATAGGAATGTATCCAAACCTTGGGATACAATTCCTAGTTCTGCCGTGAAAGGAACTCTACTACCCTATTTCTCGGGGTAGAGTTGACTCCACCATCCAACTCTCGTGTATAAAGGCTCTTCCTACCATCTGAGGAAGACCCTTCTATCACACGAAGAGTTCTGAGTTGTCTGATATACGCGTCAAAAGCGTATGAGCTCCCTGATGTAGATGTCAGAAGAACATTGTCCACAGCATCCATATCACCAATGCCAGTTCTGAAGAAGGTTTTCAGCCAAAATTCTGCAAGAAATAGTAAAGAAAAATCAGTTAACAGAAACTGGCCAAGCAAAGACAGATGCATTCTGTTCATTTCGGGAAGATGAATTTGTCCTTAGCAAACAAAAATTTCGATGCGTGTATATTGAACTTACCGCTGAGTTTGCTGCTAAGGATTGACAGATCCATGTCTGGTAGCGTGCACAGAGATTTGACATCAGACAACATGGCTTTCCTATTTTCTTCTCATAGAAAATTCATTCTCAGAAGAGAGGAAGAAGAATGGGAAGATGAGTTTGCGTGAAGTTCATCCATCTATTTAAAGTATGGAGCATGAACCTATTCTTGGAAAGGATCCGCATGAATAGCGCTCGTAAACATGGAATGAATGACACGTGTACTTTGGAAACTAGCACAGTCTTGGAAATATTCAAAGAATGCTTTCCAAAACGTTGGAAGATAGCGTAACTTACGGGCTATTTATTGGTGCACGCTATTCATTGGTGTACGTTATTTAACGTAAATCACAATGTTAAAGGACAGCGTAATTTATAGTGTAACATACGCTGATATACGCTATTCAGTGGAATTCACAAAACATTGGAAAATAGCGTAATATACGCTATTTCATTGGCATACGCTATCTAGCGTAACTTACAACTTGGAGGACGGCGTATTCGACAGTTATTCATCGGTGCATGTTAGTTTTCAACACAGAAAATTCTTGAATGAGGCACTGATGGCCCTACAAAACAAAAAGAGAGAGGGAAAGAAAGGGGTGCAACAAAGTCACGCTCTATTTTCCAGAGCGACTAAGCTTGACGCCTAACTCTTCTACGCTTTGGACCCCCAGGCGGTGTAACAGAGCAACGAATATTTTACGCTTCTCTGCGAGGCTCTGCCCATCAGAAGAAGAGGAGCCGTCCAGACCAAAGTAGCCCAAGAAAATCTTGGCTAAATGCATAGGGTCGTCCTTGAGCTCGATGACGACAGGTTCGGATTCTTGGCCCCCAAAAGTGGGGTCACCATGGGAACAGAATCCCAACTTACGTGCTTCTTCTTCAGCAGCTTCCTTTGGAGTCATGGTTGCAAAAGATGAAAGCCAAAAATTGAATTCTCTCGGTTTATATAATAGAGCTTGCTGGCTGTTCATATTCTTCTATCAGATTCAATCAATCTCGAAAAATAAAGGGTCATCATGACATTTAATGAACTCATGCCAGCGTGTCAGGACTCATTCCCACTTTCTGTTCAAAGTAATTTCGAACTTTTGAAACTCATAAAGTTCAAAAACTTTGAAGGGGGTCTTGTAGGATGTGAAAAATTATGACACGCTGTCATTTTCATCCATACGCTTAAAGACAGATGTCAGTTGAAGCCATACGCTCATTCAAAAGCCATACGCTCAGTAAATATTTTATTATTTACTGAAGTGACAGCACAGCATATGTTTAAATGAGGAATAAATCTGACACTTCATCTTTCGTGCAAAGACAGCTGTCACGAGAAAAGTAACCGTCGTATAGGTTTTCGAAGAGCCGATTTTGTCTTTTACGAGGACAACTCAGCAGCCTTCATAAATACAAAAGCCATCATTACTGTCAGTTTTGACAGTTTGTCAGCCGTCAAATCTGCAGTCACGACGCTCGAGAAGATTTTGTCAGTTATGGGAAGCTATGGTATACCAAAGAAGATTGATGATAGCCACGTGGCCACTTCTCCAGCGAGCGTATGGACCTCACATGACTCCTTCTTCATCCAGTCAAGTGAGCGTATCGACCTCACATGACTCCTTCTTCACACAGTCAAGTGAGCGTATGGACCTCACATGATTTCTTGTTAACTAAGCGAGCGTATGACCTCACATGACTCCTTGCCCATAAAGTGAGCGTATGATTTTCCTATGGCACTACGCTATCCAAGTCAGCGTATAAACTCTCCTTCAACAGGCAGCGTATTACAACAACCATATCCAGGATTACAGTCAACACACGTTCTCACGTGTCCTGTACCAGTTATCTACTTCTCTAGAAGTTATGCAACGTGGCATCCAGGCCATTAATCTCTCCTGAACATGCTCCACTACTTTCAACCGCACGCTAATGTGTCTCCATCAGAATTCGCCACGCGTCCCTGCAGTTATGCACACGTCAAGTAACTACCTGAGCGTATGCTTAAGGACAGTTATCCTGAACTCTATAAAAAAGAGTTTCTTCATCTTCATCAGAGACTACAAGTCATTTTTCAGAGAGAACAGAGAGATTGCCCAGTTGCTGTCCAAGTTCTTCAAAGTTCGAGTTTTCTTCATCGCATCGTCCAAGGGATAAAGTAATCGTCTTCTAGATTAGATTCCTACAGTTGTAATTTTCTCAGATACAAAATAAATAAAGTGAATTTATTTATGGAAAACAAGCCTGGCCTTGAATTTGTCGATGGTTCCATCTGCTTTCATTTTCTTCTTGAAGATCCATTTGCATCCGATGGGTCTTGCTCCTTCTGGCAGGTCAACTAACACCCATGTATTATTGGAGGTGATTGAGTCAATCTCATTGTCTATCGCCTCCTTCCAGAATACAACATCTCTGGTCTTCATCGCTTCATCATAGGTAAGCGGATCTGCTTCCACATGATAGGTGACGAAGTCATCTCCGAAGTCTTTCGGCCTCCTTACTCGCTTAGTTGACGGCTCAACGAGTTCTGGTTCAACTAGTGTCTCTTCGACAATAGCTTCTTCTTGGACTACTGGTTCTTTAAGGACTTCTGTCTGCTTTGCACTCTCATCATTCTTCGGAAGATCCGCGAGAACAATATTTTTGTGCCTTGCAAACTTGTTTTCAAAATATTCAGCATCGCAAGATTCAATAATATGATTTGATTCTATATCAAGGAATCTCCGAGCATCACTCTTCTCGGCATAACCCAAGAAGACAGCCTTAGTAGTCCTAGTCCCCAGCTTCTGAATCTTCAGATCTGGGAGCTTCACATAAGCCAGACACCCCCAAACTCGAATGACATTCAAGTTAGGTCTGACTTTGAACCAGAGTTCATGAGGGGTTATGTCCGAAGTTGCATACGGTACTCTATTGAGAATGAAAGTAGCCGTTAATGCAGCTTCTCCCCAGAAGCTCTTTGGAAGACCCGCAGTCAACAGCATAGATTTCATCATCTCTGTCAACGTTCTGTTCTTCCTTTCTGCTACTCCGTTGGATTGAGGAGAGTACGGAGCCGTCATCTCATTTATGATTCCATGTTCTTTACAGAATGATGAAAAATCATGAGACCGATACTCTCCGCCTCGATCACTCCTTAACCTTTTGAGTAGTTGTCCAGTTTGCCGTTCAGCCTCGGCCCTGAACTCCTTGAACTTCTCGAATGCTTCGTCTTTAGACTTGAGCAGGTAGACAAAAGCATACTTTGAGAAGTCGTCGATGAAAGTAATAAAATACTTCATCCCGGCTTTTGTAGAGAATTGCTTGAAATCACAGATATCTGAGTGAACCAACTCCAGAAGATCTGTGCTTCGATGGACCCTGTGAAAGGATTTCCTAGTGATCTTCGTCTGAGCACACACTTCACATTTCTCTACCTTACCTCCACACTTGGAGATAAGTCCTAGGCTAGACATTTTGTTAATTCTTTTACAATGAACATGTCCTAGCCTATTATGCCACAACTCAAAAGAATAGTTCAAAGTAGAAATAGCATTAATATCATTTTGCTGGGTTACAACAAGCTGAATTTTGTACATTCCTTCAGTCTGGAAAGCTTTTTCGAAAAATATACCCTTCTTGGACATCACCATCTGGCCAGCATTGATGTCCATCCTCAAGCCTGCGTTACAAAGTAGACTCCCAGAGATCAGGTTCTTAGCAATTACAGGAACATGCTTCACTCCTTGAAGCGTCAGAGTGTTCCCCGATGTGAGTTTCAGTTCCACCGTCCCGATCCCCAGTACTTCAGCTTGTGCCTGGTTTGCCATTATGACTTTCTCGGAAGTTGGCTCATAGGAGTCGAACCATTCCTTGTCTGAGCAGACATGACATGTCGTACCAGTGTCTATCCACCAGTCCGAGTCAACCCCCACATTTGCAACCTGCGCTATCATTGCAACCAGATTAGTAACCAAAGAAACCTTACTAGGCTCACCTTTTTCTGGTTCCTTACAGTCACTTTTGTAGTGGCCCTTCTTGCCACATTTGTAACAAGTCACATGGGACTTGGACTTCTGATTCTTGAATGAAGGACTCTTCACTTTCAGATTAGTGAAGTCCTTCTTCTTCTTATGAGGAGAAGCCGCCTGCTTCCCCTTGTACTCTCTGGTTTGGACCAGATTTGCTTTCGCCAGTTGTTTGGACAGAGAATCCATCTTCTGTTGAGTGCGCATCTCGTCCTCAACATGGATCTCTTGCAGGAGATCTTCCATACATATGTCCAGCTTCTTGCGGTGCATCCTTGCATAGAAGTTGCTCCAACCCGCAGGAAGTTTAGAGACGATTCCTCCAACGACAAACTTGTCGACAAGAGGCATCTTCTCGTCATCCAACTTTTGGCACAGCTTCAGAAACTCCTTTACTTGGGGCAGCATAGCTTTCTCATCTTCGAAGGTCCACTTGTGGTATCTTTCAACCAAGAAGATCTTGGACCGATTCTCGTCATCTTCGTACAATTTCCCCAAGGAGTTGCAAATTTCTTTGGCAGAATTCTTCTTGGAATAGGACTCTGCCAGAGAGTCTTCCATGCTATTGAGAATCAACAGTTTACAGATACTGTTTTCTCTAATCTATTTTGCCTGCTTGGATTTAGCAGCGGCAATAACTTCTGCGGTTCCGGTTGTTGGAACAATCGGTTCTTCCTCATTCAGCACGTGGTCAACTTCCACGAGTTGAATGTTTAAGGTCACTTTTCGTTTCCAGATTTGGAAATGTTCACCGTCGAATTTCTCCAACTTGTTAAAGTCGGTATTGACGAGCGATGCACGTGAGTTATCCATCTTTTCGATATAGCTTTGAGATTGTTAGTCCCTTGGCGAACAATCGATGGAAAAACACGATTTTAGAAACAATTGTAAAGACAATGTTTCCAGCAACAACACCCTAAAGAAGGTGATGTTGTATTACGAGAATCTAAAAAGATTTCATAATATTTCTCGAAGGCAACTGAACCGTATAACTTCTAAAGAGAAGCCACAGTATTCTCGAAGGCAACAGAGGAAGAAGAAAGCCTGTTGGGGTGAAAGATCACCGGCGCTCAAAGCTATATCCGCCTTACGGACAAGCCTCCAGGAACTAGCAAGTTCGAAGAGAACTTTTAGAACGCTGGCCAAAAATGTCGACGACTCCTCGGAATAGCAGCAACACTTCTCTCTCTCTGAAAATTTTCTGAGTATGTTCTGTAACTTTGGAGAGAGAAGATGCATCTGATATTATAGGCACGAGATGGGTTTTTCAAATTCTGAACGCACGCCCTGGTTTAATGCCAGATTCGGATTTTCTGGATCTGAGCCATTTCCGGATCTGAGCCCACAAGACCCGCGGACGTTACATAATTTGAACAGCCCACTCGACCCGCTCGACCCGTACGCTCAGTACGCAGAGGCTCGCGCACGAGCGCAACTAAAGCGCACAATGCGCCTTAAGTGCAAAGTGCCATCAAAAAGCCACATTAAGCCTCAAAAGCCCATTAGCCCGAGCCCGAGTCGCTAAGCCCCTTCGGGGCTTAGCTCCAATAGATTTAAATCTATTTTCATTTGGCCAAAAGTTGGTTTCTTATTCTCACCTCTATGTAAAATCTCCCCACATGGCACCCTCCATTGGGCCTCAACCCATGTGCATCTCTCTATTCCTTCATAAGTAATATATAGAGATACATATTGATGTGATTTTTCGATGTGGGACTATCTTTTAACAATAAAATGTTGCACAACTCATAGAATAAAACACCAACATATTGAACTGCTAACCCTAGACTTGTTTAGATATTAGACTAAGAACTGCCTCACCAACGATTCAATAAGACCTATTTCTAATACATTGCCACTGAATGCTAAGTGAGTTCTGTTGTGGGATTGCTACTACTTTTCGAAAAGTTATTAACTTTACAATTGTCTTTAAAATTGAACTAATATTTTTATTTTCTAAATAAATTGTTATTGCCAAATAAGTTTACATATTTTAAAAAAATAAAATAAACAGACACAGTCATATGATTAGCCATCTGCTGTATCTAACCCAGTGTTTCCCTATCTTTCTCTATATACTCTCATGCATGGCCAGTTTTGGAGGTATAGACAAGTCCAAACAATGAGACCCTCATTTGTTTGATATAATTTTTTTTTTATAAATCTAATATTCAGCAAATCCAATAAATCTAAAATATAATATATTTAGCTTTTGAATACACATAAAATTATCATCAAAATCCAATAAATTAAACAAATCAAACTTGTAAAAGAAAAGAAGATAAGTGATTATAAATTAAAAAACACAAATATAACATTAAAAGATATCAAATCAAACTTCTAAAAGAAAAGACAATAACGATTATAAATTAAAAAATATGAACATAACATTAAAAGATGTCAAGATAGTTCAATGATTAGTAGTCGCCGATGTTCTATGTTAATATCGTTCAACGATGAATCGAGGTGACGAAGGATGATAGATTGCCGGTTTCGATCGCTGATTCTAAACGAAACATCTAGTACATAACGGAAGAAAGAAGAACCAACTCGATAAAGAATATTCTATAAACTCCGGTCTATATATTAATATGGATTTTTTATTTTAAAATAATTAAATAAAATAGAGGCCCTTACAAGAGGAGGTCCTTAGGCGGAAGTCCGCCTCCCCAGGAGCCTGCTCTGCTCTGCAGTCATGTGCCTATCAATCAATTATCATGTCTCTCGCTAGAGCAATCCTTTTGAAATGGCCATGTACATAACCAGTAGTTCCTCTCTCTCTCTCTCTTTCGTCACTCTCTCTGAGCAGGACATGAAAATTTGATTTGGGCAGGCCTACAAACTCATATGGATGTCCTACGAGCTCCATACCATCGTTCGCTCGATCTCCATTTTTATATCCAATCTCATACGTTCACTGCCACCAAATTAAGTTGGGTGCCCTACATAACTCAATACACTACTTACTTCGGAAACGATAAATGGCCCATATTTTCTGTCCGCTGATATGACCGTGGGCCTAAATGACCGAATTCCATCCGTCTTTTTCTTTTTTTTTTTTTTTGAAATCACACGCACACACACAATTGGGGGGCTCGAACCTTGCCGGCCGCTCCGGATGTCCGCTCTAATACCACTAGGCTAGAGAGCTCGGACCCATCCGTCTTTTTCTATTCGTTTGAAGACCACTGCCGGTAGACCTGCCAATAAAAAACTGCCACGTTGACTGCGGACCAAAAATACGGCCAACATAGTAGCGTCCTACTTACTTGCCCATGTCTCTCTATCCCCTATTTTTCCAGCCTACTACTACTTACTACTACTAGTCCACTTCTCCTTAATCTCCCACACTCCACTCCACCATCAAACTATCAAGTCCAGCTGCTCCTCTTAACTCCAGCCAACCATGGCCTAACTCTCCCTCCCAACATGGACGATCGAGCAGAATTCTACGGAAGCAGCGATGGCGGCGGCGGGGGCGGCGGCGGAAGACCCAACTTCCCCCTCCAGCTCCTCGAGAAGAAGGCCGAGCCGCCCTCGCAAGAGCTGCTGGCCCCTTCCTCCTCCTCGGAGCCCCCGAAGAAGCCGCCCCCGAAGCGGAGCTCGACCAAGGACCGCCACACCAAGGTCGAGGGCCGCGGCCGCCGCATCCGCATCCCGGCCCTGTGCGCCGCACGCGTCTTCCAGCTCACCCGGGAGCTCGGCCACAAGTCCGACGGCGAGACCATCGAGTGGCTCCTGCAGCAGGCCGAGCCCGCCGTGGTCGCCGCCACCGGCACCGGCACCATCCCCGCCAACTTCACCTCCCTCAACATCTCCCTCCGGAGCTCCGGCTCCTCGATCTCCGCCCCCAGCTACTTCCACCCGGCCCCCTCCGGTCCCTCCTCCACTCCCCAGCTCCTCAACTTCAACTCCAACTCGGGAGGCTCCATCGAAGCGTCCGACGCCGACGGCTCCGGAAGCTTCCGGAAGCGGCGGTGGGAGGAGGACTTCCTACAGCAGCAGCAGCAGATGGCTGGCTACAGCATGGGCGGGCATCACCATAGCCAAATGCCTGGAACATTGTGGATGGTCGCTAACCCTAACCCTAACGCCAACCCTAACCCTAGCCCGCACGTCGGGAACCAGGCGATGGGGGGAGCCGTGGATTCCTCGTCGTCGTCGATATGGACGACATTCCCGCCCATGGGCTTCCGGACGACGTCGGCTGGGCCGGTGGCGGGCGCCGGGCTGCACTTCATGAACTTCCCGATACCCGTGGCCTTGCTGCCGGGCCAGCAGCTGGGCCTGGGCTCGGCGGGCGGTGGCGGAGAGGGCAATATGGGAATTCTGGCTGGGATCAATGCGTATCGATCGTCGCCAGTCGCGACGGCGGAGTCATCTCAGCAGCAGCAGCGGCGGCAAGGAGGGCCCCCCGGTGGCAGCGACCGCCACAACAAGATTGGCAAGAGCGACGACTCGTAAGTCTTCTTTCGAATCACTCACGTACGACGACGTTTTTGACCGATTGTTCGAGCTCGTGCGTGAATCATGATTCTCAGCCATCTCTCTTTTTTTTTTTATGATTGTTCTTTTTTGAAAAAGTATAAACGTGCAAAAAAAAAAATTCAGATAGATGACATTTTTTTCAGTACTTTCTTGTTTTGTGAGAGTGAGGCTAGCTAGGGTTTTTATTTTTTTTCTATTTTCTGCCTCTTTTAATTTCTATTTTTTTTTTTTTTGTTCTTGGGTGATCGATGATGGTGAGCTTGGTGTCATAATCATGGGATGCAAAGAAGTATGTTACATGATCTAGTTAATCTTCAAACCTTGCTATTGCATTCGGTTAGTCATGGTTTATATCATTAATGTGGACTATTTTATTTGGATGTTTCATATATGTATAACCCTAGGTTTCACTGATTTGATATTCTGGTGTATAATTGATTATATATGTACAAACATTAAGTTTTTTTTTTTTTTTTTTGCTTACCTGCTCTCATCTATTTTATACATATAATGTAAATATCCAAAATTGTATATGCTGTGTAACTACTAATATTAACTTGATAATTTCGCTGACTAAGATGATACACAAATATTTTTACGGAGCTCCTACGTTGCCCGCAGTTTGTAACCGTCGGCGTGACCGTCGGCCGACATGGCAGCCGGCCATTGTCCTCCGGTCCAGATGGGACCCGGAGATAGCAGAGGGGGCCAATGGTCGGCTGCCACGTCGGACGGCGGTCACGTCCACGGTTACAAATCGTGGACAAAACATCATTTTTTATATTTTTATTGAGTTCTTTCAATCTTATATATAGCATTTTGGTAGCTAGTGAAGCCAAATTTAGTAGCTAGTGAAGCCACCGAGTCCAGAGTAAATTAAAGAAGAGAATTCTGCAGCCCAATACCTTAGATTGGAGTTTTGTTGAGATCAAATCATATCATGAGAAGCCAAATTTTTAGGTGCAGTTATGATATTACAGTATTTTATGTAACTAAAGAAACTCTACAGAAATTGAGTTCCCAAATATTCTAACCCACAAAACAATCATCAATCGGAGTTGCAGAAGGTATTATGAAACTTAAACAAGTTTATATACCGTTAGTCTCTCTGAACAAGGCCGATCCAGGGATAAATCTGATAAGATTTCGGGCTAAGGCAACCTGTCTCTGCTAAGGCAACTCCTCAGACTTAGCATGACCCTACAAGAGAGATTGCGGTCACGGGTGATATCCTAGAATCGGTCCATGATAAGGGTCATGGGGCAACCCAGTCTCCGGCCAGCCCTGACTTTGACAGAAGTCAAACAAGTTTTGACCGTTTTGCACAAGAACACGACACCAAACATCTTCCTATACTCTACAAAATTGAATTTGCTTGAATTTTCTGGATCGACTAGCAGAATCTATGCCAGTACGACTAAAAGAATGTTTTGTGGGTTTCAACATTGGTGAGCTCTTTTATCATTCTGTTTATTTCTATAAAATTTCTTTCGCTCCATCAAATTGTGTGTTAATCTTGATCCTAATTGCTGCAGTGGCCCAAATCCAAAAGAATGGCATAATAAGAATAATATATTCCATTCCAGACATCAAACTGGATCCTGTTTTTTAGAAAGTTGCTTAAAAGAAGAAGAAAAACTCTGCCACAATTTCAACAGTTGGCAGTCTCGTGACTGTCTTTTAATACAAATTTAAGCTATTTATGAACAAAAAAAAAAAACCCCTCATAATTCGAAACCTCGAATTCCAAAGGCCATCATATAAATCCAAAGACTTAGAGGCGGGAAGTACTTCTGTTCCCTGCAGAAAAGAATCTGAAGCCAGTCAAGTTATAATTATGGGTGGTGATCATTTTATTTACTATTAGGATCTCACGTAACAGTCGATATTAGAATCTGGTTTTCAAAATTGTCCAATGTTAGGTTTGGATTTCGAAATCACTGTTCATTAGTGATTTCGAGACCGAATTTCTAACGTTGCACAATTCCAAAATTCAAATTCTAATATCCGCTATTACGTGAGACTGTAATACTAAATATTTCTCTTTATTTGAACATGTTTATAGAGTAGCTAGCTAAGCTAGTACTGTTCTGATGAGAGTGGGCTCATGACCACTTGCTTTCATAGAGAGAGACAGAGTGTGTGTGTGTGTGTGTGTGTGTGTGTGTGTGTGTGGAGATGGGCAGAAGGAACATGGCAAAAGGCCAAATGATGTAATAGCAAAAGCTAGAGCTGTCGGTTGTTCTGTACCCATAGTAGAGCTGTCACATGTTATAATTGTGATGCATGGTGTTTGCATTGAGCAGCGAGTACTGAGCGATCATCGAGACTTTGGCCTCAGCAAACTTGCTTTGGTTCTTATCCTTTTTTATGTTTCTCTTTTGTTTTCAAGTTCCTACTCTCCAACAAGAAGGGGTCATGTCAGGGTCCCCTTCTCATCAAAATCTGGTATGAAAAACCTATATATGGTGTAACATCATCTCGTGCACATTCTGATCACCACTGTTTACATACATGATATCCAGCTAGCCAGCAGTTAAAGAAAACTTTGATACAGATGTATCAAAATTTTGATACATTCTTTGTATATAAGTGGACCCTCTTTCACTTAGTAAAACGTATGGACATAAAATTAGTGAATTCATAAAAAAGAGGTATCAAAAATTTAATACATTTTTCTGTATCAAACTTTTACTCGCTAGTAGTATAGATGCATGGCCACCAATTAGACATACACACATGTGAGAGAGATTGATCCGATAAGCAATTCTGCCCATCATCATTACAATCAAAAGTCAGGCCTCTTCTTTTACAATGGGATCACTGAGTAGTGTCAATCTGAAATTAATTTTCTACTCTTTTTTTATATATCAAATCCTTAGTCTGATACAAGGTTTGCAGCATCGACATTTGAATCGGATAAGAGTATCAATTTTTTTGGTATCCAAACACAAATAATTATTTTGCTTTTTTTTACAAAATATATACTTTTAAGCATAATTTTAAGTTTTTCCTATGTTATTTTTTACCAATTTTAGAATTGAATAAAATAGTAGTCATCTTTGCCGATTGGATTACCTAAGATAAGTTTTCTTCTTTTACATATTTTTTTACAACTTTACTATGCTTTTACACATTGCTAGTTGGTCTTTTTTCATTCAATTTTCTTTGCCGAATTGATTGAAAAAGAGATCCAATGTCGATATCAGTCAGTGTCGATATGGTGTCGGAGCATGCCAAACCGTATCGATATCGATCGATAGTGCAAACTAAGGTACTATGAAGTTGCTATGAATGTCATGTACCCGCCCACAGATCCGTCATGACATACATAATCCGTGGATGGACAAATGTGCATAGGCTTGACCAAATTTGTCAAAATCATTAATGTACTCATGCATGATACCTAACCGTGCAAATATAAACTAATCAAATTAATTATATCTTATAGGATTTGAATCTCCTAATATTAAAATATGGTAATGTTCGATAATTAATGTCAATATGAATAGATAAAAACTGTAGGTATTGAATTAACTATATGAGATATTGACTACAAGATATTGCCATTATTTATATATTTTCAATCTATTATACAATTATTTATATTTGTATTGGTATTACCAGAGACTATGAGATATTGACATTAGGAAGGTTTGAATTCCATCTTCTATCGGTCTTGGGATTGAATTTGGATAGAGGTTTCACCAGCACAAGATCGATCTATATATAATTTGGATATATAGTTTAGGACAGTGCTACGTTGCATGTGGGTTTGGACCGCAGTCCTGGCTTGCGGTCCACGTGTCATACCTCCATTGAAGAGGAGCTGCATAAATTGCGGGTAGGGGTGCAACTCGGGCGGGTTGGGTCGGGTTTGAGGTCAACCCAAGCCCAACCCGATGAATCATAAGCCTAGTCCGAGCCCAAGCCCGACCCAACCTCGGGTTCAATATATGAAGCCCAAGACCAAGCCCGGAGGAGCGGATTGGGCTCGGGTTGGATCGGGTCCATCGGGTTAATTGGACTCTAATATAAAATTTAAAATAATTTTCAACAAAAGTAATATTAAACACATAATCAAATAACAATCAAGCCTTGATCGTTACAAAATACAAATTGAAATGAGAATTCTTTATAAGGAGTTAAAGAGTTTGGGTGGGGAAATTTAGAATTTAAACTTTTTATTTAAGAAGCATGAAATATATATATATATATATATATATATATATATATATATATATATATATATATATATATATATTATGTATTTCGGGTTTCGGGTTCTTTGGGTAATCCGACGCATGAACCCAAGCCCAACCCGGTTTTTGATCGGGTTCAAATATTTTAGTCCGAGCCCGAACCCGAACCCAAGTATCTTCGACCCTAACCCAACCCATTAGCGGGTTTACCCGATCGGGCTCGGGTTTAGCCCGCCCAAGTTGCACCCCTAATTGCGGGACGGACCTGTTGTGGTGCATGGGGCAGTGGGGAATGACACGTCGGCGCGGACACGCGTACGGTCATCCTGTGCGGGCCAAAAAAAAAATCCGTAAAGTTTATGATCATGCAACAAATAGGAATTACAGTTCAATTTTATATAGAGAGTTACTTTCATCTCTATGGCACATTGAACATTAAAGACCCAAAGTAAGGGCAATCCCATATCTTAAGCAATTTGCTAATCCAACACAATCATGCATGTAGCAAAAGTTTGGTTACTTAATTGGTTAGCGATATGCCTAATTAATTAGGCTGAAAACAACATGATCATGTATGTACTAAAGTAATACATACTTTGTCGAGTGAGAACTGTCTTTCTGGTGTGTTTTAATACACATGCATTACACGCTTTGCAGATCGGGATGATATCTTCAGGCATGATTGCATGAACACCTACAATGTCTTTCATAATCTAGGAAAGTATATTTCTGCATGATTTGGTTGTTGGAAACATGATTAAAGAGGGGTAAGCCTAACAAAATTTCGAACTTGACAACCCGCTTATGCAGGGCCGGCGCTGAATTCATGAGAGCGCTAGACAAACTTTCAAAATGGGACATATATAAATGAGACTCATATATAATATATATAAAAAAAAACTGAAATGAAAGTAAAATAAAAAATGTTAAAACCAAGAATTGGACTTAGGATCATTAGTGTGCAAGTTTAACATAGTAACCACTACACTACAAATGTTTTGTGTTAAAAGTGAATCATGTTACATATTTGTTCTATTTTAGGTACAAAATTATATATATATATATATTAAATTTTTTGGGCTCTCATCTTCCATGGAGCCCATGATGGCTGTCCTGGCCATCCTAGGCCAGGGCCGGCCCTACTCCTCTGCTTAGAACAATCTTCCGGATCATACAAGAGGTCGGAATCGTAGATGACTTCCACACCAGTCCAACAATGATCAAGGGACGACCAAAATAACCAAGAACGGGGCCGGCCGACTAGACTATGATTATTAATTCTGTGCATGCATGTACTGCAAACAACTCATGCCAAAGATTGTGTGAATATTGGCACAGCTCATAAAGTGGGAATCATGAATTAATTTAGTATAATTAATCCAATAGACGTACAACTTATTTCCAATGTCTATCAACTTTTGATCCAGCTTTTTTTCTGGCTCATCAAAAGAGCCCTCCAAAGGCACCCCAACTCATATATGAGAGGAGAAATATATAAATATATATACGAATGATACTGTTAAGGAGCTTTCTGCAGCTGCAAGCTTTTCTTTACTTCATTGGAGTCCTCATGATATAAGCACTAAGCAGCATGCTAGCAAGGTTCACAGTGACGGTGTAAAAAAAATCATTTTCGGCGATTTCGACGGCTTGACAAATTCAAAATTTTCTAATATCAATATTTTTCTAATATTCTTAAGGGTATGCTTGGTAATGATGTTTTCACCGGTTTTGGAGTGTTTTTGAACCGACCGTTTATGAAAACCCCTGCTTGTTAATTTTTTTGAGGCACTGATTTTCGTCGGCTCAAAAACCTCCCAAAACCGGTGTAATGTATTTTTGGGTGGCTTTGTAAACACCCCAAATCGGCGGGTTTTGAGCGGCTCTATTTTTTTATTCCATTTATATCCTCACAAAAATAGATATAATTATAACTACCGATACCTTTCTCTATTTAATTTATTTGTGTAAAAAACTTTCAGAACCGCTCGTTAGTGAATTACCAAGCATGGATTGGACTGGTTTAAAAGCCGTTACTTAAAAACCATTCAAAACCGGACCTCTCATAACCGCTCATAACCGGTACTCTAAAAACACCTCATAACCGCTACCCCCGATAATTGCCAAGCAGACTAGTGTCACGATACAAATAGAAAATATTGTGTAGTATTTTGGTCGCTATGACATATTTCATCAGGAGAGCATTACGAGAAATTACAATTATCAAATTTTGAATATTAATTTCATAGTGGGGTTCTTCTTTTGTTTAGGAAGCTAAAAAATAAGAAATTTTATCAAATATACACTTAGGTATAATTTACGTATTGTTTGCTGTGTTTTAGTTGGTTTCGAATAGAGTAATAATTTTCATATGTAATAGATGCTGTTGATTATGTAATTATATTTGGATTAAAAAAGTTTTCAAAGAAAAAATATTAATACGAACAAAACTTAAGGGCACAATTTTCATCTTTGACACAATAACATAATGAATTTTTAAAGTTATATTGTGTCCATCGTTGACACAATTGGTGATTGTGTGACCACCAGCAAAGTTTTACATAATGAATTTTAAAGGTTATATTGTGTCCATCTTTGACACAATTGGTGCTTGTGTGGCCACCAACAAATCCTTGTGTCTTTACAACCTCAATATTCAGGAGCACGAAGACGATTACATAAACATACATGGCTTATGAGTTCTCAATAATTCTTTGAGGATTCCTAAGAATTTCTTAATAGTAATTCGATATAAGTACTGGATTATCTCTCGAAAAAAATATATTTCTTGATTGAAGCAGCTAAACAATAAGATGAACTTACAAAGAGGATAATAAGGAAAACTTATTTCCTTCCTTTGTGTTTGGTAGCAAGGATGGAAAAGATAAGGGATGCATTTTCCTTTGTTTGTTATGGAAGAAAAAGTAGAATGAAAGAAAATAAAAAATATAGGGTTTACCAATTCTATCCTCAATTAATATCATTTATTTACCATTTGACTTCATGAATAATTTTTAAATAATACATTCATATGTGGGTATAATTGTTAATTACTACAATATCCACTTTTCCTTCCACTTTTTCTTCCACTTTTGGGGAGATTGGATTTCTTAGGTTATGAGGGAAAAGTAATCCCTCCACTTTTCCTTCCTTCCTATTTTCCTTCCATACCAAACAAGAGAAAATGAGTCTTTTCCTCCACTTTTCCCTCCTCTATTTTCCTTCCTTCCATTTTCCCTCCTACCAAACACACCCTAAATGAAGTAACAAAGCAAGACCTATTCCCTCTCGTTCCTCTCATTCCAGGAATTATTGGATAAATTCATTGCCAGACACCAATATTAGAGCATCTCCAACCCTATTGTGACTTTGGAAAAAAGTTAATGCTATATAGGAATGACAAAAATTTTATTCAAAAGTTCTTCTCCAATGCAATTGTCAAGTCAATTGTGAAGCTTATGTGGCAAAAATTAAAGAAGACATTGTGAAGTTGATTGTCTTGTTCTAGATAATGTACAAAGAGGATAATACTCATAAACAATAAATGAAGTAACAAATCAAGACCTACTCCTCTTATTCCAGGAATAATTGGATAAAGTCATTGCCAGACACCAATATTAACATGAAAATAGGAAGGAAAGCAAATCCACCTATAGAATGTCGGTACCAAGCTCCTTGGTTAGATGACTAAGATATTGGCGAATACCACATATGATGAATAAAATTCACATTGATTCGTCCTACTATGTAGTATGTCCTAGGCCTTTTTCTCTTTTAACAAACAATGGTTGGGGGCGGCCATTCGTCAAGGCTCCGAAATTGGCTGAACATTTCATTGGAGGATTGGATACCCACCATCATTATTTGTAAATCATTTTTTTCTCCAAAAAGAACTTACTGGATCGGGGAACACATGACATACTGACCTAAGCCAATAAGGAGTTCTTTGATCATATCCTATCAGGGCCGGTCCGGAGTATTTTAATGTCCAGAACGAAACCCAAAATGATACCTCTTGTTTGGATATATTGAAAACAAAGTGTTAATTTTTTTGGAGAAGATTCATTGTTTCATTATCATGAGCGCATTTACATTTAGGGTATCGTTAAAACATCATTTCTCTTGAAAAAATAGTACCATAAAAATTTAAGTAGAAGCGTCTTGATCACGTTTAAACACAATATCATAAAATATTCTACAAAATCAATAAAAGCTCCTAGACACAAACTCTTGCACCATCATATAATTGAATAATCAAACACCATAACTCATTTCAACTCAAGTTCGACTAAACAACATCTAAAAACTAGATCAATCTAAATATCAAATTGGTTTTTCCGTAATGGTTAATTAAAACAATGCGAATGGCATCTCTGTAGTGAACATTTCGTTCCCACACATGATCCAAATCTAAATACCAAATCCAGCAATCCTCAAATCAATCCAAATACCGAATTCAACAATCCCCAAATCATCTTATCACTAATATTTGTTAAACATCCGCTACGTAACGTAAAACAATATTTCAAAGTATGTTATGCAAAAATTGAAAATTAGTTTACTCAAAATTCAATAATTCATCAGTGCAACTCAAGATCGTTAAAGTTATTGTCAATATTAGCATCACCAATAATAAAGTTCATCATTAAAACTCGAATTCCAGACCTCAAGTTCATTATCTGGAGATTGTTCAACGGAACTTGCGTCATCGTTTCAGTGAGTAGTTGTTATTGTCTTAGCCGCAACTCACGTCAATTCAACGATTATAAAATCCTAATTCTTAACTTCAAATCCCTAAGTAGATTTTAAAATATGGACTGCAGAAGAGGACATGAAGAATAAATTGAAAGAAAAATAGGAGTTTGAGATTCAATTATAAGTAGAAGAAAGAAGGAAGCGGGAATTAAAATTAACAATTTTCAGGAACACTTATAGTTGGCCATCAATTCGCCTCTGGTATTGGAAGACAAGAAGTTCTTCTCTGGAATCGGAGGGGACAAATTTTTACTACTGTAAAAGTAATTGCCATTTTTTTCTTTTACCAACTCTTTTATTATATATTAATATTATATAATATATATTACTAACCCTTAATATTATTTGGAGCCCCTTGGTTCTTGGTGCCCCGGACCCACGTCCCGTTTGCCCCTCTCCCGGGCCGCCCCTGTATCCTATGTTAGTCCCTAGCTAGATAGATGGGTTTTGGCTGGTACTACCACTTTATTGTCCACTTCTAATGAACGTTATTTACCCAATTATGGATCATCTAGTGGAATCGACCATATAGCTTTTTGGGCTTCAGGTCAATCAATGCACCTCACAAATCGAAACTTATTTTATATTTCGATGCAGATTTCTTTTGTCTGTCATATTGAGTGACTTAGATGGTGAACAAAAATAATTGGTCAAAAAGTTGGTCAACTTTTGCGTGAAAATGGTAAAAGAACATGGGCTATTGTTTATAAAGTTTCAGACATTTGGATTTCATGAACTTATTGGTTTATTATTATTATTTTTATTTACATGTTAGATTTTATTTTTGATATTGATCATATTTACAAACTCGATTTTTGACACTACTCGCATGTATCATTATTTTGATATTTTGTTTGGAGCATATTTTTGTCCACCCAACAAAATTAGGATGAATATTCAACGTTTCATTCAAGGATTGTCACGTGTTAAGTTAACGGTCAAAATTAGTATAAGTACTAACAAAATTACTTTCAAAGTAATTTTACATTAGATGAAAATAATACTCATTTTGCGTGACTCCAACAAAGAAACGTTCTGTGTATGCCACCAAACTTTGAAAGAGACTCTTTATCTATCATGATTAGGGGTGAAAACGAGCCGGACGGACACGAATAATCCACTGTCCGTGTTCGGTCCGAAAATAAAAAAGAGTTCGGACGGACGGACGGACATGAACAGTCCAATGTTCGAGTTTGGGCCGGATGGACACGGACAACCACTATTCATTAATTTAATCGGATGGTCCACAGACAAATTAAATATATTACCAAATGTTATTATTTTATCAAGATATCTTGATAGTTGGTATAAAAAATCAAGTTAAAAGAAAATACAATTGAAGGTTATAGAATATAACACACAATGATAAAATGTTAAAAAATAAAGACTGGACAACAAAAAATTGATGCAAAATCAAAATGATATGACATAATTGATATAAAATCGAAAGGAGTCTCCAATATCAGAAGGTCTGTGGACAAATTCGGACCGCGGATCCGATTTTTTAAAGGATCAAAAATATATCCAAATTCTATTCGTTACTTTAATCGGACGGCATATAGTCGAACAATTTACCGAGTCGGACTCGTACAGACAACGGACTGCTCTGCCCATTTTACAGCCCTAATGATGAGATATTAGTTCAAACCAAAATCCATACTCCAGATCAAAGGAAAACAAAAAAAAATTAAGAGACCAACCCCCAATGGCTAGGAATAAAATCCAGTGGAGAACTCCGGCTCTAGTCTGGACCTCCTCCTTCCTCCTCTTCTACATCATCTTCCGGTCCGCCATGAACTCCTCCTCCTCCTCCTCCACCCTCGGATCCGGTAACCTCTCCCCCCTCCCTTTCTCTCCCATGCGGTGACCCGATCCCGAACGTTTCTCGACCCCTTTGATGGCAGGATCGGTCGCGGATCGGCGGTCCAGACTGTACGACGGGATGGCGCGGGACCTGGACGAGCACGGCGCGAAGTTCCTCGAGGGAGGGGAGACCTCGCAGTCGCTCTCTCTTTCGGATCTCTTCGAGTTGAAGGACGGATCCGTCACTCCTGTACTTCGGGTTGTACAATTCTTGGTCACTTTCGTGTCGGACACGTAACGTGCACTCTAGATTACGCTAGGACACGCCGAACTTTGTACCGTGTCCTTGTTGTGTCTTTATCTAATTGTTTCTTTCTATTTTTGGCTAAATTAGGCGGCAAATCCTCCGGTTCGGGCGAACGTGCTCTACCTGGACCCGAAGTACTCGATTCCCATCTCGTACGTGAGAATTCAATTTTCCAAAGTCATATGCTAGATTAACTATTTTGTGAGTCACTTCATTTATAATATATTATGCTTAATGCTTCTTTTTTTACAACTTGCTTGTAAGAAATTCACGTGTCCGTGTAATTTCTATATTATTTGGTTAGTTTTGTTTGACATAACTTGAGAGTGATGCTTATAGTTTGAACATTTTATTTTGATGTTGCGAATAGAAGTTTCTTGTTTGAAGTTTATTGCTCATTGATTTTGTTAATTATTCTATATAACATTTGGAGGTTTGTGTGACCAATAAGTGAGTTTGGATTATTTTAAGAACAAAAGCAAAGCATTGTTATTCAAGTAAATGCTCAGCCCTAGCTCCTTTTAATAGCCAGCTATCTTGGATCTAATGATTTACATGAACATATAGGATGATCGAACAAGGAAACAAGAACAAAGGATGAAGAATGTTTGGTGGAGTAAAAGTTTTCATTACTCACTTTAATAAGGGATCATGAAGTACAAATGGAGAGAGATGTCTCAACTTAGACCACTGTAGGTTCACATCATGGATCGGCTTTAAGTCTTAACCCTCTTTACACTAGTTATGGATGAATTTACCACGCATGTATATGGACGATGTTCCTTGGCTCATATTATCTGTTATGACATTGTATTAGTAGATGAGGGCATTGCTTGACGTGATGGTAGGGCTTGGCACTTGCATCCCTGAGGATGCAGGTTTGATTCGTGGAAGCAACCTCTCCATAAAAATGGCGAAACCTGCATACATCCAGATCCTCCCGAGATTTTGCATTAGTAAGAGCCTCGTGGCACTAGGACGCCCTTTATATTGTATTTGTAAAGAAATGAGAAAATGGCCGGTAGCTTAACTAGAATTATGGAGAGAAGCTATTTGAATGTGAAGGATTTAAAATCAGTAGAAGGACGTAGCATATGAATGTAGCTTTCGCAAAAGTGCGAGAATATATGTCTGAGTAGTTTAGATTGATGACCAATAGATACCTATGATTGATAATTTTTGTTATAAGTTCAATTATTCGTCACGGTGAAGAAGGTTGAAAAGGATGTTCATAGAATTAACAGGATTTCTTAGGTGCATTGCCTTTGGAGTACTTTATTTATCGTAGGATATCCTTGAAGTTGGAAAAAAAATCTATGAGACAACTATAAGTAGGGGTGAGCAATTCTCGGTTTTTAACCGAAAACCGAACCGAACCGAACCGAAATTGAAGTTCGGTTCGGTTTTTTATAGAGCGGTTCGTGTAGGAACGATATAGTAAAGCGTAATACTCTAGAGGGGGGGTGAATAGAGTTGGCAGCGGAATAATGCTAATTAAAAAGTTAGCAACACAATCACAGTATATAATCACAGATGAAAATAAAGTAAAGGCAGAGTTCAGAAAGCAAACGCAAAGACAGCGATGTATACTGGTATCCTTCTGTTGAGGACTAATCCAGTCGGTAGAACTCTTGCTACCAGTTTGAATCCACTATAGGAAAAACCGCAAGTTTTCTTACGAAGTCCTTGCAACTTCTACAACGCGAGCTTTGATACGAAGAACTCGTCCAACTTCAAATGTGAAGAGGTATTCTTCAATCAAGCCTTCTGATTACAATCTCTCAGAAACTTCTAGACCGTACCGCACTGGCAAATCGACTAGAGGATTGTAACTGGCTTGGGATCTGAAAATGAAAGCTCTAGAAAAACTCTTTGGAAGGCAGAAAGCTTTAGATAGAGAGAAGATTGAAAGTGAATGAGTGATTTGAAATGATCGAAATACTTCTCTATTTATAGGATTTCCAAAGGGAGAACTCTGTCAGAATTCGGGCAGAATTCGGGCAGAACTCGATGAGTAAATCTCGGTCAAATCCGCAACTGCAGGAGGACCAAGTTCCAGAGAATTCAAAATCAAAACGGCCACCAACCGAACTCTGGCCGAACTCTGGCCGAACTCTGGCCGAGTTCTGTCAGGGTTAGGTTAGGGTTTTTAAAATAGGTTTTGGTGATTTTTGAAAACCTTTTTGAAAACCTTTTTGTAAACAATTTGATAGGTCATTTTAAAAACATTTTGAACTATTTTGGGAATAGCCTATTTGCCAGTACGACTCGGTGTACAATGTATTCCTAGACTCAAATAAAAAGAAAATTACATTGCATAGGAAATACAGACTCAAGTAGGCAAACAGATCTTCAGTCTTGAACGAAGTGAATATCCAATCTTGCTTATGTCCAAGAGGCTGAGAATGTCCCAACAAGCTTTGTATATCCAGACAGAGTTTTGATCAATTATTAAAATCAGGTTGACCATATGACCAATGGGCCAACAATCTCCCCCATTTTGATAATTGACAAACTATGAATGATATAACAATAAGCTAGTTCGAAAAAAATATCAAAAGGTGAAAAATTGTTCATAACCTATATTCAACTCAAAAAAAATGTTAGATCATTTTAATTTTCTCCCCCTTTGTCACTTAGCAAAATAGTTGTACAAGAGAAGGCTCCCCCGCATGAAATGCAGAAGACTCCCCCGCAATCAATGCATAAGTAACAAACAGTGAGAAAACAAAAATAAAAGATACAATAAATAATTAGAGAAATTTATCATCACAAGCATGTATTGCATAAAAAAAATCTCAGGCATGCTATTTCACAGAGCAATATAAGAAAATAGTGCTAAACAAAATGCTGAACTAAACTGAGATGTCATAAAATAAAACATCATAAACATGTCCATGAAAAAAAAATACTGATAGCAAACTACAAAGTACTAATCAAAAAGTAAATGATAAAAACTTGGAATGTCGGAGCATTTCCAAGTATACAGTAGAATGTCACTAGTAATCAGATCAGATCTCATCATCACTATCCTCATCAATATCATCAGCAGCACGGCCAGCATGACCGGAAGTACCAGCGCCAGTAGGATGAGTAGGGGCGCCAGCATAGAACTCGCCAACATAATCTCGAGGAGCACGATACCAATCATAGGCGTTACCGGGCTGGAAGTAGGCATGGACAGTGTAATGCCCTGAATCCGTTGCGGAGCACGGTGCGGGCTAGCGGCCGAATGGCCGAGTCGGATGAGAATTGGGGAAACTTTACCAGGATCGCGGGATAATAAATTGAGATCCTTTCCTCGTTATGGATTGGACTCTTTTGAAATGATGCCCAAGATGCAGTGGCGCGCGTCTTGGGGGAAGAGTTCTATATAAGAGTCGCTTGCCCCGAGACCGTTGTCCTGCTGGTTTTCGATGTCGCTTTTGCTGTTGGCTTTTGTGTGCGTTTTCGTGATTGTTTTCGATGAATGTTTTCATGGATTTACTTTCACCGTCTACGCATTTCATATCGAATAACTGAGAGAAAGAGAAGAAGTATGCTGACCAGATGTTGGTGCCAATGCAGGTGCTAACGCGGTGAACCTAGGGTGACGTTGCGTGGAAGACCTCTTTCTCTCGGCAATTCACCAACAAGTGAGTGGCTTTGATCCTTCGACGATCCTTGATCTTCGCGCATAACAATGGTAGACTTGTTATTGCGTTCGGTGCTTAATAAAAGATGCCTAGTAATAATGTGGAAAAGATAATGAAAGATAAATTATCACATGGCTAGGCTTATGTTGCAAATCGAATGATGCTCGTATGCTATATGAATTGTTTAACAGGTGATGCAAAGACCCAAGTATTGGACGGTGAGTATATCGGACTTTGGTTCGAAAGAATGGGTTAAACATGAATAGTCCCTTGGTTGGATGAACGAATATACGAGCCTATGGCTCAAGACAAGTTGGTAAGATGGAAAGATGGGAAAATGGCAAGATGAAATGAGAACTACGAATATGTGTGGAAGATGCTATTATCATGCATGTCGTGTCTCTTATTAGTTAAGTTGCATTGCATGCATGGTCATGGACAACTTGTATACAAGGTAGTTCCCAGAACGGTAATCCGCGGCCACGGACCCGGTTCGTCCTAGGGGGAACAAGGAATTATGCCGACGTACTGGCATCGGTAAACGGGACTTGCAGTGGGGCTAGTTACCCGCACTGAAAGGGCGCCGTTGTACCAAGTAAGACGGTCCAGGATGGCGTGTCGCCAGTGACCTTCATATAGACAGGTGGCATAGCTAACATTGTCTTATGCAGGCAGAGTAAGTGGTATTCATAAATATGTACAGGGATGGCTATCGACCGTGGGTAAGATTCACCAAATTGGTGATCAATATGAACTGCTTATGTTAGAACAACATGAATTGCTTATGTTTCTAACATCACTGTATGCTTCTTATATTTCTCATCAAATATATGAATTGTTAATGGACCCTAAGGCAAGATAGAAAGAATACAAATCAATAGTGAACATTCATGTAATTTTACTACTGTTGATTTATGGTGAGATTGGTTACGGCCGCTCACCAGTACATATGTGGCAATGTACTGACCCTCGTCTCCACAGGTGCCGGGAACCTAGTGGATAATCATAGACGCTGAAGGCTTGCTGTCCGACTCTTTAGAAGCTTCGTACATCTTGAAGTTTCCACTTGAAGAAGAAGGCATTTTGCTGAAGGTGGTTATTGCTGCATTATTAATAAAGGGATATGATGTATGGAACAAGTTGTATCTCATTTCAATATTTCTGCAAATTGTAGCCAAGTTTGGCCTTTCATCTCGGCTATTTGAGAGCCTTATGTTTATGCAATGTAATTTTCAAAGATATCAATAAAGAACTTATTTTAGATCATATCTGTGTTGCCAAAACTTCTCTATCATCCGCTGCGAATCTCTATTCAAAATGTCTCTTTTATAAAAGGAACACGAGCACGCCTTGTACAAGTGCAATTCCAGACTTGTACGGCATCACGCCTTAGCGAGGACGAACGATTTGGCGTGAATCTAAGCGGAGGCGAACGATTCCCGAATCGGGGCGTGACAGTTTGGTATCAGAGCCAGGTTTTACATCCTTGGGAATTTCTTGGTTTTAAAGATTTCGAAAAACGACACAAGCTTTATTGCTTCTCGAACAACTTTGGTTTTAAATGTCCCGAAATGAGATGTTCCATACAATAAGTCCATAAATATATTATGAGACTAACAAGCTCCTCTGTTTTTGCAGAGATGACAAAGGCGGGTGCGACAAACAACGCGAGTAGCTCAAGGGTGGTAGCCTCAACCGACCCTATGGAGAGGATGCTGGCTATGATGGAGAGCCAGCAGAGGCAGAACGCGAAGCAATTCGAGGCCCAACAGAAGCAGCTAGATACCCTGCAACAGTTGGTCCGAACAGTGGTGAACAATGGGGCTCAAGGCACTCCAGTCTCCCGAGAGAGCGAACTAGTGGAGGCAGAGGAACCCCCGGCGGCTAAGAAGACCACTGCTGTGGCCGACATAACAAAGTTTAAGAAAATCTGCAGCAAAGAATTCAAAGGGACAGAGGAAGCCACCATTGCTATGGATTGGCTAGTTGAAGTGGAAGACCACCTGGAAGCTTTGGGTATTGTTGGATCTAAGAGGGTCTCGTGTGTGAAACTACTGCTGGTTTCCAACGCACACTACTGGTGGCAAAGTCAGAAAATAATTCTCGCGGGAGTGAATGGAACAACGAAAATTACTTGGCTGATGTTCCGTGAGGCATTTCTGGCTCAGTACTTCTCTTCGACTGAGCAGCGAGCTAAGGAATTGGAGTTCCAGAAGCTCGAACAGGGGAACATGACGGTGAAGGAGTATAAAGCAGAGTTTTCTAGACTGCCTCAGTATGCGATCACGAAGTTTACTGACGATGCATCTAAGGCTCGTCGGTTTGAGCAGGGCTTGAGGCCTGCTCTGAAGGCTCAAGTCGTGGTTCAGAAATATAAGACTTTTCAGGAGTCTTATGAGCACGCGAAGGAATTGGACCCACACTATCCTGCGACGGCGCCAGTGCAAGCGTCGGTACAGAATTTGCATAACAAAAGACCGAACAACGGTGGCAGATATGAGGCGCCAAAGCGTCAGAATTACGGTGGCTACCATCGACCCAACCCGGTTGGGCCGTACTGCAACAAGTGCCACAACAAAGGGCACTTTGCTAATGACTGTAAGGTCTTGGAGGGAGGATGCTATAGGTGTGGTCAATTTGGCCATATGTCTCGCAATTGTCCAGGAAGGGGCAACCAGAACCCTCCAAGGCAGCAGCATCACCAACAATATCAACAGAATCGTGGACAGGCACCACGACCTCCTCAGCTACAACAGAATCAGAGGCCCGGTGCCCAGGGCCGAGTCTTTGCATTGACTCAGGAGGAAGCATCATTTGCATCAGATACTGTCGTGACAGGTATATTGTTATTTAATGGCATTCCTGCACGTACTTTATTTGATTCTGGTGCTTCACATAGTTTTATATCTAAAGACTATGTTAAGGAACATGAAATAAAAATGACAATGTTGGATATGTACCTTAGTGTTAGTACTCCATCAGGAGTGGAGATGCCTACTAACATGATGTGTAGGGATGGTTACATATGTATCGGGAAGAGAAAGCTACCATTAGATGTAGTCGAGCTTGATATGAAAGATTTTGATATCATTCTGGGAATGGACTGGTTAAGTGCATGTTGTGCGACGATTGACTGTGCGAAGAAGCGAGTTATGTTTCGCCTACCTGGGGGAACAGAATTCTCTTACTCGGCCAGTTCGTCGGCGAAGGCTTCGATGGTGATTTCAGCTACTACGGCCCGGCGATTGCTTCATTCTGGCTGCGAAGGGTACCTTGCTTCTGTTCGAGACACACGCAAGAATGGTGCAGACTCAGCTAACACTGAAGTCGTGGCAGAATTTCCTGATGTGTTTCCTGACGAGATACCCGGAATGCCTCCGGACCGAGAGATTGAATTCACTATCGATACATTTCCAGATACTCGTTCGATCTCAAGGGCACCATACAGGATGGCGCCTGCTGAATTGAAGGAACTCAAAGTACAGCTACAGGAATTATTAGACAAGGGATACATCAGACCCAGTGTTTCACCATGGGGTGCTCCGGTGCTATTTGTGAAGAAGAAAGATGGAACAATGCGGCTGTGCATCGACTACCGTGAGCTAAACAAAGTTACAATTCGGAACCAGTATCCGTTGCCTCGAATAGACGACCTCTTCGATCAGTTACAAGGGGCGTCTGTATTTTCAAAGATTGATCTTCGTTCAGGCTACCATCAGTTAAAGATCAAACCAGATGACATTTCTAAGTCCGCATTCCGAACCAGATACGGACACTATGAATTCTTGGTCATGCCCTTCGGACTGACCAACGCCCCTGCTGCTTTCATGGATATGATGAACAGAGTCTTCCGGCCCTTTTTGGATAAATTTGCGGTCGTGTTCATCGACGACATCCTGATCTACTCGAAGAACAGAGAAGACCATGCAGAACATTTGAGGACAGTATTACAGACTCTACGGGACAATCAGCTCTATGCCAAGCTGAGCAAATGTGAATTTTGGATGAGTAGCGTGTCGTTCCTAGGGCACGTTATCTCGGCAGAAGGTGTGTCCGTTGACCCAAAGAAAATTGAAGCCGTTGTGGATTGGAAGCAACCCACGTCGGCGAGCGAGATCCGAAGTTTCTTCGGCTTGGCAGGCTACTACAGGAAGTTTGTCAAGGATTTTTCAAAAGTGGCAGCGCCTTTAACTCGGCTAACCCAGAAGGGAGTGGCATTCGATTGGACTGATGAGTGCGAGGCTTGCTTTCAAAATCTGAAGCAACGTCTCGTATCAGCTCCAATCCTTACACTTCCAGACGGCGTCGAGGGATTCCAGATATACAGCGATGCGTCCGGATTGGGTTTGGGATGTGTGTTGACTCAGAGAGGGAAAGTGATATCTTATGCCTCGAGACAGCTTAAGCCGCACGAGAAAAATTATCCAACGCATAATTTGGAATTGGCAGCGATAGTGTTTGCATTGAAATTGTGGAGGCACTACTTATATGGAGTGGCTTGCGAGATCTTCACCGATCATAAAAGCCTGAAGTACATCTTTACTCAAAAAGATTTAAATTTGCGGCAAAGACGTTGGTTGGAGCTTATAAAAGATTACGACTTGACGATCGCGTACACCCCAGGAAAAGGCAATGTGGTGGCGGACGCGTTGAGTCGAAACTTTGTGGGATCACTCAGTGTTGACAAACGAATATTGGAGGAATTGGAAAGCATGGGAATTGAGCTCCAGATTCGTGGCCGAAATGCACAATTGGCTCAACTTCAACTTGAGCCGAGTTTGTTAGAAAAGATAAAGACGGCACAGAGGACAGATGAGTTCTTGATTAAGATTGGCAGAATAGTGGAAAAGGGTGAAGCCAGCGACTTCACCAGGCACGAGGACGGATCATTGCGACTCAAGGGGAGGCTATGTGTCCCGAAGGATGAAGAACTCCGGAAGGAAATCTTGACGGAGGCCCATTACGCCAAGTATTCCTTACATCCGGGAAGTACAAAAATGTATAAAGATTTGCGCACGACCTTCTGGTGGCACGGCATGAAACGAGATGTGGCCCTCTTTGTCTCGCGATGCTTAGCGTGTCAACGAGTCAAAGTGGAACACCAGAGGCCCGGCGGGGAGATGCAGAACCTCGCGATCCCAGAATGGAAATGGGATCATATAACCATGGATTTTATAGTTGGCTTGCCGAAGACGCAGCGGGGGAATGATGCAATTTGGGTCATCGTTGATCGATTAACCAAATCTGCACATTTTCTCGCAATGAAAACGACATGGAGCGTCGACCGGTTGGCTCAGTTATACTTGGATGAAATTGTCCGACTGCATGGAGTGCCGGCATCAATAGTGTCGGATCGGGATGGGCGATTTGTATCGCGTTTCTGGGTCAGTTTGCATGCTGCCATGGGAACACAATTGAAATTTAGTTCTACATACCATCCTCAAACCGATGGCCAGACCGAGAGGGTGAATCAGATACTTGAAGACATGCTTCGGCTTTGTGCTATTGATCTGAAGACTAGTTGGGATACTCACTTGCCGCTAGCAGAATTTGCCTACAATAACAGTTACCAGTCAAGTATAGAAATGGCCCCGTATGAAGCACTGTACGGGCGAAGGTGTCGATCTCCGATTTGTTGGGATGAAGTCGGTGAACGACAGGTGCTTGGTCCGGAGATGGTGGAACAGGCCGTCGAGAAGGTCCGCATGATTCGGGAGAAGTTACGTGTGGCACAAAGTCGGCAGAAGAGTTATGCGGATATTCATCGACGACCATTGGAATTTATGGTGGGCGATCACATATTTCTGAAGGTGTCACCGATGCGCGGAGTTATGCGATTCGGTGCGAAGGGGAAGCTAAGTCCGAGATTTGTTGGCCCGTTTGAAATTCTTAAGCGAGTCGGCCCTGTCGCCTATCTGATCGCGTTGCCACCGGCATTGGATGGAGTGCACGATATCTTCCATGTTTCCCAACTACGGAAGTATGTACACGATCCAAGCCATGTGGTAGACTTCGGTCCGCTAGGGCTAAGAGCTGACTTGTCTTATGTGGAGGAACCCGTGCAGATCTTGGATAGGAAAGATAAAATCTTGCGGAACCGAGTTGTTTCTTTGGTTCGAGTGCTTTGGCGAAATCATTCTGTCGAAGAGTCGACATGGGAACTTGAGGCAGAGGTGAAGGAAAAGTTTCCTTCGTTGTTTGACCTAGGTGGGTTTGTGTTTAAGTTTCGAGGACGAAACTTTTTGTTAGTGTATTAATATGTAATGCCCTGAATCCGTTGCGGAGCACGGTGCGGGCTAGCGGCCGAATGGCCGAGTCGGATGAGAATTGGGGAAACTTTACCAGGATCGCGGGATAATAAATTGAGATCCTTTCCTCGTTATGGATTGGACTCTTTTGAAATGATGCCCAAGATGCAGTGGCGCGCGTCTTGGGGGAAGAGTTCTATATAAGAGTCGCTTGTCCCGAGACCGTTGCCCTGCTGGTTTTCGATGTCGCTTTTGCTGTTGGCTTTTGTGTGCGTTTTCGTGATTGTTTTCGATGAATGTTTTCATGGATTTACTTTCACCGTCTACGCATTTCATATCGAATAACTGAGAGAAAGAGAAGAAGTATGCTGACCAGATGTTGGTGCCAATGCAGGTGCTAACGCGGTGAACCTAGGGTGACGTTGCGTGGAAGACCTCTTTCTCTCGGCAATTCACCAACAAGTGAGTGGCTTTGATCCTTCGACGATCCTTGATCTTCGCGCATAACAATGGTAGACTTGTTATTGCGTTCGGTGCTTAATAAAAGATGCCTAGTAATAATGTGGAAAAGATAATGAAAGATAAATTATCACATGGCTAGGCTTATGTTGCAAATCGAATGATGCTCGTATGCTATATGAATTGTTTAACAGGTGATGCAAAGACCCAAGTATTGGGCGGTGAGTATATCGGACTTTGGTTCGAAAGAATGGGTTAAACATGAATAGTCCCTTGGTTGGATGAACGAATATACGAGCCTATGGCTCAAGACAAATTGGTAAGATGGAAAGATGGAAAGATGGGAAAATGGCAAGATGAAATGAGAACTACGAATATGTGTGGAAGATGCTATTATCATGCATGTCGTGTCTCTTATTAGTTAAGTTGCATTGCATGCATGGTCATGGACAACTTGTATACAAGGTAGTTCCCAGAACGGTAATCCGCGGCCACGGACCCGGTTCGTCCTAGGGGGAACAAGGAATTATGCCGACGTACTGGCATCGGTAAACGGGACTTGCAGTGGGGCTAGCTACCCGCACTGAAAGGGCGCCGTTGTACCAAGTAAGACGGTCCAGGATGGCGTGTCGCCAGTGACCTTCATATAGACAGGTGGCATAGCTAACATTGTCTTATGCAGGCAGAGTAAGTGGTATTCATAAATATGTACAGGGATGGCTATCGACCGTGGGTAAGATTCACCAAATTGGTGATCAATATGAACTGCTTATGTTAGAACAACATGAATTGCTTATGTTTCTAACATCACTGTATGCTTCTTATATTTCTCATCAAATATATGAATTGTTAATGGACCCTAAGGCAAGATAGAAAGAATACAAATCAATAGTGAACATTCATGTAATTTTACTACTGTTGATTTATGGTAAGATTGGTTACGGCCGCTCACCAGTACATATGTGGCAATGTACTGACCCTCGTCTCCACAGGTGCCGGGAACCTAGTGGATAATCATAGACGCTGAAGGCTTGCTGTCCGACTCTTTAGAAGCTTCGTACATCTTGAAGTTTCCACTTGAAGAAGAAGGCATTTTGCTGAAGGTGGTTATTGCTGCATTATTAATAAAGGGATATGATGTATGGAACAAGTTGTATCTCATTTCAATATTTCTGCAAGTTGTAGCCAAGTTTGGCCTTTCATCTCGGCTGTTTGAGAGCCTTATGTTTATGCAATGTAATTTTCAAAGATATCAATAAAGAACTTATTTCAGATCATATCTGTGTTGCCAAAACTTCTCTATCATCCGCTGCGAATCTCTATTCAAAATGTCTCTTTTATAAAAGGAACACGAGCACGCCTTGTACAAGTGCAATTCCAGACTTGTACGGCATCACGCCTTAGCGAGGACGAACGATTTGGCGTGAATCTAAGCGGAGGCGAACGATTCCCGAATCGGGGCGTGACAGACAGCCTCATCCTCACAGCGGTAACCCGAAAAAGCTGGATCTCGAGGGATGGAAGCGGCAGAATGACCAGTCTGTGCAAAACGCAGATCGGCCAAGGAGTTTGCCATCGCCTGGTAACGGGTGACATCGCGGAACTCACGCTCGCAAGCCATGTCCGTCATCGAGACGTGCAAAGCAGATAGGTGCTGATGTATGCCCTCAAAAGTCATGGCATACGGCTGATGTGGTGGAGATGGTGCAGTAGGAGGAGCAGGAGGTGTAGCTGAAGCAGTCCGGCTGCGACGAGAAAGCTGGAGTAACTTGGGCTCAGAGTCCTGAGTACAAGTCGATAGATCGATGTCGAAGCGCTGAAAGATACGAGGGAGAATCATCGCGTAAGAGAGATTTCGATCTCTTGCACGACAACGTCCCATCATCTGAATAATAGTCTTGGGGACGGAAAAAGGAATCCCCTTGATAAGATGATACATAGCGGACAGCTCAAGCGAAGTCACATCATCCTTGGAAGTGGATTTTGGAAGTAGAGTAGAGTAGATGATGCGATGCAATTCGTAGTTAAACAAGTTAAGGTTGTTAGCCTTAAACTTTCCAGAACGTACTCTGTCAGGTGCACAAAGTTCCGTTTTGAAACTCGTGAGTGTAGTGCCTTCGGGAAACTCGAATTCCGTGATATCAACTAGCGGTTCACCTTCATTGGGAATCCCAAGAATCTCCGCTAGGAGGACATCATTGAACTCAATATCTATGCCTCCAACACGTGTGCTCACGTCAAAAGTGTTAACTACGAGATTGCAATAGAACAATCTAATGGCATTAGTAGCAATTGGGAAGCACAGTTTAACAAGCAAATGTAACCCTAATGCCTTAAATAAGTGACGATGGTCAGGAAATACGTCCATTTAACCGGAGCGCCGCTGCATATGGATCGGGTGGAAAAGTCACCGTACCATAATAAAGCTTGATCGAGGGTTTGAAAGAAAAACCCATCGAAAGCACCGTCGCTCTTTTGGACTGGCGAAAACAAAGAATCCGTGTGAGGATTCGAAGAGGACCCTTCCTCACTAGGAGTAGTCTTCTTCCTCTTAGACGGATTAAATCTAGGTGCCATTGAAATAAATAAGCACAAATTTGAAAGTGGAGAAAGAGAGAGTTATACCTCACAAAAATTAGATATGTTGTAGAGAAGGATGATCTCCGCACGATTCCAAAGTTTGGAAGGATTTCACCAAGTAGATAGGAAGCAATGGGTTGGTGAATACCTAGGGTTTGGAGGATTTTCGGGCGGCTGTAGCTGCTGGTTGGAAATATGGAAGCAATGGAAGAGAAGGAGCTCTCGGGTTCTGGATATATACGCAGATACCCTCAACCGAACTCGGGCCGAATTCGGTCAGAGTTCTGGCCGAATTCGCCTAGGGTTCTTTCAAGTTGATTTTGCTACTTCTTTTTCATTGACTCGTTTCAAATATTTAATTCAAAGATTAGTTATTTTAGCTTTCAAATAACATAATTAATAATATTTTATGAGTTAAATATCGTTACACAGCAGCTGTCTCAGATTAGCTGTAGGAGTACTGTCCCAGCTGGCGGAGGTTCACCGGGGAACTCTTAAATACCGCTTCGCTTCAACCGTAGTTGTGGTGACAGACAGACTCTTTATTAGCTTGTCTCTAACACAGTTTTTGCATAATGATATACAATCATAAAATAACATCAATTAATATTATTGACGTCCAAAATTCCTAATTCTCGACGTAAATAATTGAAGCGATCTTCCGCTAGAGGTTTAGTGAAGATGTCAGCTAATTGATTATCAGTATCTATGTATACAAGGTTTATATCTCCATTTTGATGATGATCTCTAAGAAAATGATGCTGAACCTCGATATGTTTAGTACGAGAGTGACATACAGGATTCTTAGTCAAATTAATGGTGCTAGTGTTATCACAGAAAATGAAAATATGTGTGTAAAATAAATCAAAGTCTTCTAAGGTTTGTTTCATCCACAAAATCTGAGCACAACAACGTCCTGCGGCGATGTACTCAGCCTCTGTTGTTGATAAGGCTACAGAATTTTGCTTTTTACTAAACCAAGAGACTAGAGCCTTGCCTAAGAAATGACATGTACCGCTAGTACTTTTTCTATCAACCTTGCATCCAGCAAAATCTGCATCCGAATAACCAATAAGGTCAAAGGATTTGGATTTGGGATACCACAAGCCGACAGAAGAAGTGCCTTTAAGGTATCGGAAGATACGCTTAACTGCGGACAGATGTGATTCCTTTGGGTTAGCTTGAAAACGTGCACACAAGCAAACACTAAACATTATATCTGGACGACTAGCAGTTAAGTAAAGTAAACTACCAATCATACCTCGATACTTACGTGTGTCGACTGGCTTGCCTTGTTCGTCAGAATCAAGCTTTGTTGAAGTTGCCATCGGAGTGCCAATAGGTTTGACATAGTCCAGATCAAACTTCTTTAGCAAATCTTTTGTGTACTTGGCTTGATTAATGAACGTCCCATTGTCGGTTTGTTTGATTTGCAATCCGAGAAAGAATTTCAGCTCTCCCATCATGCTCATCTCAAACTCATTCTGCATACACTTAGAGAATTCTTGACAAAGAGATTCATCAGTGGATCCAAATATGATATCATCAACATAGATCTGAATTAAAAGCAGCTTGCCATTAAAAGATTTAATAAAAAGTGTAGTGTCAACCTTTCCTTTTGTAAAACCGTTGTCAAGTAGAAAAGAGCTTAGACGATCATACCAAGCACGAGGGGCTTGTTTCAAACCGTATAAGGCTTTCTTCAACTTGAAAACATGGTCAGGATTTTTGAAATCCGTGAAACCCGGAGGTTGTGCTACAAAAGCTTCTTCTTTTATAAATCCATTTAGAAAAGCACTTTTTACATCCATTTGAAAAAGTTTGAAATCATGAAAACATGCAAATGCACATAACATACGAATGAATTCTAATCTCGCAACTGGGGCATAAGTCTCATCGTAGTCGATACCCTCTTCTTGATTGTATCCTTGAGCTACGAGTCGAGCCTTGTTACGAGTTACTAAACCATCCTCATTCAGTTTGTTTCGGAATACCCAACGGATGCCAATGACCGGATGATCAATAGGCTTGGGAACAAGTTCCCAAACTTGATTCCGTTCGAATTGGTTCAATTCCTCTTGTATGGCATCTATCCAGAAACTATCACTACATGCTTCATCAATAGATTTAGGTTCTAGCTGTGAAAAAAATGCAACACTAGAAATAATATCTCTACTGGATGATCGAGTGCTTACTCCTTTGGTAATGTCACCAATTATCAAATCTTGTGGATGATCAGCTGTGAATTTTAACCTTTTAGGTAGACTCTGTAGGTAGCTGGTTCCTGGATCTCCTCTAGGGGGTTCAGCTTGTGCAGAGCTTGGTTCAGGTTCAGCTGATGTTGAGCTTGATGTAGGCAGATCTTCATCACTGTCATCGAGTGTCATTTGGTTCATTTCATCAAAAGTGACGTTGATTGACTCTTCGATGATCATGGTACGTTTGTTGAAGACTCTGTATCCTTTGCTCTTGGCCGCATAACCTAAAAATATACCTTCATCGGCCTTTTCGTCAAACTTTCCCAAATTGTCTTTAGTATTAAGAATAAAGCACTTACAGCCAAATATCTTAAAATATGAAACTGAAGGAATTCTATCAAACCATAACTCAAATGGAGTCTTCTTCGATTTGGGTCGAATTAGAACTCTATTGAGCACAAAGCAAGCTGTATTGACAGCTTCAGCCCAGAAGTATTTGGGTAGGCTAAATTGATTTAACATTACTCTGGCCATTTCGGTTAGAGTTCTGTTCTTACGTTCCACAACTCCATTTTGTTGTGGAGTTCTAGGGCAGGAGAACTCGTGTATAAAACCGTGTGTGACACAAAATTGCTCGAAATCAGCATTCTCGAATTCGCCTCCATGATCGCTTCTAATACGAGTGATCATGTAACCTTTTTCATTTTGTACTTTCTTGCAAAAGGCGACAAATTCGGATAATGCGTCATTCTTGCGTGTCAAGAAATATACCCACGTGTATCTAGAAAAATCATCTACAATTACAAATGCATATAATTTACCTCCGAGGCTAGCAACTCTGCTAGGACCGAATAAATCCATGTGTAGCAATTGTAGAGGTCTAGTAGTACATACTGCGTTTACAGACTTGAATGTGGATCTGGTAGCCTTGTTCTTTTCGCATTGGCTGCATACCGAATCCTTCTTGAATGTTATGTCCGGTAAACCGCGTACTAACTTCTTTGTGGATAATCTTGAAATTGTATCCATGTTTGCATGACCGAGTCTCATATGCCATAAATGACTCTCATCACTTTTGGCCATTAAGCATCTACCTGAAATGTTAGCTTCTTCCAATAGATAGAAAACATATATATTGTCTTCCCTGATTCCTTCAAAGATAGTACTACCAGTTAAGCTATCAACTATAGTACATTTGTCTTTGCCAAAGTTGATACCATAACCATGATCAGCTAGATGACTTATGCTGAGCAGATTATGTTTCAACTCGGTAACCAGACAGACATCTTTAATCACGGGATAGGGAGATTTACCAACATCACCGATACCAATAATATACCCTTTCAAATTATTACCGAAGGAAACATAACCTTCCTTCTTCTTCTTCGACAGTGTTGCAAATAGAGTAGCGTCACCGGTCATATGCCGTGAGCAACCGCTGTCGAGGATCCATTTGCTTCTAGCATGTGAAGGGTGTTCCACCTACAAAACAGTTTGCAGATGAAACTCTTGGTACCCATTTCTTGTAGGGTCCTGAATTGTTAGCTTTAGGTATCCAAGCATAAACATTTAAATCAACTAGCTTTCTCATTCTACATGCAGATGAAATATGACCAATGAAGCCACAATAATGACATTGTGCATGTTGAGTGTTGAAAGCAGAGTGATGTGCATGGTTGGTAGGTTTAGGTTTTCTAGTATAGAAGAATGCATACCTATGATCATGTTTGGGCTTAACCTTTTGGGGTAAAGGTTTTATATGGTTTGGTCTGACAGTGTTTGGCTTGGGAATGTTCCGAATTTTCGGTAAGTGACACGTGTTAGGATAGGAAGCAGCAGGCTCAGGCTGTTTTCCTAACCTAATTTCCAACCTTTTGGAAGTGTCATATAACTTAGTATAATCAGAAGTGAGTGATTCCATTCTGATTTGTGCAGATTGAAGACTTTTCTTTTCTTTTGAAAGATCTTCTCTCAATTGGTCTATAATCTTATCTTTCTCTTCGGATGACTGTTTAGTCTCGTGTAATAAGAGCTTTATAGAGGAAAGCTCACCGACTCACTAACACTAGTTCTAACCTCAGCTAGTAGGTCGGTAAGTCTTCCTATTTCTCCTTTGTACTCTTTGAGTACCTTCTTAGCGGTCTGATATTTACTACGCAGTTTCCTGTAGTCAAGCATCAGGTCACTGAAGGCATCTCCTAATTGCTCAAAGGTAAAGTCATCATATGTTTCTACAGGTTCAGTAGGTACCTGATCGATTGCCATGAAGCAGATGTTTGCAGCGTCCTCTGAATGTTCATCTTCTGAGTCGCTAGCTTCACTCTCATGCCATATGCTGGTGTTGGCGTATTTCCGAGACGTTGATCTTTTCAGGTTGCCTTTTTCATACCTGTTGTTCTTCTTGCTCGATGATGAGTTGATGGGACAGTCCTTCTTTATATGTCCCTTCTTCTTGCAGCCATAGCAGACAGCATCTTCTTGGTACCAGTTGTTGTTGTTGTTCTCTTTGACTCTTTTCTCATGTCTCATGAATCTTTTGAACTTCCTTGCTAGAAGTGCTTGATCTTCAGCGTCAGATCCACTGCTGTCTGAGTCATCTTCAGCAGCTTTTCTGTGCTGAGCCTTGAGGGCGATAGTCTTCTCCTTTGGTGCAGGCTCTTCAAAATCTTGTAGATCCAGTTCATGAGTGAGTAGCTTACCCATGAGTACTTCAAGTGACATTGTGGTGAGGTCGTTTCCTTCAATGATAGCTGTAGCCTTCGGAATCTAGTTCTTGGTGAGAGCTCGCAGGAGTTTGCGAATCTTTTCGTGGTTACTGTATTCTTTGCCTAAGGAGGACAAAGGGTTTACAATATCCAAGAACCTCTCGAACATTTGTGTGACTGTTTCATTTGGCTTCATTTTGAACGCCTCGTACTCTTGAGTAAGTCTGCTGACTTTTGACTCCTTGACTTGAGTCGTGCCTTCATGTGTAACTTCGAGAAGCTTCCATACAACATTTGCCGTTGTGCATGTAGATACCCTGTTAAATTCTGTTCTGTCTAAGGCACAAAAAAGAGCATTAATGGCACGTGCGTCAAGACTGGCATTTTTCTTTTCTTCCTCTGTATAACTGTTTTGGGGTTTTTCAACTAAAACACCCTCGACATTTATACGAGGTGGCTTCTGATAGCCATCAAGAACAATAGCCCATAAGTCAAAATCAAGAGACTTTAAGAAGAAACTCATCCGTGTTTTCCAATAAGTGTAGTTAGTACCATCAAACAGAGGAGGTCTGTTTGTGGCCTGACCTTCACTTGTGAATTTCATAGTAGCCATGTGATGTGCTGTGATCTAATAAATAATGAATAAATAATAGCACTTTTACCTTGCTTTACCTGTAACACCCGCTCTGATACCAATTGTAGGAACGATATAGTAAAGCGTAATACTCTAGAGGGGGGGTGAATAGAGTTGGCAGCGGAATAATGCTAATTAAAAAGTTAGCAACACAATCACAGTATATAATCACAGATGAAAATAAAGTAAAGGCAGAGTTCAGAAAGCAAACGCAAAGACAGCGATGTATACTGGTATCCCTCTGTTGAGGACTAATCCAGTCGGTAGAACTCTTGCTACCAGTTTGAATCCACTATAGGAAAAACCGCAAGTTTTCTTACGAAGTCCTTGCAACTTCTACAACGCGAGCTTTGATACGAAGAACTCGTCCAACTTCAAATGTGAAGAGGTATTCTTCAATCAAGCCTTCTGATTACAATCTCTCAGAAACTTCTAGACCGTACCGCACTGGCAAATCGACTAGAGGATTGTAACTGGCTTGGGATCTGAAAATGAAAGCTCTAGAAAAACTCTTTGGAAGGCAGAAAGCTTTAGATAGAGAGAAGATTGAAAGTGAATGAGTGATTTGAAATGATCGAAATACTTCTCTATTTATAGGATTTCCAAAGGGAGAACTCTGTCAGAATTCGGGCAGAATTCGGGCAGAACTCGATGAGTAAATCTCGGTCAAATCCGCAACTGCAGGAGGACCAAGTTCCAGAGAATTCAAAATCAAAACGGCCACCAACCGAACTCTAGCCGAACTCTGGCCGAACTCTGGCCGAGTTCTGTCAGGGTTAGGTTAGGGTTTTTAAAATAGGTTTTGGTGATTTTTGAAAACCTTTTTGAAAACCTTTTTGTAAACAATTTGATAGGTCATTTTAAAAACATTTTGAACTATTTTGGGAATAGCCTATTTGCCAGTACGACTCGGTGTACAATGTATTCCTAGACTCAAATAAAAAGAAAATTACATTGCATAGGAAATACAGACTCAAGTAGGCAAACAGATCTTCAGTCTTGAACGAAGTGAATATCCAATCTTGCTTATGTCCAAGAGGCTGAGAATGTCCCAACAAGCTTTGTATATCCAGACAGAGTTTTGATCAATTATTAAAATCAGGTTGACCATATGACCAATGGGCCAACAGTTCGGAGTTCGGTTTTGAAAATCAAAACATTCGGTTATCGGGTCGGGTGTCGGATTCGGATTTCCAAACCCGACCCGAACCGGAAACCGATTCAGTCTCCATATAAACGAACAAAAAACCCTAACCTTCCCTAACTTTTCTCTTTCCTATTTTCATTTACTGCCGCCGCTTCTTCTCCTCTCATACTCTCTCTCCATTGTCTCATACTTCCTTCCTTCCTCCCTCTTTCTCATTATCACTATGTTTAGAAGACAACTCATTTGAGTGCTTCTGTCTGCAGAAAGGTGAGCTCCCCCCACTCATTTGAGTGCTCCCCCCACTCTCCTCCAAACGAGGACGAAAGAGAAATAGACGAAGCCGACTCATCTCCTCTCGAGTATTTCTGACAATCAACCTCAGCCTCAGGTAGAAATCCGACTCGTCTTCTCCGTCCTTCCTCTCGAGTTTTTTCGACAATCAATCTCAGGTATAATTTTTTGTAAATTTTTTTGGGATACTTGTTATATCAATTATTGAATTTCTTTGGAGATTTTTCTTGTTGTTGGCTAACATGAACTTCAAGTTTTGAGTTCATGCTTGCAGATCTGGTAGTATATAACCTATATCTTACCTAGATATGGAAAAATCTAAAGTAGATCTGGTAATATCTAACCTATATCTTACCTAGATCTGGAAATATCTAAAGTAGATCTGGTAATATCTAACCTAATTTTTTTTTCAAATTTATGTACATTTATGAACTTCAAGTTGTGATCACCCTTCTCTTCTGATTCCGGTTCCAGGTTCTTATTGCAGGTCTTGACATGCAGTTGATGATTCCAGTTGTGGGTGTTATGACAACTAAATGCTCATGTTGCTATTATAATATTTGTACATGGAAGAATTCAAGGATGAAAAAAAACTTGATGCAAGGATGCTAATTTAATATTGAGCAGCGGATGAAGAAGCTCATTGTAATTTGTTTTTTTTTTTAATTTTATTCGGTTGGATCTCTTGCAAGGAAAAAGTCTATGTCCTGGTTACTTTGTGATTTTGAGTCATTGTAACTAAAATTAAATGTGCACATTTGTATATTTATTTTTGTTGTTTTTTATTATAGAAGTTATGTTAATTTTGTTATGGAATTTTACTAAAGTAACCCATTTTGGAAGTAAAAATATATTAAAAAATGACTAATGGAAACTGAAGGACAAATACAGGCAATTTTTTTTTAATGTAAAACAAATTTCTCCGACTCTTTCCACTGGCCCATTAAACCAAGCCCACAAAACCGAAAAACCGACCCGTTTTAGTTCGGTTCGGTTCAATTCGGTTTTGAATTAAAACGGTTCGGTTCGGTTGTTCAATAAATCGGTTCGGTTCATGGTCGGTTTTTGTTAGTTCGGTTCGGTTTGGACCGAATCCAAACCGAACCGAACCGTTGCTCACCCCTAACTATAAGACTTGTCATTGCTTTATGGTTTGGATTGTCGGGTTATCAAGAAACATGCCTTAAAAGATAGGCTAAATTTCAACTTGATACCCTCAACTATCCATGTTTTGTAACTTGATACCCTAAACTTTTAAAATAGTTAACTTAATACCATCAACTATTGAATATTTTCAACTTCATACCCTAAAATTCAAAAAATTCCAAAAATACCCTTGCCCCCCCCTCCCTCCCTCTCCGGCGTCCCCCCCTCCCTCTCCGGCGTTCCCCCCCCTCCGGCGTCCCCCCCTCTCTCCCCCGGCGGGGCGGCGCGCAGCAGCAGCGGCGGCCGGAGCAGCAGCGGCGGCGCGTGCAGCAGCAGCAGCAGCAGCGGGGCGGCGGGGCGGCGCGCAGCAGCAGCGGCGGCCGGAGCAGCAGCGGCTGCCGGAGCAGCAGTAGCGGCAGCGGGGAGGCGGGGCGGCGCGCAGCAGCGGCGGCCGGAGAGGGAGGGGGGGGGGGTTTGGGAAATAGAGAGAGGGGGGAGGGCATTTTGGGAAATATATTTTTCAGGGTATCAAGTTGGCTATTTTGAAAGTTTAGGGTATCAAGTTGCAAAACATGGATAGTTGAGGTTATCAAGTTGAAATTTAGCCTAAAAGATAAGTGATGCTGGCAGGAAAATATGGAGATGGATGAGATTCAATACCTTTAGAAATTGAAGGCAAGGTATAAAAGCTTTATCCAATTAAAATCATGTTATATGTGCAAGTAATAGCTAGTAACTACATTTGCACCAAAAAACAACTAATTACTATATAATATAAGTCGTTTTGATAGTTCCATTGACCTTTAGAGATGTATAACATTGCCCCTTCCAAATGTTTGTGTATTATACATCACTATAGATTAGTTATGCATATCAATATTGTTTCTTGCTCTCCAAGTTGCACAATACATTGTTACTTTCATATTGCTTCTTCATCCACTTTCACCAATGTTTCAAGATTTTCCTTGAATAGCATAGACTCTTCTGGATTTTGTTTTTAATTGCATCTATATACATAGTGCAACTTCAATGGTTTAAGAAAGATACCGTGCCAATACTATGTAATGGAGGAATTTACTCTTGAAAGTGCTGCATAACTAAATCTACATTTCCTTGAGTAGAATATTTATTCCACCAATGGTTACAGAAATATGGGTTAGGCTGCTCTTCTTAATCTGGCCTTGTGTTATCTGCTAAAGCATGGGCACATCATGCAGTCATAGTCATCCACTTGGATAAGGGTCAAGCTGTTAGAGCCAAAAATAAATTGAGTCAGGATGGATCCACATCTGTTGATTTGATTGCTTTAGTTCCCATGAAATCATTCTGATAAATTAGCTAGACAAGGTTTTAATTGCAACTTTGCAATAGAGGAATCCTTTTGGATAATGAAATTATACTTTATGAACATTATATGGTATTTAGTAGCTAAAGGAGAAGAAGAACCATGTGATACTTGATCAGTTGATTTAGTAGAGTTCAATTAGTTATGTGGATCAAATGTATGTCACATGGGTAGGTCATGCAACTTGGTGCTTAGCTAGATGCAAAGTTAGACATTTATGGAGGCTTTGCTGTAAAACCTTATAGGACGATTGGCATGTGGGTAGTTACCTTCTTCAGGTAGTGCTGTTTGAGTTGAGCTTCCAAGTAGCAACTAGCAAGCCAGTAAGTTCCAGTAGACCAAGAATTTGCCTGACAATGCACTAGATTGTTTAAGGTGGAATCAAATCCATGCACAAAAGAATTGTCATTTCTTTTCTCTTTGGCTTAGCATGTCATAGAGATGAATATAAAGTTATAACAAGGTGATACCATGTGAGCCAGCTACTAATGGAACTATGGAGGGATGGCAAATGCAAATGGTTGGATCTTGAAAGGGTTGATGTGTTTTTTAAAAAAAACCATCTGATGATAGCTTTATTTAATTACTTGTTACGTCTCTAGTATCGTCTACATGGTTTATTTCTCTTTCAGCTTTCAATTTGAAACCACCTGGTCATATAGTTATGGATGGTTCAACTCTGTTTATGTCTTCCATATTGGCTCTATCAACTATTTAATTAGTTGGCATCTAATTCAGGATGTTTGCTGCTCATCAAGTATTTTGGTTTCTTCTGGTGATTGTTGGAGAGTAACAAACATTGTTTTAGAGTAAATTAGTACATCTTTGACTTGGATTGCAGGTGATCATAGAAGAGTGATAGTCGTATAGTGTTATAAACTGAAGTAAAGTCTTCTACATGTTCACCTTTTGTAATTCGTTCAGAATGAATTTCGTGAGGAAACTGCATGATTGAAATAGGCAGTCTACCTATATGTGTATTATTGTAGCCTTGTATGTTTATGGCAATGCCTTCTTCTCATGGTTACCTTATCCATGAATATTCGTAAACTTAAAAGAAGTTTGAAAACAATTGATTTGTGGAGCTTTATATCTAAGACCCTGAGCTGTACTCCAAATTACTGCAATGATTATCTTGCATTATCCTCTGTCATGTTCATCTTTTGTATCTAAACTAACACATGGACAAATTTTGTGGCTTGCTGCAGGCAGGCTGTAAAGGAAATATTTCTTCCCTATTTTGATGGAGGTAACAACCTCGTGTTTGAACTTCTCGTCTTCTCTTATACTGTGTAGAGTTCTGAAGACTTTTGGATGCTTGAAGTACAAGTGGATCTGATACATCAGACCCCTCCACACCACCCCATCCAAAACCAGATATCAGCACCAGATATCCACATTTTCATGTGTGCACTCAGATAACCCATTCTCTTTGTGGCATAGTGTCTCGTTGTAATTCAAATAAAATCATGTTCTCACTGTCTAGGTTACCTCAAAAAGGTTAAACCAGAGCAGATTGATTGTTTTATATTATTTGGTTTTGAATGCCCTTGTCAAAGATATAAATTTTGCCTAACATCTCGTGGATCCAGTGTCATTTTATCAGCATATCTTCTTTTGTTTTGGGCAGTCATCTGGTTTCAGAATACAAGCCTATATCACTTCAGTATGTTTCATGCCTCCCATCACCTAACACCTGTTATCGCAAATGACAATGAGGTATGTGGACCAGGGTAATGTTATTATCTTTTATCCATATTATTATTTACTATTATGCTAATGTGTTGTTCTTGTTTATTGAGATTGAAACTGAGGCAAATGCTGTTAAAGCTGTTGCAGAAACTCTCTGTCCTCTCAAAATTGTTTTAGATAGAGTGGTTTTAACATCAACGGGTGTGCTTCTGGGATGTTGGCAGGTTCACCCAATATTCTCTTTTGTCTTTTCTAATATACATTTTATCCCTCCTATCTAAGGAGATCAACTTTCACGAAATTTTTAGGTTCGACATATTATTGTAGTTGTATATGCCCAATTTTTTGTATTGCCCCTTTTTGTTATTACACTGTATATCTAAACCAATAGTGAACTGATGATTCTTTGTGTGTCCTCTAGTTATAATTTGATAGTAATCCCCATTAATTTTGTTACATGAAGTTTGTTTCTCGTTTCTTAAAGTTGCACTCTGGCATGTGTGATTATCGGTGTACATCCGATCTATTCAGTTTAAGCCGAAATTTAGTTTTCCAAAAATTGCTTAACCGCATAAGACCAGACTGATCCGCACCACATAATCTCAAAACCTTATTTAACCGAACCATATTAATAATTCGATTATTTCAGTCTTAACTGCAAATCCACAAACCGAATAGCATTCAAAATAAAAAAAATTACTAAAAGTTTTATGACGCAAAACATAGTAATAAAGAGCCATGCTAAGAAAGGTAGGCAAACAACTAAGGAGATTAGATATTGGAGGAGGTGATATGGATATGGTAGTCGTAGATTTAGGATTAGTGTTGGAGTTGGGGTGGACTTATATAAATAGGTATACGGATGGTGACATACTTGTTATAGTGTGCAGTTTGTTCAATTCAAACCGAACACTCTTCCCATAAACGCGAAATCGTAATTTTACAAATATAAAACTGCAAACCCGACCATGATTCCTAAAAGGCTAAAACCAAACTGGATGTTGCTCAACCCCTATGTGTGATGCACACTTTTGGATAGCAATTTTAATGAGGTAATTATAAAGAAGCAAATATTTTATTGAGAGTTAATTCTGCATATCCAGATTTTCTTCCATTTTCCAAGTAGAGTAAAAACGATAATTGATTTGCACTCTTTTGAAAAGGTCGCTGAGAGAAAAAGAGAAACATGGATCAGGATTAAAGATAGGGCATTGCAAGTCAGAAAAGCCTGCAGTCCTATGTTTTTGGAGTTGACTATCATAATTAGGTTAGCCATGATCTGGAGGATCTTATCCTTGGATTCACAAAGCAGATGAGACGAAGCGAAGCCCCAAAGGTAACTCAATAACCACAGTAGATGAAGATAACCACAGTGCAAAAAATAGAATGGCTCATCCCTCTATGCCGACGGCATGATTCCCAAGCCAACCTTTTGATCCTATTTTGATGGGTCCCCTCAGTTGGACACAGGTATAAAGGTGGACCGAGTTCGGAATTCCTATTGAATACCCATTTAGGTTTTGTCCAGCCCTATAAAACAAGAAGTGGATGATTAAGGGATCGCTCATTTATATATGAAAAGTCATATTGATCAACATGAGAGCATATGTACTTCTATATAAGATGATTTAATTTGTCTTTCAATTGAATTAACTTGTAACATTTCACCATTTATTTTCCACTCCTTTCACAAACATGGAGTTCCCAAGTTCTTATGTTTAGTAAGAAGGATTTTATGTTTTTTCTATTACTCGGAAACAATGTCGCTACTTGTGAAAATAGGCATGAGTATAGATTTCGTCAGTCTTAATGTTGTTTTAATATCATTTGCCATGATGATTCTCACATTTGTTGTAAATATATTCTGGTTGCTTCAATTTGCAACCTGAACTTTAATTTTGACTTTCCAATACCAGGTGATCTCCGGGGCAGATCCTGTAACTATTCGTGCAAAACTGAGAAATGCCCTTCCACGAGCGCCTGAAAAGCAACTGGCAAGAAATTTACTCATCTTCTACAGTTTGTTTTTTATTGGAAACTTATTGATATTAAAACCTAAACTATAGGGTAAAGTTCTACAGTCTACCAAAAAGCATAGGCCCTAGGTTGGGTAGGTTTTCTTGATTTTGTAAATCATAGTTTGGTCCTTACATTTTTCTAGTACATGCCTTTGTACAGAACAGTCAAAACCTAAGACACGGTATATTCTGATGGGAATATGCACTTGTTTTGTTTTATTTAAAGGGCTCCCCTTTTTAACATATTCTTTTTTGTAATTACAGTATGACCCTGTGCTGCTTCATACTTCATTTGCGAGGCTATTGGGACACCCTAAAATCCCAGTGAAGGTGATAATTCACACATATCTTCAACGTCTTTGTAGGCATTTTTTTTAATTAAAGAGACGTGCTTTATAGAAATACTTCTCTAAGATTTTCAACAATTTTTAAGTGTTCTCTAGGGATCTTCAATATAAAGTTTGAACATATGTATTATTTTCATTAGAGAACACTTTTTAACAGTTTCTAATTATAGCTGATTGCCATGAAGATCTTAAAAAAGTACGTATTAACTTTTAAGAATGGTGATGGTCTAACTTAAGAGTCCTCTATGCCAATATAGTATTGGAATGCTAGTTTTAACCCCAACAAAAAAACTAGGCTCTTTTCTTGTCTAGGTGAAACTTTGAGGGTGCTCCTTGGTTGCATGAGCTTAAAGTACATTACCAAAAAGCTAGGTCTATAGCCTCCTAATCTTGTAGTTCTCATGCAATACCTTTTGCTGATTTTATCTTGGCTACGAACTTGGTACCAACTCACATGGTTGACGGAAGTCATAACCATAGTCACAAAATTTGCAAAGTTCTAAAAAATGTGTATTTTGCGCTCCCAAAAAGGACTTTTTACTGAATTAGAGTCTCAAACACCGAACTTGTGACTCGGTTATAAGAACTTTGTCAATTCTTTTGTGGAACTTCCTCATGCTCATAGCTAACCTCTTTCGAACGGGATAATGCTTAGATGAAGTTGATGATTTTTACGGGAGCTTCTACATCGTGACAGTTCTTTTCTGATTTTGTTTTCTATAATAAAATGTGTAGTCGAAGATTTATCATTAGGTGGAGAATATTTATGCATAACCGTGCCAACTATTATAGGAGAGTAATTTGTTCCCTGTTATCATTGGCTTACATTGAGTTTTTATCTTTTGCGATAGTTATAGATGAAATTGCTAGGCATATCAAGGATAAGGTTTCTTAGTGTATGATGTTTGCTGGTGATATTGTGATGGTTGATCAGAGTAGAGAAGAGTTAGATGCTAAAATAGAAGTGTGTAGAGAGACTTTATAATTTAAGTGATTTAGGATTAGTAGAACGAAAATGCAGTATATGAAATGTAATTTCAATCCGAAGTCAAAGAGAAATGATGGGGGGAGTCTATATAGATGGACAAGAGATACCTAAGAGTGAGTATTTTCAGTATTTAGGATCAATCATTCATCAAGATGAAGAGATTGAGAAGAATGTTATGCATGAGATTAAAATAAGATGGTTGAAATGACGGATTACTTTGTGATTGTATACCTCTAAAGTTGGAAGAATAATTCTACAAAACTGCTATATGACCAACCACGTTTTATGAATTGAAGTGTTGGACAATTAAGAAATAACATGTCCTGAAAGTTAGCATAGCCGAAACATGAATGCTAAAATGGATGAGTGATAGGATAGGAAAAGAAATGAGTGTATCCGTGGACAGAGGTGATACCAATAGAGGACAAGATGAGGAAAAAATCAACTTAGATGATTTGGACATGTACAATGCAGTAGATGCTCCCGTAAAGAGTGGTAATATAGTAGTTAATGAAGCCTATGAGATTATAGGTACGCCTAGACAAACACGGTTTGAAGTGTTAAAGAAGGATATAGAGACATGACCCTTAACAGAGCCGAATGGAAGCCAAGCTAAAAAAATTGGGATAAATGTTTGTTGTTGTTGTAACATAAACTAGAAGTCATGTAAACACCATAATATTTTGATTTAGGTTTAATAGACTTTTTTTGTTATGACCAAAAGCAACAAAATTTATGGTCTCTATTTTTGATAAATTAGGGTGTCCATGCTTACCCTACAGGTAAGGCTTAAGAAGAGAATTGCAAGTAGTGCTAGAACTGGTTCTACTCAATTTAGCTACAAAACATCATGAACCATATAGGCCTGCTGAAGTCAGTGATGCATAAAAGGGATTTAAGCCCATCTAATTTTAGGCACACTGACAAACACTTGAATCCATTTTAGAGGATTTCAGTTTGTTCCTACCAATGCAAAAAGAATTTAGGCCATCTAATTTTAGAACTCAAAATGATAGTTATGATCTGTTATATTGATTTTTTTTTCTATGTTCGCTTGCTTTCACACACTTACAGACTGAACCAAAGTGAAGAAGTTAATTAGTTTATTGTTTAGGTATCCAACCTACTAAATTGGTAAGTAATATGGTATGTTTGAGGATTGATGTAGCTGAAGTTTTCTTTTGTATTCTTCATGAAAAAGTATCTCCTGTAGGCATTATTTTTTACCTAACTTCTCAAGTATCCTTTATCATATTTCTGCTTTATTTGTATACTCATTTTCCTACTTGTCAAAGAGAAATGAGGTCATCTTTTGTTGTCCTACTCATTTTTCTTCTTCACAAAATTCTCTTCTACAGGAGATGAAAACGCCTTCTGATCAACTCCAATTTTTCCATAAGCTAGTTGAAGATGCTAATAATAAGTTGCATGGATATGAGGTAATCTCGTGTGCGGAATACTGCCATTTTTTACCTATACTGTTAAATAGCAAAGATGTAACGTGACTTTCAGTCGTTTCCTGTTTGAATTGATTTTGTTCCTTCTCACCTGATATTCTAGCCATTTCACCTTTTGTACAATCGAAAGTTATAGCTTGCCTGTCGTCAACATATATTAACAAAAGGAAAGAATGCGAATTCTGTTGCTTCAATTAGACTGAAAGCATGAAAATATGTTAAGAAGCATATAAGAAGGCAGTTTATGGTCATTGTCTAAGTTTAGGGATGGGAGGACGTGGGGGCTCAAACTTTTGGGATTGCATGCATCTGGCTAATTTTCACTACTTACCTCCTGAAATTGAGATCTCATGCAGTTTGAGGTCAACTGGTCACTTTTTCGTATTATTGATTCAAGTTTGAAAAAAGAGAGATGCTTCTTTCTCAAAGACTCGCAAGATGGTTAATAATGTTTACTATATATATGATGGTTAAAAAGGTTAGATAAACCAATGTTATCATGCCCTAAAGAGTGTTCAAAACTTCGGATCTAATGGATAAAATATGAAGTTGGTGAATACAATTTTTGGAGATGCATCTGAATAACCTGTATTTATAATGTCATGGTGACAGAATTGTGGGGAGAATTTAATAGAAAGCCAATCTAAGATTTGTACTTTATATTTATGTTAATCTGTTGGGTTTTCTTTCTATCTATATACCTTGTTAATTGAATTATTGAATTTAAAAAAAAAAGTTGTCTCATCATACAATATTTTGAAATTTGAACCGTAAATATAGTTTGGTCTTCCAATCTTCCAGGCAACTATATTGGAGATTTGGTATGTCGAGGAACACGATGTGCTAGCACTAGCACTGAATGGTAGAATGAAAACAAGAAAATTCCATCTCGGTTGCTCGAAGAATTGAAAGTTCAACCGTAATCATAACGGACAAGACGAACTTTGTTCTCAGCACAGATTTTACATGTCAGACTCAACATATCACGGCATTCATTGGAAATTAAGAAAGTATCATGTTTGCCTCGGATCTTCATCGGTGCAGTGTTTTTGTTTGTAACTTTCATTCCTTGTCACCATCTATTTACCATAAAAATATTATTTGTGGTAGGTTTTGAGAGTCTTTGGAGTTCACAATTTACGTCATGTTCATTTTGTTATGGGTTTTCTTCGGGGATATTTGTAAAAAGGTCTAAATCGTGGTTTATCATTAGTGCCTCTGGCTCTGTATACAGTCTTCACTAAAAATGTGTTTGTGTTCCAGTGCTTCTGTTTTAAGAGTATTTTCCAGTGTATTTCTCGCTAGGACCAATTGTTTGATCAATCATCTGTAGAGCAACCTGTTATGAATCCAACACCTATAAGATTACATATTAAGTGCAGCATCCGTAGAGCAACATGAGAGTACATTGGAGCAGCCATGACTAGGCGAGGGCATATGCCTGCTGCTTCTGTTCGATCGAAAAGAGAAGCTTTTTGGTGCAGGTTAAATTTTGGCCACAGCCATTTATGTATAAGAGGCTCATTTGCTAGATTGGAGTTTTAAATGCGCCTGCTTGAAGATCCCGGCATGCTGCAACTACACTATTCAGTGAGCAGGCTCATCGTGCATCTTGAGGACTGTTTCAGGCTGCTACTACATGAACTAAAATGTGTTGCCATCAGGTGGAGGAGAATTAAGATACACGGTGAGCCTGGTTCATTGAATAATTTTTCTTACACTTGTCAAATGGTAACTGATAACTTGATCCGAATTTTAACTAAAAATTTGGGAAAAAAAATCAGGATTGGATGTAAAAAAAAGAAAAGCGGGATGAATTATGGTGTGGATTCGGATATAATAAAAGAATCCCATAATATTTTCAGGAGACTAGTTCACATAAGTTCGAGTTTTGATTAAATATAAAAATGTTTGATTTTATATAATTTAACAGTGAACTTGACCTACTTTCTGAAAGTCTTTCCAATAAAAAGGACTGTCAAAATTTTTGACAGACATCAACAAAGCCTAGAACACCCTTTTTGGCGGCAACATTAACAAACTCGTGGTCCTTCCACCCTGCGGAGGCAAGATGGCGTTGGAGTTTGTCGCGATGGCACGGTGGCGGAAGTTGATGTGCGGTCCGAGGAGGCGCCCGGGGGGGGGGGGGGGGGGGGGGGGGGGGGGGGAGGGGGGGTTTGGGGGGGGGGACATGGGAGGAGAAGTCGTGGAGCTTTGGGTAAGAGAGGGAGGAGAGCGCGACGATGAGGCAGGCGGTGAAGCCAAGGGCGGCGGTGAAGAGGGCGTGGACGTCGGTTCTGACAGCGAGGAGGGGACGGCGTGGTTGGCGAGGGTAAGAAGGAGAGGGTCCAGTGAGCGGATCAAAAGTCTCCCTTAGAAAACCCCCTAAAAAACCACTCACTCTCAGCCGTCCATTTAATGTTAATATTAATGTTAATATTAATGTTAATGTTAATATTAATATTAATGTTAAATACTAAAATTAACATTAAACTTAATATTAAAATTAATATTAACATTAATATTAACATTAACATTAATATAAAAATAAAAATAAAAATAAAAATAAAAATAAATATTAAAATAAATATTAATATTAATATTAACATTAACATTAATATTAACATTAATATTAACATTAATATTAATATTAACATTAAATGGACGGCTGAGAGTGAAGGAATTTTTAGGGAATTTTCTAAGGGGGGCTTTTGGTTGGAAGGTGGAGAGAATGGACAATTCCTAGTAAATTTTAAACTATCTTGAGTAAAAGTTTCTTCAAATTGGACTAGCACCAATATTGAATTAGTGCCGAATAAAAAGTGTAATTCCTTTAGCATTTGTCAAAAAATTATGCTTCAGATGTTAAATTATGCTTCAGATGTTGAAAAGAAGTCTGTGTAGCCTGAATTTAATTTAGGTACAGATTAGCTAAATTTGATCTATATAGCGCCATATATCCAATGTTTATCATGGGTTTTTAACAAAACAGTTGTTTTTTTTTTTTTTAGAAAGGAGCAATAATTTCAAACTTGAGTCTAAAATTTGGTTGGGGAATACTTTTGCTTTTGCTTTTTAAAAATCTGATAACATAAGCAACTTTCAACGATATTTGGGAAATTGTTGTAGAAAGCCCGTTTCAAAATTTAACTAATTTAAATTATTTTTTTAATAAATTGTTGTTAAATATTCTTAAACCGTTTGAAAAAATAAGCAGAAATACTCTCCAAATGAATCACCTAAACCGTTTGAATTTTTTTTTTTTTTTGACTTTCATCCCACTTATTAATATGACTTTGTACTTACATCCCACTTTTAGTCACTAAAAGTATTTTTCGTGACAAAACAAATACTTTTTGTGACAAAATGAATGTTTTTTGTGACGAAAAGTGGGATGTAAGTCTAAAAAAATTAAAAAGAGGTATGTAACTACAAATTTATATTAACAAGTGGGATGAAAGTCAAAAAAATTCCTTTATTTATTTATGGGTAAAGTGCAAAAAATCCCTCGTTAAATATACGCCTTTTGCACTAAAAGACCTTTTAGAATTTTTTGGCAGTTTACCCCTCCTTAGATAACAAGTTCGCTCGTTTAGACCCCTCCAGCCAAAATTTAAAAAATTTATACCTAAACTACCCCTGTCCCCCTCTAACCCCTCCCCCGCCGGCGATCCCCCGGCCCCCCCGACTCCCCCCCCTCGCCGGCGTCGGCGATCCCCCAGCCCCCCCCGACCCCCTCCCCCCATCCTCCCCCCCTCGCCGGCGAGCCCCCAGCCCCACCCTCCTCGCCGGCGAGCGCCCCCCCCCTCCGACCCACCCCCTCCTCCTCCCTCGCCGGCCCCGACCCCCCCCCCCCCCTCTCCTCCTCCTTCGCCGGTCCCGACCGCCCCTGCTCCGTCGCCGGCCCCGACCCCCCCTGCTCCGTCGCCGGCCCCGACCCCCCCTCCTGCTCCCTCGCCGGCCCCGACCCCCCTGCTCCTCCTCACCGGCGAGCGACCCCCCGACCCCGCCTCCCCCCCTCCGCCCGCCCCTCCCCCCTCCCCCCCCCCGACCCCCACCCCCCTTCTGCCTCCGTCGCCGGCGAACACAGCCGAAGAAGGAGGGGGGAGGGAGGGATAAAATTGTCAATTGGGGGCAAAATGAGCATATTTCAAACTTTTGGATATTTTAAGAGCATGAAATCTTTTTGTGCAAAAGATACATATTTAACGAAATTTTTTTTGCACTTTATCCTTTATTTATTCATTTGGGTTTGAACAGGTGGAAGCAGCGATTGAACAAATCGAGGCAGATGAATATATGAACCTGTGACGAGCACAAGAAAGCTCATTGTTCACAGGGATAAATATGGGGACGTACACGTGCAGCACACAAGCCTAGCGGGAGCTCCAGGAGGAACGTGACGTCCACGCGCGCGCCTACGGATTCTGTGTGCTTTCTGGACGGACTCCTGGCCTGGCCCACCATCTAACTATGCCACCACCGCATGCACACAGGATCAGAAAAAAGTGGAAAATTACACCGGAAGCCCCCCAATCCCTCCCATTAACTGAAAAACCCTCAGTTTTTCCGGAATTTTACAAAACTCTTCCAAAATTTGTCTTTTTCACATAGAGCAAAATAATAAAATAAAATAAAATAAAATAAAAATATATAGTGGAAAAATACACCGGAAGTCCCCCAATCCCTCCCATTAACTGAGAACCCCTCAGTTTTTCCAGAATTGTACAAAACTCTTCCAAATTTTGTCTTTTTCATATGGAGCAAAAAAACTAAAATAAATAAATATAGCACTCAACTTTCTACCAAGTTCAAAGACAAAACTACTTATTCAAGCACTTGTATCTATCTAGCTTTAGTTTCCTTCTCTACCTTCCGAATATAAGATTATTTACTCATCCTCAACAAAATTGATTTCAAGCCTTATACGATTTAGACATGTGTCAAAGTTAACAAAAAAAAATTCTAAACTCTATAAAAGTTTCAAAATTTTACAAAATTTTTCTAAAATTTATAAAGGCTCCTGAAAATTTACAAAGGTGTCATATAATTTACAAAGCTTCTAAAACTTTTATATATGACCTCCCATTTTTAGTATCTTTTAATATCCTTTTTTTTTTTTTTTTTGCTAAATGCTTAATTAACAATCATACGAGTCCCTGTCACCGCTCAAAGTGTGGAAGATGAATCAAAGTTCCCTAATAATACTATATATGTGTAAAAATATACATCAACAAATTCAACCAACGAATAAAATTAATAAGAAAACCCACGAAAAATCGTAGGTGGGACTTGTTCAGTTAATTTATCTTTTTAATAAAGCGTGAAGAAAAAAACAAGTCATTTTAATATTGGGATATTTAAAAACAAAACTAAGAAGCAAACAATGAAGATGAATGACATAGCAAGCACATTGAAATAAAGGTTCCAACTTTGCGTTATAATATTTTTTCTCTCCAACTCTCTGTTTGCTGGAACACAGTCGATGACCACCAAACTATATAATAAATAAACGCATAGATAAGTATAATATTAGTTAGGATTTTTGTTTGTTTTCTTCATTAGTTAACACATCACAATCATCAAATTTTTTTGAATTTTTTGTTTTCTTCATTAGCTATGAAGACCTTTACAAAATTTTATCAAGAGAACTCAGAATAGGAAAAGCATACATATGGATTGTTCGGATGAGAACATAGTCCGACACACTCTGGGTTTGGAACGGTCCGAGTCGGACAACCCGGTCCGACTTGATAGAGGAACTAGATCAGGACGGGTTTGAATTTGCAGAGGAGAACGTAGTACGACCCACTTTCTACCGGATTCGGGTTTTGACTCGACACCTTGAACTCGGTCCAACCGTCGTGGTATTTCTGAAAATCTAGCTGTCAATCAGTCGTTGTATAAATATCTCGACTCATTCTTTTTTAATATTTAAGTGCATACCATGTCCAATGAAATCGGTTCGGGGTACCGTACATAGAAATAGCACCTTAGAATCTTTTAGCAAAAATAGCACATCTAAAGTCTCTAAACATTATTCAACTGAATTATATTGGGCACCGAATGTTCGACACACACGATGATTGCATATTTGCATTGTTTCACGTTGAAAAGGATCAACTATACACCCGAACTATATGGTCCTAAAAGTCAATATTTGTGGGGATTTATCGTATAATTCCTTAGACCTACTTGGCAAATATTCAGAAAGGAAGAAATGACAAATATGTAGTTTATATAAATGTAATTTTTAGATTTAATCTCTACGAAGTTGTTTGGTTAGGAGCTTTCTTCTGCCTCCTTGTACGTTCTAATGTTATAACCTTGTTTTTGTTCTTGGTTCACACGGTGCAATAAAACTTGTAAAGGTCAGTAGAATAACAAACAATATTTTGTGTAAAGAGATAATTTCAAAAGAAAAAAAAACTAATTTAGGAGCATTTATTGCATGTTTTGTCTCGCTTAAATTACATACGAAAATCCCAAGTCCAACTGAAAATATAACATTAGGCATTGGAAACTAAGAAGAATTTACAAACTCAATAGGCAGGGGTGAGCATTTGTACGGTTTGGTTGTACCGAAGTTAAATTTCTTAGAACGATCACACCGAAATCTAAAAAGTCGAAAACCCAAAAATCAAACTGTTTTTCATGAAAATCGAACAAAATCGAATCGAATTAAAATGATTTGATTTGTTCGGTTTACTGGCCATTATAGCATTTTGAGAGAAAGAAAACTAGGAGGATGATTAATATTTAACAGTCCAGTAAACAAATGAACTGTGAGAGATTAAAATAAAAATATATTGTCAACATGAAAAGAGCAATCTTGTCGTAATAAAGCTAACATTCAAATCAAAATTTTCTGCATCAAGAATGGACACCACACCAACATCAACTTACCGGCTAACAATCATCAATCAGAGACTGGACCTATAAAAACTGATATTACACACCCTACGTGTTTCCAGAGAAAGGAGATATATACATCATATTTGCACATCTCTTAAGAATCCTCTTTATGTATAGCCCCAGGCTCTTGGAGCGACAACCCCAGTGAAATTTATCTCCATATCCACCTCTCGACGTCCAGTCCTGCCTTGTGGGCGTAGACCATCCTTTCCAAAAGATCGACCATGGTGGAGGCTATCAGGGGCGACCTTGGCCCAGGGCAGGCTGAACGACGGTCCAGAGTCCCCTGACGAAAGGGGTCACCAACATGGAACTGTTTATAATAGAACTAATATGTATTATGTGCCTTTTTTTAACAAAAAATATTATGGTGTAGTGGTTACAATGCTACACTTGTATTTAAGACGTCATTGGTTCAAATCTTGACTACAATAAGTTTTTGTTTTATTTATACTTTTTTTTACATTATGTATGGAACTCATTTTGAAAATTTTGGCTCGGATCCCCAATTGCTCAAGCCAGCCCTGGAGGCTATGCCTATATATATGGAGAGTTCGTTTTTTTTTCCCCTTGTTATGGAGACTCGAAGAGAGAATGAAGAGTTTTGGAGAGTAGAGACCCGAAAAGAATAGCTATGAGAGGAGAGTGAGTGTGTGTGTGTGTTTTGGATTAGATTATATATATATATATATATATATAGAAGCGGATCAAAAGCCCCCCTTAGAAAGCCCCCCAAAAACCCTCCTCACTCTAATTCGTAATATTAATGTTAATATTAATGTTAATATTATTGTTAATATTAATATTAATGTTAATATTAACATTAAATACTAAAATTAATATTAAACTTATCATTAAAATTAATATTAACATTAACATTAATATTAACATTAATATTAACATTAACATTAACATTAATATAAAAATAAATTAAAAAAAATTTAATATTAACATTAACATTAATATTAACATTAATATTAATATTAACAATAATATTAACATTAATATTAACATTAATATTACGAATTAGAGTGAGGGGGGTTTTTGGGGGGCTTTCTAAGGAGGGCTTTTGATCCCCTCCCTATATATATATATATATATATATATATATATATATATATATATATATATATATATATATATATATATATATATATATATATATATATATATATATCGAGATGTAAAATGAACTGTGAATATATATTATCATTTCGATTTTTGGTTCGGATCGAGAAACAAAATATGCAATCGAAAAAAAATAATCTACTTTTCTTTTGCTTCAAACCGATTCCTGATACGAACATTTTCAAAATCGTTATGAATTGTTAATTAGAATCGGTTCTGTTCGCATCACAAATAAAAAAAAAAAAAAAAAAAAAAAAAACTACAAATGTGAGAGACATGAGGGTGATAAATGAAAAAAAGAGAAGCGTTGGAAGTGAAGCCGAGTGAGTGAGAAAGAGACAAGGGACCACGTGGCAGCACATGTCATGAGAAGCAGACGGTATAAAGAGGAGAGTGGCTGGCACACGCGTGTCCGTGCCGACCCCCGCCCTTTTCCCACGGTAATATTACCACCGCCACCAACACTCTCTCTCAAATCAACCAACCAACAATTAATCAAACGAAGAAGAAGACGAAAGAAAAGAAGAAACCCTAAAAAATATCCCTCCCCCTCTCCCCAATTTATTCGGTTTCCCATAGGTACTTCCTCCTCTCCTCGATTGATGCATTCATCCACTCTTCATATTAGGGCTTGCTTTCTAGAATCTTCTTCATTCTTTATGGAAGAATATCATCTATTTTTTGTATATAATTCGGAGTTCAAAGCGTTATTTTGGGGATTCTTTTGAGGATAAATTCGATCTTTTGCATGAGAAACTATAAATATTCATTTGTTTTGGATCTTATTTTGAGTAGATTTTTTTTTTGAAATATTCGTTGATGAAATTTGAAGGGGGAAAACGTAAATTTTAGATACTGTTCAGGAATTCGATCAAAAATTATTTATTTATTTTCTTGATACTGATTCTTATCAGAAAGTTTGTTACTTTGCTGTGATACTATTATTGGCGTTTGAGATTTATGATACAGGGGCTTGCTTACTAGAATTATTCGGTATTTATTCAAGAAATGTCACTAAATGTGATAATTTCTGTAATTTAGATGCGATTTCAAGTAGGTTTGAATTAGTTGTAGTAAATTTCAAAGGTTAAAGGCAAAATTAACCTTATATATATATATATATATATATATATATATATATATATAGGGTTTGTTACGTGAGAAGTTTATTATTTTGCTGTGTGAATGCTAAGTGGTTGATATTTATGATCTAATGTTTGTAGAGGGTTTCATCTGATGCAGGTGTTTATAGCTTTGAGTATGGTTTCGGAGCCACCGTCATCGATGGTTCATGAAGGCAATGTGATGGCTGAAGAACTAGTAGTCAGGTCAGTTGTTCATAATCACTCTAAATTAGATATTTAAGTTTGTGTCTCATAGTCATTGATCAATCTCACTGCCTTACAAAAGCTTGAATCTTGTTTAGGGCTTTTAATTGTACCATTGAAATGATTGATTCTGATGAAAATGGAATTATTTTGAGTGTTTTGGGTATGCCCTTCAAATTTTATATCGTTAGAACTTGAAACGGTTGGTCGTTTGCGTCATATACTCATGGGTCATGGGTTGTGGTTGATAATGGATCCAACCATGAACCAACACCATCTCTAATTGCTTTAATGGGGTCGGTGAAATAGGACAATTCCAATATAGACTAGACGATACTTTATGAGAGCTTTAGCCCATAAAACCCTAGCCTGGTCATACAATTGAGCCAAGTTCCACCTAGATCCATCAGTTCTACATGCTTCCGATGCTTTTGTATGTTTGATTTCGACAAATCTTGATGTGATCCACAGATAATATGGTAACAACCTACCGTTTGATTATTAAGGATAGTTTGTAAAAGTTGGGTACAACACTATATTTGTTTGCAAACCTTTGCCAAATTTATGTTCGACTTCATGATATCATTTTGGTGGTTGTGCCATAAATAGTTCTGCTATATTTCTCATTCAATTTTCCTGGCCATGCTCTGTCCTGCTACTCTCTTTTGACTGCCTCATGGTGACATGGTTCTTTTGTGCAGGTCTCTTCCTAATAAAAAGAACCAACTGAAGGTTCCAAAGAAGATACACAAATCTGAGAGGGAGAAACTGAAGCGGGATCAATTAAATGAGCTCTTTGTTGCACTGGGTTATGCACTTGGTAAGATTTTCCTAACTTGAATATACCATCTTTTACATTTATTAAGTTTTAGAGTCTTCGTCAGCTTGGAATCATGAATGAACCTAAATCTGTGCATGTCTCGGTCTCCTACATGAACCTTGACGAAGCCTGAATTAGCTAGGGACAAAGAAAAAGTGGTATTGTGTAGCACCGCAGTATTTACATCTGTGCAAACATAGCTGTCTCTATTTCCATGATTAGTTTATTGAGTCTTATAGAAGAACACGAAGGTATCAAGATTTTGAGATTTGGAATAGCCTCTTCCTAAATAGGGGCATGTCTGCTACATTATTGTTCCTTCCCAAACCCTGCATTAGCAGAAACCTTGTGGCAGTAGGACAACCTTGCAAAGTATCAAGAAAGGGCCAGATGTCTTACTCTTGATCACTATAATCTTATTGTTTCTTTTTATTTAATTAATTTAATATTTTCTTCCACAGAAATGGTTGGATCTTGGTAGATTAAATTTGAAAAATTATACAAGGGAAAGTGATATGTGTTGACCATTCATATCAAGGACAAGCCTTAGCTCATCTGATCACTCTTTTACGTATAAAACTATAAACCTTACATTTGAGAAAGTAGTATTTCCAGCTTGGGTTCGATGGCTAAGTATATTGTTCATCTGGTTGAGGTGTGATGTTTTATAGTATGTTTACATGTTAGGATAGGACTAAGGGGTTCTTCCTGTTGGAAGTTGGTAAGAGAAAGCTGTGCTCAGAAGAAAACAATGATTTCATCTTCTTGCTGGAGCCGCTCGGAAGCACAAACACTCCAAAAATGGTGGTCGTGTCATGTCGGACATGTATTGGACACTCCAAAATACACTAGGATACACCAAAATAGGTGTTGCGTCCATGCCATGATTTAATGATCATTCAGCAATGCTAAAACCTTGCATGTAGAAATTATATGTTTGAAAGTTTTCTTTACTGTGTGTATGCTTTTCTGTTATGTCTTAGGAACCACCATATCACATGTTCATCTTTAGTGTAGTCTTTATGAGAAAGACATGGATTGGTTGCCATCTATATGTCCTGGTTTAAGTTTTGTCATCTCTCAGCTGCAATTTGAAAATTTTCAAAACCTTGCAAATGCAAGTAAATGACTGGATATTTTTCTTGTATTCCTTAAGATTTCGCAACTATCATATCTCTATATTAATGTAGTATTCATAAGCAAAACTTGCAAGACTTTGCAGGGACATTTAATTTCCAGCAAGAAATTTTTTTGTTGACATTTATGCTTTTTATGTCTTTGGTTCTAATCAGACGATGCATTTACTTACAGAACCGGCTCGGCAAAATAACGGCAAGGCCTCCATATTGGGTGATGCCACTCGGCTGGTGAGGGATCTGATTTTGCAGGTTGAATCTCTGAGGAAAGAAAATGTTGCCTTAGTAACTGAATCCGGCTATGTAAGTTTCTTGATCCTAAATATACCCACCTTTGTGTAGGTTTCGTAATACTATGTCGGATCTCCGTATCATTCTGCATTAGGCAGACTTTCTCTGAGTCTGCTTTAGTTATATTATAAATGCGAATTATCTCAGTAAGGCAATCAATATCATGTCCATGTTTCTCATACAAAATTTTCTGCTATGGAGAACAATTTAACCTGAATCATAAGTGACAAATTTTCAGACCATTATACCTCTATTTGGCATATCCGAGTGAGAGTTTCTTCATTAATGTATCTTTTCTAATCAAAATATCAACTTCGTGAAGTTTATGCATTTTGTTAGTGGTTCACAGTTTACAATCTGAAGAAGAGAATACCCTCTTCCAGAATTGTTCGGCTTGTGTGTGGTGTTATTTGACATCAATAAGCAATTGACCATTTGAGTAGGTACATTATGGAGCAATGTTGTAAACTTTTATTCAAGAGTAGACCAATCTGAACTAACATTTTTGTATCTAGCTCTCACTACTACTGAATTTGGTTGAAGAATATTGAGGCTAGCTGGACCAGCGCATGCCAGATCAAAATGCTCTACATAACACCCATTTCATTAGAATGTTTTTGCTAGTTGATTATGTTTCCAGACCAGCTTGTGAAGTGCTAATGGTGTAATTCTCTAAACTGAAATGTATCATAAACTAGTATTCTCTAAACTATCTGTATTCAGTATGTATATGGATAGTTGAATTTACACTCCATCTTCTGCTATACTATCTGTGCTTCTTTAAGACCTTTTCATAACTGATATTTATGTGTACTGAAATCCATTAGCTGGCGGTCCTCGGTAATTATTTCACCCTTATGAATGGGTTTCTAGAAAATGGCACCGTAGGACTGGAAATTCAGGTCATCCACAAAGAACCATAACCTTGAGTTGTAAATAGGAATTGCTCTGGACTTGACGAATCATATTATTACACCATTTTTGATGTTTTGAAGATTGAAAATTTCAGCCCTAGCCATGTTTCATCCATTTATAATGCACTCTGGTGGTGTTTCAAGATGGTCAACCCTTTGTACTATTAATAATCTCACAGCCCTATTCTGCAATCTTGTAACAGGTTACTATGGAGAAGAACGAGCTAAAAGACGAGAACACCGCTCTCGGAGCTGATATCGCCAGACTCCAGGATGAGCTCAGAGAGAGACTGCAGTCTGATCCTGTGTGGCACGATAGGAGCACAACTACCCCTTTCCCTACTCTACCTCAGGCAACTAGCACGCCGCTACCAACAGCGCAGCCATCTGTTGCTTCCATATACGTGGTTCCTCTCCAACAAGACCTCCAAGCCTTCCGAGAGCCGTCGGCTGATCCCTCCCCACCCAAACCTCCAACGCAGGTGATGAGACCGCATGCAAGATACCCAACGCCGTCGGACTCGTGGCCTTTGCAAGTTCTCTCAAGGAATCAACACAGTGGCAGCAGCAGCTCCAACAGTGGGGAAGAGGGCTCGGACAACGCCTAAAGAGTGGGGAGATGTATAACTGAGATGTACAGGGGAGTACAAATATGGCTTCGGCCACGGTGATGGTGGTAAGATAGGTTTTTAGAAGGTTTTGAAGAGAGGTTTTTAGAAGGTTTTGAGGAGAATCTGTGATATTTACAGTTTGGGATTCCATACTCAGTTTAGCCCTTGCTTCTGACTTGTATCTGTTTATGGTGGTTTTGCTTCTTGACTATTTCAAACTGCCCTCCAACTTAATGTACCAAAAGGAAATATCATTTTGTAGCTATGAAGCAGATTTGGAAAACCAGACTAGTAGAATTAACTTCATATTCGGATCTAAGCTGTTCGGAACCTCTTTATGTGATAATACTGATAGCCTCATGCTTCTTAGTGGATATTGAATTTGAACCTCTTCTGACCACATATGTGTGTTTGCTTTGAGAATTGGTAAGCAGTGTTCCTTCTGTTCACTTATAGCTGACCTGCATTACTAGATGGCCCCCATTGGGCCATTGCTGATCGGACCTTAAAAATCTACCTAGTGATGTTTTACAATACTGGAGGAGAGTAGCATACTGTATCTGCTATAGCTATGAATCTCTCTCAATATTTTGCTCTTTACCATTTAGTTGAATCAATGTCAAGAGTCATATATATATATATATATATATATATAGTGGGGGGGGGGGGGGGGGAGGGATACGCAGAAGCCACGCCCACCGCTTGTCCGTTGGATTGAACGCTAGCTTTCACATCAATATACCACGCTAGCTGCCACATAATGAGAGAGTTTGAAGGGACAATCAGGGCCGGAGCTGAGATTCGTCAAGGACGAAGGGGCCCGGTGCAAAACATAAATGATGGTCTATTCTTATATATATATAATTCTAATTAAGAATTTCAGAAATTAAATTATCCAAACTTAGCATCAATTAAGAAAAATCATTCTAACTACAATATCTTTTAATTGAAATAATATTTGACTAAAAGAGACAAAATAAAGCTAAACAAACAACCATCTTTTGCCATCTTCATATAAAGAACAATCTTCTAGCATTTCTAGCTCCAAAATCATCAATCAATCATTCATAATCAACACATTCCAAGAACTCATTTCCAATGAAAATTAGACCTAGTTCATTTAGTCTCTTGTGACATGGCTAATTGAATGTACGATTTCAATAACTTCAACTTGAAAAAACTCCTTTCTGCATATGCAAGTTACTGGAATTGTCAATAGAATTCTATAGAAAAATAATTAAATTTCTTCATAAAATTTAATATTTCAAGTGCTTGGATGTCTATTGGTAGAAGATATTGTAAAGTTTATAGGTCCTCAAACAATTCATCTCCATCAATATCAGAGTAGTCACCATGTCTCAAAGTACTTTTAGACGACTACAACAAGCTTTCAAACTATCTTTATTTAATGAATTCAAATTTTCTGAACTGAACAAAAATAAAATAAAAAAATTCTCATATATAGTTTTTATATTGTTCGAACCTTCTCTTGAGTAACGCAATAGCATGGTCTACTATATACAACAAGGGGTCGAGAGACAGACGGTCGATAAAGTCATAGATACTTAGTATTTTATTTGAATCCTATAAGTCATAGGATTTTCTATTAAGTATTAGGATTTTCTATTGGTTTCAAATATGAATTGAATTGAATTGAAAGAATATTTAACTTGTTACGTTAATTGGAAATAATAGAAGTCTTAGTTAATTGATTCGTTAATTGTAAACAGATATAGTCTTAGTTAATTAATAGAATCTCCACATTGGTTACCTTAGTATACATAAGGGAGGTCAATGAATTTATAAATTATCTATTCATAAGTTACTTTAATATTATAGTATACATAATATATATATATACATTTTTAAAATTATTTATTTATTCATGAGTTAATTTAGTATACATAATACATATGCGAATAAAACTTTTTGGAGGCTTACCAATTCAGGAGGCCTAGTACGGTCGCACTCATTGCACTCTCTCAAAAATGGCCCTGGGAACAATTTAGAGGTACGAATATTATTACTCTCACACACACATATTTTTTGGAAAATGGTAATTAGTTTCCGGAATCATATTATTACTCTCACACACACACATATTTTTTGGAAAATAGTAATTAGTTTCCGGAATTGCTCTCACTAGGATTCGAACTCCTGACCACTCGGGCCGCATGCCTCACCACTACCATTAGACCATTAGACTAGGGGTCATATATATATATATAACCACTCGGGCCGCATGCATCTCTCTTGACCACTAGGCTAGAGATCATTTGCATATATATAGTGGTTAAGAGAGATGCATGCGGCCCGAGTGGTTATATATATATATATATATATATATATATATATATTAGTATGTTGTTAGAATTTCAAAAGGAAAACAAAAATAATAGGGGAAAAAGGAGAAGAAAAAAAATATGTGGAAAAGAGAATGGATAAAAGTGTCAAATAAATCGAATTATATTTAAGTCAGTAAAATATTATCATTTTACAACATTTAGCTTAACGGTTAACCCTAGGGAGGGTGCATAATTATGGTGAATTATGTTTGGTCGTAGTACTTATTTTGGATGTGTCTTGAATAGGAAGAGTGATAAAAAGTGATGTAACCCACTATAGTAAATATAGTCTTCAGTGTATCTAGACAGGGTGTTTAGTTTGAGGTAAATGTAACTTCATGCAACATTATAATAGAAGGAGGGCCTAGATGTAAAACTGCAAAATCTCCTTATATTGAGAATGGACGGTTCAGATTAATTCCAACTTACGCTTTGCGTCTTCTTGATACAACAGTGACCACTTCCCTAAAACCCTAAACCCCTCCAACCAAACCCTAACCCTAAATTTTCTCCTCGACCCCTCTCCTCTCCAATGACGACCTCCGACTACGTCAACGGCATGAACGACCCCCGGCTGAGGCCGCGGATACTCCGGTCGGTCGCGAGGGACCTGCTCCCCGACGACAAGCGCCCCTTCCCGAGCTCGTCGGAGCTCTCCTTGATCCTCTCCTACGTGAAGACCCACGGGATATTGACGGAGCGCCACTCCCAGCCGTCCGACCGGAAGCTGATCGACGGGTGGAGGTCCGCCGTCGACGAGTGGGTCGACCGGTTGCTCTCTCTCGTCTCGAGCAATATGGTAGTGATCGGAACCCTTTGTTTTCTGACTTGTGGTTTTACTATTGAGTATATGAGCCTTAAATTTCGAAGGGAAGAAAAATTATTTGATCCTCTCTTTTCTCTTGTTAATTATGATGATTTAGCTGTTGTCATACAAAGTAACTCCTAGGAAAGTCAAATTATGCAAGAAGGAAACATCTTTTTGTTGATTTTGTTAAGTTATTGTTGACATTTGCTATACTGTGAGTTTGATTTAGGTCGCGAAGCAATGGTGGGAAATCCCATAGTGACACCGGTGAATGTGGGGAATTATGTTTGTTATATTAGAAAGAATTTCCTGATCCAACCCATAGGGAAATGCTAATGAAAGACCAGAAGGATGCGTCTGGGAACGGGGGATTTAAAAGAAAACTAGGGTTCTGTGCACGAAAGAATTTCCTTGCAACCTTCCGTTATCAACCCATAGGGAAATGCTAATGAAAGACCAGAAGGGTGCGTCTGGGAACGGGGTTTTGAAAAGAAAACTAGGGTTTGGTGGAGCTAGGCCTTCAAACACCAAATTACTATACTGTGGTGTGTTTGGGAATATTTTTAGTATTTGTAACTCCAAAAAACCATCAAAACTTGAGTGAGCAAAACTCCAATCTGAGTGAATTTTTGTGAAACTCCATTTTCTTGCATCTTTTTTTTTTTTATTACAAAACTGCAATACTAACTCTAAAGTCCCAAATGCCTCCTAACTTACATATAACTCGCATTTCAAACCCAGTTTCAAAACCCCAACTCCAAAATACATTGAACTCTGTTTTAGCAAACTTTGCTCCCAAAATAGGCCTAAAAAGTAGTACTCAGACCTACTTATGCTACATGCACTATCTCTATTTCAGCTAATTATATTAGCGTATTAACATTTTTATGTACTTGTCATTAAAGCCTGTGCTTATCAGCTTTTCTGATAAACAACGCCCTTAAAATTCGAGAACAAGTAGATTCCTTTATTACTGGTCCTCAGGATTACCATGGAAGATGATATGGCTCAAGTACAACCAAAAATCAAACCTTGTCTATCTAGTTTAAGTTTTATTAGTCACTTAATGACTCAGCTGCACTAATTTATTTGTCAAATAGTGTTATAAGATAGATTGTACGATTTTAATACGATATATTGATTACACGATTACTTAATTATTTACAAACTTGGATTTGTTAGTTTAACTAATTTATTTGTCAAATGGTGTTCTAGGATAAATTGTAGGATTTTAATACTATATATTGAGTATACGATACTTAATTATTTACAAACATGGATTTGTTAGTCTGTAGTTATGCAATTATTTTGTATTTTTCAATCATCTCACATGTTCTTTACTTTTCTTTAATACAATTTAAGTTTTGTGCATAACTTTGAGCAAAGAAAGCTTTTCTTATCAAGGTAGTTTCTACTTCCTCTAATTTTAGAGGCGTAGAAGAAGTAAATTCAATTATATTTTTAATCTACACAATGTGCAATAATTTCATTCCTTTACTTGATCACGTGATGATGAGAAATATACTATATTGCGTCAGTTGCTTTCTTTTAGTATTCTATAGGGTAAATTGCACTTAAATACCCTCAAATTTTCCGTTTTGGCACTTTAATACCCTATATTTTTTTGACACTTTAATACCCTGAACTTTCAAGTTACCCAACCTTTGATCAACCGTCATACTTAATGGTCGCAAGCAATTCATGTGATCAATGCAAATTTACCCCTAAATAAAAAAGAAACTACTCTTTGATTTCTTAAAAGATAATCAAAACTAAAAATTAAAATCCTAACCCTCGCCCCCCTCCTTTGGTCACTGTTGCCCACCACCTTCGCCCTGCCGCCCGCCTCCCCCCACCCCTCATAACCCCTCCCCTACTCGTCGGCCGCCGTTCATCCTAGTGGGGAGGGGTTAGGGTTAGGAATTTTGTGTTCTTTTTGTATTTTTCCTATTTGATCAAATAGGAAGAGAGGAAGAGGGGGTTCGGCCACGACGAGGGAGGGGCGACATCGCCGGCGGTGGTGTGGGAGGATGGGATTAGGTTGGAATTTGGGATTAGGGTGATTAAGAATATGATTAGTTGTTACCTAAGTATTAATTTTAATTTTTATTAATTTTTATTTTTTTGGATAAATAATCGATAATTATGGCTAGGATTAGGGCTGGGACATTATGGTCTCTTTACATCTGGTGTTATCTCTAGTTGCAAAAAATATGATAGTTCAGGATATTAAAGTGGAAAAAAGAGTTCAGGTGCTAAAGTGGCAATAAAAATATAGGGTATTTAAGTGCCAAAACTGGAGAGTCGAGGGTATTTTGTTATCATATGCAATTGTTAGTTTAGTTTTAAAGGTTTAAATCATATATTGTCCTTTTTAACGATGCAATTATTTCCTTGTTTCTATTGTTGGATATTAAAATTTATATGAGGCTATGGTTTCTGAGATTTAGTAGCCAACTGAGTTTTCAGAAAAGAAGATGCTTGCCAATTTCGTAAATTGAGTTGATAGTTGTTAGCATTGAATTAAAAAGCGCGTCTAGGCGCAAGGCGCAGCGATGCGCAGGGACAACGCCTAGGAACAAGCCAGGCGCACCCCCTTAAAAAAGCGCGCGCCTAGTGCAGAAAGGCGCATGCTCCAGGCGCTCAACAAGACGCGCCTAGGCGTAAAGTTATATATATATATATATATATATATATATATATATATATATATATATATATATTCCAACCTTCTATATACATGTTATATAGTTTATGGGCTTTACTGGAAAGTATAGAAATTATTGTCATTAATATTATTGTGGGTTTTAGATTGTTTTCTAAATTAGAATGTACTTCTATATTTAAAGGCTTATATATATGTGGTTTGTATATTATATGTATAGTTTGGGTTATTTATATCTAATGAGCTTTTAGATTATTATATATATATATATATATATATATATATATAATAATAATAATAATAATAATAATAATTTTGTGCCTATAATTAGTGATATTTTTAAGGAATTTGGACTTCTATGTAGCTAAGTTTTTAAATGTAGATATTTTTTACATATAAAGAAAAAAGTGCGCCTAGCTTTCAAAAGGCGTGCCTTGAGCCTTGTGCCTAGCGCCTCAAGCTCCAGGAACCTTTGCGCCTTGGTGCGCCTTTCGCCTTTTAAAACTATGGTTGTTAGTAAGAATTAATTGATTGTGGCTTCAATATATGGATTGTTCTTGTGTACTTTTTCCTCTAGCTAATGCTGTCTTGCAGTTTTCTTGCAATAGGTCTTTGGAGATGGAAATTTTATATCCACTACATAGTTTAAATTGCTTGATTTCATCCTAATTGACATTCAGTAAACTATTCCTGTATATTTTGTTTTAGCATTATTCACTGTTCTCCTTTTCCCTCTCTAGTTGTGTTTCATGTTGTCCCTCTTTTTTGATTGTCTAGCCAGATAAATGTTGGGCGGGTATTAGTTTGCTAGGAGTGACTTGTGAAGAGTGCAGCTCTGATCGTTTCTTAGCATCATACACACTTTGGTTCCAGAAGCTTCTGTCTAATATCCAGGTATTGCATGTGGCTTGCTGATGGGATAGATCTGATACCTTTACACATCTTCTTCATTTTTTTACTTAGTAAGTCATACTACCAATAAACTAGAATGGCATCTTCCAGGATCCTTTTCTAACTTCTAAGAAGATGACCTGCATAGTTTCTTGTTTCTACCATTAACCTCCAAAGCTGCAAAACAGTTCTATTTCTATATCAGAAATTCTTGATATACGTTAATTAATTGATAAAAAGACTATTAAAGCAATTTTGACTTGAACAACAATGAGGATTGGAGGTGTAACATATTTTGAAAGATAATCTTGGTTTGGAAGTAAATTTATTTAGATTTTCTTTGAAAGCATCAATAAACCTCCTTTTTCTCAAATGAAGTGATCCTGAGCATTGATTTTGACTGCCATTTGTTTAATTGTTTTTGCTGACACGATGAAAAAGCTTGTAGTTGACTTTACAATTGGTATGGAATGTGATACTAGATAGCTCTCAGAATGTGGGAGAGCACTCAGCATCTCTTAAATACCGAGTGGTGTGAGTTTATAACTTTAGCAAGAACCACATGTTTCTTTAAGATCAATGAAGCAAATGTAAGCAGCAAAAATTGACTATTATATCCCATGCCTTTTTTCCAGTCCACTGATCCTCCGTTATGTAATTTCTTTTGAGAAGTCATGTTATCTAACAACCTGTGCTGCATGTTCACGTTTGTTGTTTTGATCTTTGCTTTCTTTTGTTGTAATCAGCCACCATCCAGCACCCATTTCGTTAAACTGGCTTCTTGTGCTACCTTGGCAGATTTTTTTACAAGGTTCGTTGTATGTAGATCTTATTACCTCTTAGTTCTTCCAGAACTGTTTCTCAATATAAACTGAAAGACCAGAACAATGAAGTATCCACAAACCTGTGATTTGTATATTATTAGTTCCCAACTAAGACTCAATAAGACATTGACGGGTGACCAGTGATGAGCTAGTATCTATATATGTTACCAAATTAAAGTATGTCCTGTAACTCATGTTATTCTTCTTCATAGTTACAGAAATAACGGTGCTTCTCATGTCATGACCATACATGGCCCATGGGACTGTACTGCAAGTTACTGTGCTGTAGTAACCAACTGTTCATGTTCTATGGGTTGGAATGTATGTTTGTAAGAAACATGCCCAAATTTTGAGGATCGACAATAGTTTGTGTTGTCTTGGTTTGATCATCCATTATAGTGAAGATGTTGACGATGCTGTTCATGGAATTAAAGAAGGTTGAAATGGAGGAGCCTTCTTAGATGGTGGGCTACCTTGAAGTTGAATGCATAAACTTTATAAGATAGTAGTTAGACTAGCCACCATTCATGCTTTATCTGTCGGAAGGGCAGGCAAGAAAACACACACCTAAATTTAGGTCTAGCTGAAATGAGAATGCTGGGTTAGGTGAGTGGCAATAGATTAAAATAGATGATAAGAAATGAGTTGACCTGTAGAGGTTGGAGATGGTGTCAATTGAGGATAAGATAAGAAAAGTAGTTTGAGATTGTTTGGGCATGTGCAACGGATACATACAAATAGATGCACCAATTAGGAAGGATGATAAGATATGGCATGTGAATTGGTTTACTATATCCTCCACCTTGCTTTTTCAAAAATGATCGGAAAAAATGCACCTCTTAAGGGTTTTGATGCAAAAAAGACAACGGGACCTTGTATTTTTTGTTAAAATTGGACGGTCGCCTGTGTTAGATGCTAACTAATAAGTAGGGAAAGAAGAGTAGCGAAGACCCTTTGAGAATATCCAAGAGTGGCCCCCGGTGTCTCACTTAATCTTCGTCGATGACACGATCATTTTTGCCATTAATTTAAAGAGCTGCTTGAAGTAGGAATGACCTAAATAAACCCGGATTATAGCTTCCATGAAATAAAGTGATGCGAGCGCACCTGGCGCCGCACCTCCCTCGGGTGGTGGAGGCGTCATCACGTACGCACGTCGCAGGAGACGCGGATGAGCCGTTTAGGCATTTTATTTATTTTATTTTATTTTATTTTAGTCATGGAGGGTTATTTTGGTCTTTCACCACAAATAACCCTCCTCTTTGCTTTTTCTATATATATTAGGTCTAGCCGTCTTTTATGATTATGCTTGTATTGAGAAGAAACTCTCAAGCGTCATTCAGAGGGATTTAGACTTTGTCCGTCCATCAAAGTTGGGAGTTTGTTCTTTTCTCTAATAAAGATCGTTATTTTCCTTCTATTTCTATTTTTCTATAAATTATTTGTGAATTGATCTGGTCGATTCACATCAATTGGTATCAGAGCTCTCTACGAATCCATGGCGCACGGGACGAGGAACACGATCGAGGAGAAGATCCAAGGTCTTCGTGAGGATCTCAATCTCGAGATCGAGGGTTTGAAGGCGGCAATCAAAGATCAAGCGTCCACGCAGGAGGAACTTCAAACCGAGGTACGGAACATGCGGAAGGAGATGGCAACGATTCCGACAATGATGACAATATTGCAAGACATCTCCAAGAAGATGACCGGCGCTGAATCGACGAGCCAACCAGAGGCGGCAGCAGCTCAAACCCTAGGCAGCCGTCTAGGGTTTGCTCCGACAAACCTCGGCGAAACCGAGGATCCCAGCATCACGACCGCCATCGATCACCAGGATCCAGGCGGCCTGGCGCCGGCGGGAGGAGGCTGCTGGCCGGCCGCAAACTCGAGCCAGGGCCGCTGGCCGACCGCCGTCGACCGCCAGGGCCGCTGGCCAGTCACGGCCGACGCCACCCGAAGCCCAGGCGGGTCAGCGTCGGCGGGAGGAGGCCGCTGGCCGGCCGCGGACGCGAGCCAGGGTCGCTGGCCGATCGCCGCAGACCGCCAGGGCCGCTGGCCGGTCACGGCCGACTGCCAGGACTGGAGGAGGTGACGGAGTTCCGTACGTGACCCACCGGCGAGACACAGGCCGGTGGGGAGGAGGTCGAGCCAGAGATGACATACAGCAGGGAGACCTTAGCGCTGACCGTCGGCTTAAGAAGCTGAAGCTACCTACGTTTGACGGTGCGGATCCGAACGATTGGATCTTTCGGGCGGAGCGCTACTTCGAGGTCATGGAGTTGACTGAGGCGGAGGTACTCAGATGCATCGGGATCTACTTCGAGGGCCAGGCCCTGGCGTGGTACCGGTGGAGGTTGGCGAGGACCCCATTCCGCAGCTGGGAGGAGTTGACTGCATACCTTTTGGACCGATTCCAGGAGACAGCCGGGGGAGACTTCTACAAGCAGTGGTCTTCTCTGCGACAGGAGGGAACGGTTCGGAACTTAGTAGCAAGGTTCGAACTGTTATCCGGACGTGTCAGAGGGGTGTCGGATGAGCTGCAGATCGGGATGTTTATGAAGGGCTTGAAGCCCTCCATACGAGCGGAGCTCCGGTTGCAGAGTCCGCAGTGCTTAGAGGATCTGCTCCGCCTGGCTCATAAGGCAGAGGAGAAATTGACAGAGGAGAGACGTCTTAAGGGCGCTTGGAGAGCATCGGGGCAGCACAGTCAGACGGGCCCAGTACTTCCACGACCAGCAGCGGAGGCTCAGGCACCAGTACCACCTAGACCCGCAGGCGGGACATGGGGCTCCATAGTACCGGGGAGGCGCCTGTCGGATGCTGACATGAAGGCGAGAAGAGCAGCTGGCTTGTGCTTCAGATGCGACGAGAGGTTCACTCCCGGTCATCGATGTGCGAGCAAGTTGCTGCAGATCGTGATCTTGCCCGACGAGGAGGATCCGACGGAGGAAGAGGCCGCTATAGCAGCAGATGATGGGGAGGAGCAGGATCATGTGCACCTGGATGTTGCGGAGGTGACCCTCAACTCTGTGGTAGGGTTCACTCCGAACCACACCATGAAGTTGGCGGGAACGTTGGGAGAGCAGACGGTGACGGTGCTGATCGACAGTGGGGCAACCCACAACTTCATCTCTCAGAGACTGGTCGAGCGGCTTGGCCTAGAGTTGAGTACGGCGAAGAAGTTCACGGTGTTGCTGGGCACCGGGAAGATGGAGGAGAGCAAGGGCCTATGTAAGGGGGTGTCTCTCTCACTGCAGGGATATCAGCTGGCGGAAGACTTCTTACCATTGGAGCTGGGCAACGTCGACATCATATTGGGGGTCCAGTGGCTGAAGAAGCTCGGGGAGATGAAGGTGAACTGGAAGCTTCTACGAATAGAGTTCCTGGAGGGAGGCGAGACGGTGGTGCTGAGGGGGGACCCGACTCTCTGTTTCTCGGTAGTGGCCCTCAAGGCCATTACGCGAGCATTGCGGACGGGAGGAGAGGGGTACCTAGTAGAGTTCCAGGGGTTTTCGGTTGAGGGTGAGACAGAGGAAGAGACCCCTGAGGAGGTGAAGGCGGTGTTGGAGCACTACTCTGAGGTATTCCAGAGCCCGCAAGGGCTACCTCCGATCAGAGGGCACGAGCACGCGATAGTACTACGTGGAGAGGGAGCACCGGTGAGCGTGCGTCCCTACAAGTATCCGCATCTGCAGAAGGACGAGATAGAGCGGATGGTGCGGGAGATGCTGCAGGCTGGGGTGATCCAGCCAAGTGTGAGTCCTTTTTCGTCACCGGTGCTTTTGGTGAAGAAGAAGGACGGGAGTTGGAGATTCTGCGTCGATTACCGGACGCTGAACAAGGAGACGGTCGCTGACAAGTTTTCTATTCCGGTGATCGACGAGCTGCTAGACGAGGGAGGTTCTGATTCACTGGATGGGACTACCAGACTGCGACGCGACTTGGGAGGACCATGCGAGATTCCAGACACAGTTTTCGGATTTCCACCTTGAGGACAAGGTGGCTCTTTTAGGGGGAGGTATTGATGCGAGCGCACCTGGCGCCGCACCTTCCTCGGGTGGTGGAGGCGTCATCACGTACGCACGTCGCAAGAGACGCGGATGAGCCGTTTAGGCATTTTATTTATTTTATTTTATTTTAGTCATGGAGGGTTATTTTGGTCTTTCACCACAAATAACCCTCCTCTTTGCTTTTTCTATATATATTAGGTCTAGCCGTCTTTTATGGTTATGCTTGTATTGAGAAGAAACTCTCAAGCGTCATTCAGAGGGATTTAGACTTTGTCCGTCCATCAAAGTTGGGAGTTTGTTCTTTTCTCTAATAAAGATCGTTATTTTCCTTCTATTTCTATTTTTCTATAAATTATTTGTGAATCGATCTGGTCGATTCACATCATAAAGATACAAGTTTCTCTAATATAGGAGAGGAGATTGTTAGAAATATTTGATTTTCTCCTCTAATAATCTACAAAAAATAAACAAAAATTAAAGTTACCGGCCTTCGGGAAAATCGCGCACGAAGTACTGCCCTAAGAGTTAATCCGGGTCTATATGCAGGCTTTTTCGGATGCTCCTAGTAGTAAAACTCTCGTTCTACCGGTATCCCGACGTGGCACACAACTCGGGAAGATTGACCCTAACTTAGCTCTGCCCAAAGCGAGGATACGAAGAACGAAAAGAATTTTCGTAAGACAAGAATTTGGGAGAGATTTTTCTTAGAGATTTTTGTGTGTTAAGAGAGGAGACGAAAGGCTCATTATATAGTGATAAACTTTGTAACCGTTGCTTGAATTAAGGACGTAATAGATGCTGAATAAAGGCATAAAAAATTGTGATTCATTGTATTTGGACAAAATTAATGGTGTCCAACATTCAAAAATTTAAGTAAGAATTAAAGTGGTAAAGGCCAATGAATAGCAAAAGTTTTTAGGGTTTTAACCTGAACCCGAAGAAGGAATCGAATGGGCATTCGCGCTCGCAGATGTGGGCGCGTACCCGCACCTGTTACGTACGTCGAACCGAACCGAACCGGGCCGAGCGGCAGCGACAGCATGCACATGTGGCCCATAGGGCTACCCACACAAATCTTCAATGAAGCAAACAAAAGTGAAGCATTATATGTTATATCAAAGTCTTTGTCACAGCCGATGTGGGACTAAACATTTGTGAGGAGCTTGGTTTTCGAATGAAACAAGAGCAACAATACCAACAATCCCCCCAAAAACCAAGTTTCGAATAAGGAAAGAATATGAGTAGAAAAGATCTGGACAATTATATACTATGCGTAGACGAGATGGACTACAGCTTTGAATTTCACTTAGTGACTATTTTCTTTGTCTGAAGAAGAGCTGATGGACTACGTCTTGAATCAGTCTTCTTGAACCAGATTCATAAAATAACACACATAGTGCTAGAGGTACTTAGGTCTATCGGGTGGCGCGTTAGATTGGCCATGCGCACTTTTTCATATTCATGAGAGTTGTCTAGGATCGGCCTGTCCTATAGTCGCGACCTTTACGACCTCTCATATAGGTAAGTCTTCAAAGGGTTGGTGATTGGAGTTAATCCTGCATAACTGTGTTTGGACCTATTAAGAGTTTTAAAATCCATCCTAACCAAATCACACCGGAACACTGTCATCATAGGGATGGGGTATCCATGTACAACATCGTACAACTTCTTGAGCATTAGTTTAAGAGAATTTAATTTCAGGGTCAGTGTTCCATAATAGTCACATAAGTCTAGCTTGTTCCTACCCATTAAACATGCTTCTTGGGATCTCCAGTCAGACTCGGTTGGGTTGCCACTGCTGGTGACTAACTTATGGGCTTAATTACATCCCACTCGATGATTCTAGGGTTAATTTTCTAGATAAACTCTTCGTCAAGAGTAAACAGACTCTTCGTTAAGAGATCTATAAAGTTCTTTTATGACTTTATAGTCAAGAACTACAATTTTGCTTTTTAGGCTCTTCACATGTCTTGAAATGCAGCTGCAGGTACCTGTTCATCATAGAATTCACAAGATAATACTTTTAGCATAATTTTAAAACAAATGACAGGTACAGAAATATGTAGTATAAAATGTCTGAGCTATACAGCTTCAATATAAGATGTGACTGAAGATAACATTTCAGACTATATAATAGTCTTAGCTATGATAGATTTGTTACACAAACCTCAAGAGATGACAACTCCTCGTATAGTAAAAAAAAATCCATAAATGGATTAGAAGCCATATAAGTTAGTTACCCAGTTTGAATTTGAATGCCTTCTATGACATAAGAGTATCTAATATGATACAATTTATAGTCTAGAATATCTTTCAAAAATATTCTTTCTAATATAGAATAGAATAACTGGTTTGACTGATTTAGTTATTTCCTAAACCAGATTTGGTGACATCATAATTATTTAACAAATGTGTGGTTTCACTAATTGCTGATATAAACCTTTGGATAGTGAGCCAAAACTCGTCTGACTCTATCATCCCTTAAATTAAGATATAATAAATTTCAGCCTAGGCTCTAAGGATTTATCTTTACAAGCCATTTTTACAAAAAAAATGACGGTCTAAAGTACTAGAATAAGTGGTTTTTGCTAATTCACCTTATCAAATATTTAGTTTATCAAGTTTTGATCAACTTGGGTTAGCTGTAGGAGTCGGTTTCCAGCTAGCGAAGGTCCACATGGGGACGATTAAGTACCTTGTCGCTTAGAGCTATTTACGTCCGGTTGACAGAACGGCCCCTTAGATTTATAGGGATTTGCAATATCACTAAATTATTTTTTTTGACTAAATGCTTGAACGTGTCAAGGGCATTATAATAATACAGTTTATATGCACACCAATGCTTGCCTAACATAATCCAAGTATTGTGACAGAACAATGTTATGATTTCTTTGTCTGACTAGAAATTCTAATATTATGATAATATGATCAGATAAGGTTCATACAAACCGACCTAGAAAAAATATCATATACCATCACTTTAATACAATAATATATAATACCATAATCATTTCCAAATGATCAGGACAATACAAAAGATATGTTATTTTCATACATTTTTTAGAGAGAGTTTTATTATTCTCGCTAAACATCCACTAATATCAAAATGATAGAGCAAAGAACTTTGTTTTATGTACCTTCACCCTCAGCATGTTTGAGCATTTTCTAACAAGTCACAATCTATGATGCTTCTGACTTAGAGAAATAACATTACAAGGTTCATGTTAAGAATAAGTGAGTAGAAAAATAAATTTGTATTACCGTTACCGTTAACATTTTGCTTCTTCCCAGAAAGTTGAAAAGTATTTGTAATGATTCTATCTTCGAAAAAATAGAATTTAGTTTGCCTATTACAAGAAAGGTTACTGAAACGATATCGGCCCAAACTTGTTCATTATGACATAACAATGCATTCGCCACAGTAATTTAACAAATAATAGATCAACACAAAAATGTCCAAAATTCAACAAGACAACATTCAGGTCTTTAGGCAATTTCATGAATATAGAGAGATCCAACACTAAATTTGAGTATTTGTGTAAATAGATATATTAGGCTGATGATTCGATCTACAAAAAAGGTACATGTTAGTTTTGCATATCAAATAAGAAATGTAATTTGAACCGATACACAACTTGTTCATTTTGGCACACCAATATATATATTGTTTATGAATTAAAATAATTCAACAATATTTTAATATGAAAACAGAAATTATAGAGATGCTATCAATATGCCAAAATACTAAAAGTCTAACATATATTTTATTTATATAATACAATGAAAGAAAACATCCGGATATATATCAGCATGTGTCAACTTTTTTCGTAAATTAAACAGTTCATATAATAATCACATAACAAATATTAAACAATATAAATACATACATATATTAGCTTTAGGGACTGAAATAAATTCCCTCTGGAGCTGCTCGCCCAATAAAGTGCTGAAGTTAATGTATCAACCAAAATGGCAATGGCATTCATAGAACTTGGTACGATATTACGTATATATATCGCGCCACCAATCTGATACTGCTAAGACTATCCTCTAACATTAATTTGAAGCTCACAATAAGTTATGAGTGCTAGCTAGTCTTCAAAGCTAAATGATCATGATCTAAAGCCCTATGGACAAAGTATGATTGAATATAGATAATTAGACTCTCAAGGAATCATAAGAAAACCGAGCTTTGATGGTTTGATACAACGAATTAGTAATACTTTGTCTCCGTGATCTAGTTTCAAGCAAATGACTGCTTCTAATTAAATTGTAGTTAACAAAGATCAAATATATAGACTATATTCATCATCAGGGATTGAAAGATGCAAAAAAAAATATTGCTTGCTTGTATAGATGCAATGTTAGAGTGGAAAAAGGAAGAAAAACCTAAACATACCGAAACTAACTAATTACTTGTCAATTCAAAATATTTCCTACTAGCATTTCGATGATACAACACCAATTACGGTTCAGATTTGTTAAGTCTCAAAAAATGTATTCAAGGAACAGTTTGCCACTGAAGTCTATATTCATGAAATCAATGAAAAATTCTTTTGTCTAAGTTGCTTATAACAAAAAAAAACTTGAAAATAAATTAGTAATGTTAACATAACAAATGAGTATAAGTCACATAACTTATGCTCTTAAATAAATTTTAGCAGTCGCCATAAGTCTTGATGTTATAAGCACTCAATATCAACATGTTGTTCCTCTCTAAAAATTACTAACGTGTAGTTACATCCATTCAATATGCAAAACAATGACCATTTGACTGGAAAAAAAATTGTTATTAATATGTAGTTATAGCTACATAATTGTCGGGACCTCTGGTGACTTTTGTCATCTAACAAGTAACGGGTTAATTTCACACAAATGGCAGTATTACTTTCGATGCATGTTTTTTTTTACTGGCTTGTCTGCTCCAGCAAATAAATCAATATAGAACACAAAAAGAATAATAGGACTTGTCCATTACCTAATTCTACAATGATTCACCAACTCTAACGAGCGGGCAAAAATAAATAATAATAATCAAGAGAAACAAATCAGATTTAGTAGAAAAAAATAGAAGATTTTTCCGAAGACTGAATTTGTAGAATTATAAATTAAACTTAACGATAACAAATATATATCAGAAAACATCATAATGATATATGACATTGTCATATCAATTTTGTAACAGGATATCAACTATATATTAGAAAAGCCTAGCTTTCCACCTACAAATAGACAATCATTTCCTATGAGTATGTTGCAGTAATGCATAATAACAAAAACATACTTAAAACACACGCCTATGCTAGAATAGAAGTTTTTATACCTGAATGTCAACATACTGAAAATAGAAGTTTCTTATGCCTAACACATTGACACTCGAGGACAAAGCCCACAACTGCATATATTGGCACATAAATATATATACAAATATACAATTGGAATGCTCAGAACAAATCAAGTCATTGGCACAAATCTAGACTATTAGTAGTAGTCTAAACTATTACTACTACTGCTAAGGCCGCGTAACATAATAGAAACATAAGATAAATTTGAAAACACTAAGCAACATAGCTTTAAAATTTTTCTTATATGTGTATTTTCCATTACACACGAATCTCTAGAATTATAGATATATCAATGATAATAAAATTAAAATCTCGATTAACTCTTAGATTGTTAGAAATATTTGATTTTCTCCTTTAATAATCTGCAAACAAAATAAACAAAAATTAAAGTTATCGGCCTCCGAGGAAATCGCGCACGAAGCACTGTCCTAAGAGTTAATTCGGGTCTATGTACAGACTTTTTCGGATGCTCCTAGTGGTAAAATTTTCGCTCTACCGGTATCCTGTCGTCGCACACAACTCGGAAAGATTGACCCTGACTTAGCTCTGTCTAGGGCGAGGATACGAAGAACAAAAATAATTTCCTTAAGACAAGAATTTGGAAGAGATTTTTCTTAGAGATTTTTGTGTGTTAAGAGAGGAGACGAAAGGCTCATTATATAGGCATAAACTTTGTAACTGTTGTTTGAATGAAGGACGTAATAGATGCTGAATAAAGGCATATAAAAAATGTGGTTCAATGTATTTGGACAAAATTAATGGTGTCCAACATTCAAAAATCTAAGTAGGAATTAAAGTGGTCAAAGGCCCATGAATAACAAAAGCTTTTAGGATTTTAATCTGAACCCAAAGAAGGAATCGATTCGGCATTCGGCGCCCGCAGATGTGGGCGCGTATCCGCACCCGTTACGTGCGCCGAACCGAACCGGGCCCGGGCCGAGCGGCAGCGGCGGCGGCACGCGCATGTGGCCCATAGGGCTACCCACACAAGCCTTCATTGAAGCAAATAAAAGTGAAGCATTATATGCTCTATCAAAGTCTTCGTCACAACCGATGTGGGACTAAACATTTGTGAAGAGCTTGGTTTTTGAATGAAACAAGAGCAACAACACCAACAGAGATGACCCTAGTCAAAACTGGATGGAAAATAAGTTCACTTGTGGAAGTTGGAGGTGGTGTCAATTGAGGATAAGATGAGACAAAGTAGTTTGAGATTGTTTGGGCATGTGCAACGGGGACAAATAGATGCACCGGTTAGGTAGAATGATAAGATATTAATTTAAGCAGCTGCTTGAAATAGGAATGACGTAAACGAACTCGGATGGTAGCTTCTATGAAATAGAGATACAAGTTTGTTTAATATTAGAAAGGAGATGACCCTAATCAAAGCTGGATGGAAAATAAGTTTCATGTACATGACCCCAAAATTGCAAGAAAGACTATTATTGGTGTTTCCCAGTAATGTGTTCTATGTGGACTTCATTTCAGCATTTTTCTTCAGCACTGAGGTCTTTACAAAACTGTTCATGGGAGTTAATATAAACTTGAATCTTGTTCGTACAGATTGGCTGTTTTCCCAAACTTGAAGAAGGATGCAACATCACTTGCTGGGAAGCTTATTCAGCCTATTCTTCACCTATTAAATGAGAATGGAACGGAGTCAGTATGGGTCAGTTTCACTTGTTTCCGTAATGGTGTTATTCTTATGTTACATGAACTTCTGAATACGAGTTGAGATATTTATATTTTATCTGTGCAGGAAGGAGCTATAAACTTATTATGCACCCTGATAACCTTGTTTCCGTCTTCTATGCTACGTCACTATGATAGTGTAAGCGTACTAATTTGTTTCATGATTGAGGGTCATCTTTTTAGCTGTAATATGTATCAGTTTGCATTTATCTATATGATATCATGAGTTTTAAAAGTAAATGAAACGTAAGTTACAGTGATTAGATGTTATATTGATATAAAAGTAGTATGTTGCCATGTTCATTAATTTCCTTACTCTTTCTTAAGGAAACAAAAGTATAGTTTCTGGAGTAAAGTCTTCATCATATGTGAAAGCAATCTAGTGCTGGTTGGGTCTGTGCAGAAGAACCTTCTTGTCTATGATTTTTTATTATTTATTATTAGAATTTTTTGGAAAATTGTCTATGATTTCTTCCAGTCAGTCCTCACATAATATTCTTGCAAACTGAATCAAACATAACATAGAAAAAAGTGATCTTCATATTGGATGTCAAAACAGTCGATTCATAGCAAGATTAGAGTAAGAGAACCCTGATTCACTGAGTAGACAGTACAACAATAAACATTTCCTGCCTAATAGTTTGATGACAGCTGCCAGAGTCGAGCAGTCTACACTTGGCCAGGCTGATAGGGATTGAGAGGTTGGAGAGAACTGGGAAATGGAGTTGGGGTGGCATGGTCTAGTATCAATTTCACCTCCAAGAATGTTATAGGAAGTGATTAGTGACACTAGTGACTTGGATCTAGTTGAAAAATACTCAGAGAAGTAGGATTGGTTGTATTTTCACTTTGCAAAACAACAAATATAAATAATATGCAACACCTTCCACATGCTGAAATGTCTTAAAACTGCAAAAACTTGAAAATATCTCCGAATCTGCTTTCATCTTTGCACTCATATAATTTCCATGGTTAAAACTAGCTAAAATGCTAACTTGGTATACTTGGTGTATTGTAGATTGAAACAGTCATTGTTTCAAGAATCATGTCAGCAAAATGCTCTGGAGATATGTCTAAGGTGAGTAGATATTTGTTTTTGATGAAATATTTTCACTTTTGTAAATGTGAAAAAAAAAACTCAGGTTGCTAGACGTGGTTGTTTTTTCAACTTCATTCCTGTGTTGATCTGATTTGTCCTACCTATGTTATAGAAGTTTGCGTATTGTTTAGCATTGCTGCCCAAAGTGAGAGGTGATGAAGATAGCTGGTTCTTATTGATGCAAAAGATTCTAATATCAATAAATATGCATATAGATGATGCATTCCAAGGATTAGAAGGTAACCAGTGGTTATATTAATTATTGTTTTCCTGGAACTGGGAACTAATTTCTTGTTTAACTTGTTGGAGAAGCTACTGCCCCTCAGCATATGAGATTGTTAGTTCCGCCAGGAAAAGAACCCCCTCCTCCTTTGGGAGGTCATTTAATGCCGGAGCCATCTGAACAAGCAACAACAAAGCTTCGAGAATTGTTAGTACCGAGAGTGTCAACTCTGATGCATTGCTGCTGTATAATGCTCACCAACCCTTATCCTGTCCAGGTAGAGTGTAGCCTTTATTATTCACTATTATTGTTATTTATATATTTTTATCCATTGTAGCATGTGAATATTTGGGGATACAATCTCCGGTAGCCATCTAATATACCTGTTCTATCTTGCTACTGTTTGAAAGGTGACTGTTCCCATCCACCTCTTGCTAGCTTTAGTTGGGAGAGTACTTCGAGTGGATGGTTCTTTGCATGGATCCTTGTTACAATTTACTACTGCCATGCATCAAGAACTTCTCTGTGCTGAGCTTCCAGTTTTCCATATGGACAGCTTGGATCTTCTGATAGCAGTTATCAAGGGAGTACGGAGGTGAGGATTTGTATTATGTTAATATTCGTAGGAGCAACCCAGGCCCTGAAAACTTTGTTATCAGTTTATATATGCTATGCTCACAGCTTCCTGATTAATATAGTTAATTATTTTGTGCACCAGATGCTTCATACCCTCATCTCCTATGGCAGTCTTAAGATCTGGTTTTGTATCATTTTTTTTGTTCCGTTGCCGACCTCATTCTGATGGGAGAAGGCTTGTATGGTGATGATGACTTTTTTTTGTTGTTGTACAAGCTCATATGCTTTGCACACAAACTACCTACTCAATCTCTTATATAACTTCTTTTGGATGCACCACATGCACTTCAACGGCTTCTCTTCTATGGTTCTACCAAACTTTAGATATGTTTTATTATTTTCTTTTCTTCATCCTATAAGCTATCAAATTTCTAGAACCCCTGGTATGTTTTATATTTTCTCGTTTTTGGATTTGGATAATAAACTCTTCCTTATTCTCAACCATCCCTTCAAGTTTATGGTTGAAATATATACCTTTATGAACATATGACATGTACATAGATTTTTAAGTTTATTTGAAGTCATTCTCTAGCCTGCAGTGCCATGTGTACCTTTGTGCACTCTTGTGCACTCGCCACGAAGTAGCATTTGCAATTTTTCCAAAGTTTCCCATATAGTTTGACTATTGCATATGTACTATTGTAAAGCTAAAATTTGGACTTGTCTATTCATTTTACATGTGAAGCTTTTTGATAATGGACTGCATGTGCCTAAGCATCTAGTTTATATAATTGAAATAGTAGGGAAAGTTTGTGTTTTTTATTCTTGATACACATGATCTTTTTCCTGCAGCCAGTTCCTACCACATGCTGCCAATGTTGCACGGCTGCTAACAGATTATTTGAGGAGAGCAGCCTTGCCGTCAATAAGGATTAAAGTTTATTCCATCATGCATATTTTACTGATCTCCATGGGCGTAGGTATGCAGTAGTTTGTGAAGTTTTTCTTGACATCTTATTATTTGTATCCCTGCGTCTATACCTAAGTGCAGGAGTTCTTTGGTAAAAGTTTTTAATTCTTAAAATAAGCTATCATCGATACTTGATTATTAAGATGCCATCTCTTTTCATTTGAGAGAGGCTTAGTCTTGATATTCAAAGCAGAGAATAGCATAATATTTGAGTCAAGTGACTTATCCTCTAGCCTTTCGGAGCTCTAAAAGCATTGTACATATTGAACCAAGGAAGACTGCTAACAGGTTAGGGGATTACAAGATTCAATGTTTTTAGATTGGTTAATTTGGGGTTCTCATAGGTCACAGTTTGTTTTGACTTGTAGGGAGAGGACACAGATTAGTGGTTTTAGTTTCTTCAGTTTGTTGCACAGTTTTTTTTTGCTGTCTGAATGCTTATTTTTCTTAGGACTTAGATTTTGAGTGTATTCCGAAGTATATTATAAATTGTTTAAGTTGGTGTACTCATAACGGTATTATTGAAGTTGTTTCACAGATTTATCAGAAGCTTCCATGCTACTTGAGCCACTAGACTATCCAAAAATTACACAATTTACAGTATAGTTTGTAATACTCTCAAACTTGCAAGTCTTAGATAAACATGCATTAAGTGGCATCCTTATTATTCTTTTCCTGAGATGCATAGTTTTTTGCTGTCTGAATGCCTTTTTTTCTTAAGAATTGCATATTTGAGTGTATTACGAATTATATTATAAATTGTTTAATTTGGTGTACTCATAAATGCATTATTGAAGTTATTTCACAGATTTACGAGAAGCTTCCATGCTACATGAGCCACTAGACTATCCAAAAATTACACAATTTACAGTATAGTTTGTAATACTCTCAAACTTGCAAGTCTTAGATAAACATGCATTAAGTTGCATCCTTATTATTCTTTTCCTGAGATGTATGTTTATGCTCTCCACCTTGGATTCTAGGTGTACAAGAAGTCACCTGCCATCTGTCTTCTGCTATGAAACCCCTTAACCTCTATCTACCCGCCATATGCATTCTGGAACCTTGATGTTTACTAAGCTAAAATTTTGATATGTATCTTTGTCTCGACACCTGTTTAGCAGTGTATGAATTTTGATGGGCTTTAGTTTTGATTTGAACTTGTTGTATATCTAGATTTTATGTTATAGGTTCAAATGGAAAAAATCAACTGTCTTCAGGGGTGTAGAATAAATTTATATTTGGTTAGTTTCAGATTCAGTCTTGTAGGTCCTATATGATTTTATTATATGTTCACCTAAAAATTGACTCTAGTCTGGTGATGTCAGCTGTTGGCATTTCATAATTAACTTCAAGCAAAATAACATCTTAGAGCCAATTAAAAAAAGGTTATATCACTCTGGATTGTGTCTTTTCATGTGTATAAGTTAATTCTTTGGAAATCCGTCAGCATTCACAAGAGACACATCTTGTTCTTCTTTATACCAATTGACTAGTAGTCTCTAATGGGAGTTTTTAGCCACTTTTCCTAATTACTTTTTCCAGTATCATGAAGGATATATTTTTTTTTATGTTGTGGGCATTCCTACTATTCTTTATTTTGAATGAAATAGCTCTCTCTTTCTCTAACCCTACCCCCAATCAGGTTTGAAGTGCTACTAATTTGTACGGTTGAATCTTGATCAGGAATGGCTCTGTACCTTGCTCAAGACATAATCAACAATGCTTCTGTTGACCTTAATGATTGTCCTGGGAGCGGTTCATTTTCTTCCCGTATGTGCTCATCAAGATTAGCAAGTGAAGTGTCGGTGCAAACTTCCCGTAGGAAAAGAAAGCATGTTTCTGGATGGCCAATGGAACAACCAGACAGCACTGATGCTGGAGTTGATTCACTCAACAGAAATATGCTAACTCCTCTTTCAGTTAAAATAGCTGCTCTTAGAGCACTGGAAGCTCTTTTGACTGTGGTACGTATTGTGTTTTCCTTGTCTCAAGTAGCTGAAGTTAAAAGGCTGTGTGGGAGTGGAGCATCCATGTCATGAAGAATCTCTATCAAACCCTTATAAATAGTTGCTTGAATTAATTCTTGGGAAATTTATTATTTCTTGTAACTTATAAAAACTCTTCACAGACGGAGAACATGATGAAAGTTTCACTTGTGATTCTGGAATCTGTCATACAAATATTTACTACTGAAGAATAGTTGCCATTCTCATGCAAAACAGAATCTAGCTATGGAGATAATTCACATTTGGTTGGGACAACCAATATTAGAGAGAGTGACATTTTAAATCAATTTTGGAAGATATAACTTTGTATTTTAGCATTGTAATGTCTCTGGTAAAACTAATTAGGTCTTTGTTTCTCCGCTCCTACAAGTGGCATTGAAGAAGATCCTTGATTTGGTCATGAGTAGTTTCGATCTTATTCCTTCCATTAGCAACCAACTTTTGCTTATGGAAATAGGTCCCATTGCAAACTTCACTGTCATCTGCTTATGGATGGTAAGTTCTTAGCATATTACTGAGTCCTTTCTTACCATTGTCTGATAATCACATGCACTAGATAGTTGGTGACTCTTCGGATTTCTTGAAAAGGTGACAGATACTCTTCTCGACTTTATATACTTTCACCATGAGTGATATATCCTTTCACCATGAGTCATTGATTGTTATAGTTTACATCTGTCCTAGTACACTAGATAGTTGGTGACTTTTAAGAGACTTGAATTTTGGAGACCGTCAACATGTGTCTATCAGTGTTCTAAATTGCGGCCTAGGCAGCCTCCGGCCACACCGGAAACCCCCTAGGCGGCCAGCCTAGGCTCTAGGTAGCCATAGGCGGCGCCTAGGCGGTTCGAAAATTCAAATTTAAAAAAAAAAAATCAAAAACTTCAGATTTAAAAGTTCAAATTTCTCAATTTTGAAATTTCAAATATGAAATTTCAGAAAAAAAAATTCAAAATTCAAAATAGCATACTTACCTGCGGCTGCTTCTTCTTGCTGCTGCTGCTGCTGCTGCTGCAGCAGCTGCTTCTGCTTCTTGCTGCTGCTGCTGTGACTGCTTCTGCTGCTGCTTCTTCTTCTTGCTGCTGCTGCAGCAGCTGCTTCTTGCTGCTGCTGCTGCTGCTGCTGCTTGTTCTTGCTGCTGCTGCTTCAGCTGAGAGGAGAGGGGAGGAGAGGGAGGAGAGGAGGAGAGGAGAGGGAGGAGAGGTGGAGAGGGAGTCTAAGAGAAGAGGTGGAGGAAAGGGCTAAAAAAAAGGTGTGTTATAAAGAAATTATAACCTCTGTTATACTGAGACCAGGACTCGAACATACACCCACCCCCAAAGTGTCCTATTTATGCATAAAGCTTCTAGCCAGGTATTCAAACTTGGTTTTGTGTTTGTATTAAACATATACATACCTATATATGAAAGTAAACAGCATACATAAAAATAAAATAAACAGTTCGACGCCTAGGCGCTAGGCGCCCCTTTGGCGCACCGAACCCGCCTAGCGAAATTTATAACATTGGTGTCTATGATGCCAGGATAGCATTAATTGGAAACTGAATTTCATTGGTAAAATACTTGAACTGATACAAAATACACTGGATATTTAGCTCTCCTCAATCAGTGTAGTTATACATATTATTTCCTCTGCTAATTTTTCTCTGTTAGTTTTGCAACTATTTTTCTTGAGACCATGATGTTATTTCCATCCTTTGATGCCTGTTATGGCTTATGACCCTTTGGATTCTTGAAGACGTGAAACTTACTCTACTTGATTTGATTACTTTCACCATGAGTGATAAATAACAATTAGTGATGCTCACAGTTCACATTTATTGTGAATAGCTCCACTTGAACTTACATGTCTGGAGGTTCTCTGATACACTTGATGATTGCATTTTTACATGACCATTAAATTATTACGTGGATTTCTTGAAGACATGATACATATTCTAGTATTCTACTTGGCTTGATATACTTTCACCATGAGTGATTGATTACTCATAGTTTGGGGATTTCTCTTGATTAACTTTTTTAAATGTCAATCGTTAGTTATTACTCTTATTATTTGGAGTTAATCTCATCAATCACCTGCATGATTGCATCCTTGGTTTGTCAAAATCCACACATTTTATCGGCATAAAATCTAATGATGCACAACGTTTTTGGAATTTTCATAGGGTGGTTCCTTGAGATCTGAGAGTTGGCGGTCTAATGTGGATCACCTTTTGATAACTGTGGCAACAAATGCTTGTGATGCGGGGTGGGGCATTGAGGGGAAGTGCCTCAATTTAATTGAGGGGCCACCTTTATTGCAAGGTGATTTCCAGCTTGCAGCATTAGAAGCACTATTAGCATCACTTCTTTCCCCATCCCATATGCGGCCTCCATATCTGGCACAAGGTCTTGAACTTTTTCGCAGAGGTATAACACCTGAACATTTAACCAAACTACAGATATCATTATGCTTCTTGAAATACGAGAAACGTCAAAAAGTGAGAAACATCAAAGAGTTGTTTTATTGTTCTTTTCTCCTGAAGTTTGACACCTAGTTATCCAAACATTTCATATTGGGTTTCTTGACATTTGGACATACTGATTTCCATCTTTTTTTCATCTCCAAAACATGGTGTGATATCAACAGTCCATTTTCTGGTCCTTTGATGTATTAATGTAATATGTAAAGTAGCACCGCACAATAATATAAGTCAAATATAGCATTTCCTGAAGTAATTGTCTGATGTCTGTTGAAATTAAGCTGACGGATGAGTTTGTAGATGCATGCTAGCCAGGTCCAGCCCTGGCCCAGGGCAGGCAGGGCGATGGCCCAGGGCCCAAAATTTAAGGGACACAAACATAAACGTATCTAGAATAGAAGTAGAATGTACTATGGGCCAACTTTAACTCAAAAGGGTTGTGGTGTAGTGGTTATCATGTAAGGCTTACTCATTAGAGGTCTTTAGTTCAGATCTTGGTGGCAACAATTTTTTTGTTATATTTAATTTTCTTTTCCACATTATGTATGGGGGGGCCATTTTGGAAGTTCGCCTCAGGCCCCCATGAGCTCAGGGCCGGCCTTGATGCCGCCAGCTTTTATAGCTTCAAGAAATGTGTGTCAACTATAAACATGCCAACCGTCTTAATGTTAAATATTTATAGATGTTTATCTTGCATGGATACAAAGACCACAACATGATATGGTTATGATGACAATTATGGTATATATGTGAGATGCAATAATACAAATTTTACATATTCCTTAGTTTATTTATGTTAAATATAAACAAAAACTAATAAACAAAGGTTTCAAACATAATATCTAATTTGTATGATTAGAACAAACTGCAGATGTTATGGGCTTTGTCATGTGAGGAAACAAATATCCTCTTAATAGAAAATACTGAAATATGATAAAAGTATATTCATACTCTGCATCTTCCCAGCATTATTTTGTTTCTTCACTAGCATTATTATGTTTTATTATTCTTTAACTCATTGATACACCTTAGATACGTTAACTAGTGATTTAATTCTATATAGATTAGAAAGCACTGACATATCCTTGAAGTATCAGTGGCCAAGTATCCGATACGATGGGTAAGGGCACATCACCCCAGCTGAAGTATCTGTGTGACATAGTTTGACACTCGGATATGATTAATAAAATCTGGCTTTTCCGTTGCAACAGGTCCAACTATGAACTTACAATGGTGCAACATCGACGCAAACACCAGTCTAGTCAATGTTTCCTTCACAAAGTCTGACTTACTTTTTTGTGTGGAATAGGATTCTGTAGGTAATATCAAGTTTTATGCCCCCAGTAGAATAGTGATTTAACATCCCACATTGCATAATGCATTTTCATGGTCAATCATTTCTGAATATGATCTTAAGTCGTGCCTGTTTCCATATACTAAGTACCAAAATATTAGTCATCCCAAATTGAATGCTGCAGTATCTGATTATTTCAATATGTGAACTTACGAACATTACGGATTTTCAAAAAGAATTCCCAAAAGTCTACGAAAAAAGTTCAAGGAGTTCAATACCTTTTTCACGTGACCTATTTGTGGCCATAAATTGGTTTTAGGAAATTAGACATCCTAAGGATATACAGTAAAGGTATAAACCTGTACTTTTTTTCTCTTGGGGGGGGGGGGGGGGGGGTGTAGGGGGCTCCTGATTTTTCAGTTTCATGTAGTATAGTTTTGTTATATGTATGTTCTTTAAAAATTAAATAACTTGGAGGTCTTAAGTTCTTTTTAGCCACATTGTGCCTTCTAAATAGTTATTTTTTAAACTTATTGATTAACTTGACACAGATTACTAATATCAGTTTCCAGTTAGTGGTGTTTGGAACTATGCTTACTAATGTGTGTGATAATTTAAATGGGTTGGCAAGTCTATCTACTTGTTTCTTTGTTTTGTTATTGGTAGGAGCTAATACTTGTCACTCCAAGTACTAGCCACTAGGTATGTAAATACCATATGGTGATGTTTGAATAAATGCCAAGGTATTAGCATATCTATTATGCAAATAAAGAGGGAATTAATACTTTTTAGCTTTACCTGTTGGCACTCTAGAATTTGACACAAACATTTCCTGCCACCTCAGTATTCCTTCAAATACTTAGCAATGTTTCCTGAAACTTGCTATCATGTTAGATTGAGATATACATGATGACTCTTCTCCCCGAAATGTTTTCCAGGAAAGCAAGAAACTGGAACAAGAGTTGCTGCTTTCTGTGCTCATGCTCTCCTTGCTTTGGAAGTACTGATCCATCCCCGTGCCCTTCCACTTGTGGATGCCCCAGTTGCTAACAGCTCCGCCAATGATGAAGGCTTCAAGCAAGGACATCAGAAATTTAACATACCCTCATTCTTACTAGACGTTCCACTATTTATCGATGACTATGAAAATGATGATGACCTGGAGGAAACTGCATTAAATGGTCTCAGAATAAAGAGTGATATGGAAAATACTGAGCAATTGTTAGAGGGGTATAATAAAGCAGCAGCAGTAGAGAAGGATGTTGTTAAAGCAGTAAGAGGAGATGATATTGTCGAAGGGAGGCAAAATCAAATACACAGTTCTGATGTTGAGATGACATGCACTGCTGGAGAAGAGAATGTTGAACCTAATAAAGAGCCAAGTACAAATGACATGGTTGATGTCAGAAAGACGGATGTATCCGTCGGAAGTGGTTCAGATCTCAACAGAGACTATGGTGCAACAACAGATCTTGTTCCTGCTCTGTTTTCCAGGGATGATATGGAACCCGTTAAAGGTCATGTAGTTTCAAGCAGTTCCTCTGCCAAAGTTGTGTCAAATGGCTTTGAGAGCTTAGTTGCATCAGAGAAGGAGAGGATGCCATCTTATGATTCGGACTCGACCTCAGGTTCTCTACCCTCCATTGTTGATGTGGATCCAGATTCAGACCCAGATTTTGATTGAATGGTTTATTAGATGTTTTGTTAATGACTTAGTTTTCTCAGTTGCGGCCAAAGTTGTCAAATGACTTAGTCAACCATTGAAATGCCTCATGTAAATTAGCCAATTTAACTAAAGGGCTAAACAAGCTAATAGTCTCTTTTTTTCCTTCGATATTTCTTGTTTGTTAGGTCTCTTTTTTCCTTCGATATTTCTTGCTTGTTAGGAGCTGGAAGCCTGGAAACCAGAGTGCAGTAGTTGTTGATCTTTGCCTTTGCATTTATGTATTGTTCTTTGGTAGCAATTGTATTGGTGGCCCTTTATAATGTGGTCCATGGGTCAGTATTTACTTTGAAATTTTGTTGATCGAAATTTTGACATTTCTTTGATTTGTGATTTTTTGCTGGAGAGTTGTCCAGTAGCTCGTAGGATCTTCTGTTTTTTCAGTACACACCCGAAATTCATCAAGTTTGGACCTAAGAAATGTAACATTGCGTCTACTAATGTCTATGCACTAGTGAGCAACCAATTTAAGAGCAGATTCTGTGTGACAAGGAGCTCTTATTTGCAGACAGCATCTCCCACATTGTTTTGTGCTTATGGTCCATACAGCAGCAAGTACCCAGTGCCAAATATACAGACCTTTAGTATTTTGTGGAGAGCCACGGTACTTAATCTTTGATATAGAAAACACTACTACCCAACCAGAACAGATAATAAAAGCACTTGCAGTTTTAGAGAACGCGACGTCAATATATACTAGAGCAGTAAAAGGTCTAATTATCCACTAGTCCGACCAGACAAGTAAATAAAACCACCAACAAATGACAATTTTTTTTTTTACTGTCATTAATGTATAATTGCAGCAAAAGGACCAATCATTGACACAAGTAATGCAGATAATGTCTTTTCTTAGCATTACATCCGGCCAACAGGTAAGACGATGACTGGTGACACTTGTTATTGAACAGGTGTTCAGAACAAATGGTTTAAATGTCTGCCATTACAGTTATTTTCTTTTCTTCTGTACACAGGACACTGAGGTCTGCTAAGACTAACCCTAGTATGCAAATGGAAAACCTGTGCTGGTTTCCTACGCATCATCACTTTCATTGTCTGTCGATCTGCTTACAAGATCTTGAGCTTGCGGAAGAGGGGAATTTACTGCATCAGTTGAATACAGAATTTTCTGGATCGCTCTCGTCATCTGCCACAGAGAAAGAGAACATAAATAAAGAGGGACTTGTGCAATTGTAAAGTTAGATACTTTGGCTAAATTTTCATTGCAAAATGAAACGTTGGGGCAGGTATTATAGCAGAAAGTAGAGAGTTAGAAAGGGGATATGCTTTGTAACACAATTTGATTTTCTGCATCAAGTAGGTTCTAAATTCTTATGCAAGATATCATTCACTCAACATATTCAAAAAAGACCCGAGGATGATTTGACTAAAGGAAAGAAAAATTGCATAGAACAGACCAATACAGCAACAAACTAACACATGATCCATGTTCAGCAATACGTGCTCTTTAACTATGCTACATGTTTACATGACCATCTTAGCTTTTGCACCAGTTTAAAGTTTTGGACAACATTAAAGATAAAGGCACCAGCTGACAGGGTGGATAATTAACTCCGATAAAACAAGGACAACTACTTTAGGCAGAGAAGACTCAAAAGAATGAGGCCTGCGCTGAAGAATCACATAAAAACAACTAAGCTAACATCGGCGGGCATTGTAGAAAGCATTACAAAGCTAAAAGTGGCAAGCAAGGCGGTCCAGATCTTACAAGATGAAGCCAAACAAGATAATAGTTCAAATGGTAATATAAAAGTCTAAAATCAATTGATGTCGAAATGAAGCATTAAGCATTTAAGAGTATGTTGTTGTAGGATTTGGTACGTATTCCTTAGTAGACACAACGATATATATACAAACATAGGCAAACCTTAACCGAATCAAAGCGTGTTGGTTAAGCCTATGATAGTACCCTTTCAAGGTACCAAAGTATCAAAGCGTGTTGGTTAAGCCTATGATAGTACCCTTTCAGGTACCAAAGTGAACTGTGTCCCAGGTAAGTAGAGCTGGAAATCGTTTCCAAGAGTAGAAACATACAAGTACCGAACATCCCTTGCTTCCAACACTTTTCGTTCCCGCATCTAGTTTTATTAGGTGCAGTATATCTAGAAAGAGATGGCCAGACAAGACTTTACTAAACTTCCAACCAATGAAGCATTGGAACTCCATCCATGAAGGCAAAACTTAAACTACATAGTTTTTTGACTAAAAAATTATTCAATGACATAAAAAATATAGAATCTTAATTTTACTCTTATGAAGTCATGAAGATGCATTATATATATATATATATATATATATATATATATATATATATATATATACAAACCATACCCGTACCATGGATCTTTAGAAATTGCCGTATTGACGTACGCACCGTACCGAGTACTAATACCGGTATCTATGCTTCATAGTTTCCAACTCGTGGTGCTACAGCAACCAGTAACTTGATGGAGACATAACTGGTACAGTCGTATTGGATTAATCAAAATTACCTTCTACAGGCCTTATCTTTGTCTAGTCTCTTTATAGTCTAGGGGAACTTGGAGGGTACTCCGCTATGTTGTGAAAAGCACGCTTAAGCGGCGCTTAAGCGAAAACTGGAACTTGGGCGCCTCGCTTAGGAAAATCTCGCCCCAGAAAAGCGATCGTCGCTTAGGCGCGCTTAGGCGACGCTTAATAGCGCCTCGCCTAGTATTAGGCGCTGGAAAAAGCGTGGTTCAAAAAAAACGAAAAAAAACTGACCCTAAAAAATAGTAACTTTGGAGAGTTTAGCTTTTATGTTTGATAGTATTTTGATGACTACGTAGTATGTATGCATTGTGTGGCTTGTTGACTATTTTGACCATGGTATTTTGATGTCTTCGTATTTTGATTCTAGTATTTATATTGTTACTTTGTTTGATTGATAATTGGTATTGTTATTCATGCATATACTAGTAGTATTGTATGAAAAAATATTGAAATTTATGTGTATATAGAGTATTTTACATGTACGAGGCTCCATGGGTAAAAATGGGTGAAGTGCTAACTAAGCATCGCTTAGGCGCGCTTAAGCGAGGCGCCAGCTTCGTCGCCTCGCCTCGCCTCGCCTCATGCTTAATATAATATAGGTACTCCGCTGCATGAGGTTAAATTGCAATATGAAAAATAGGTCTACCTACATGCCAACTAACCACCTAGGTCTTTTGGCACTATGGTTAAAGTTAGGCCGACACTCAGTCATAGAACTTTATCAAATCTTGTATGAAGCTTTCTTATGCTCCATAGCCTACCCTATTTTGTTAGGAGAAGGCTTGGATAATGATGATGATCTAAAAATGTCGTCATATCCAACCTATGAGTCCGTTAAGACATGGCTCACGCATGGATCGCATGTGCATATCATCACTTGACCCATTTGCCAAAATGGTTAGCTCGGATATATACAGCTAACCCGGTGTAGTCAAATATATACAACCAAGCTCTTATCTGAATCTTGGAGTTTCATAATCTACCCTACTCAAAATTGCGACACCCTAGTCGCATTATGTGCAAATGACCAAGTCTCACCCTAGTGGGTCCCAACCAAATCCATAAGTAGCTCTGATACAATTTCCCATGTCCTAGCCTAGAGGATTGTTAGGACATGGCTCATGCATGAGCCTCGTGTGCATCATCAGTTGATCAACCAGCCAAAATAGTTAATACATATGCACACATGAACCAATCAAATTCTCGTCTCATATCTCATGTGAGACTAAAACTAAATATTCGGATTTGACAATCAACCCAACCTATACAAATGATATCATCACAATGGTACCTGAACTCACTAAGTACTCTAAAATACCATTTGTTCAGCCCCAATGCACGGGTCTAGTAGGCTATGACTTATGCATGGATCTTTATGAATCACGTAGCCCAGTAACCAAATTGCCTGTATGTACAAATAAGAACCAAATACTCATATACAAACCAATCAAACTCTGTATCTCCTATCTGTATGGGAATAGGACTGAAGCATGTTATATATATACATATATATATATATATATATATATATATATATAGAGAGAGAGAGAGAGAGAGAGAGAACCAATGACCGCTAGGCCAAGTGGCTAGTGTGGAGGCATGTAGCCCGGGATGGCAGAGTTCGATTCCCAGTGGGAGAGTTCTTAGATACTAATTACCTATATATATACACTAATAACCTATATATATATATATATATATATATATATATATATATTCCAGTTATTTGGGTTCTCTATTTATAGTATTGAACACTTGGACTGAAAAGCGAAATAAAATACCTAAGAGAAGTGTAGGCCAAAAGACTAATTTATTAATAAACTACATTTACTTCCGCAGGCAATTTATGGACACCATTCCATTGACACAACAGCTGGCGGATGCCCTAAAACAAGCATGAATAACAGCCAAAATATGTTTAATAGTTAATTGTTCACTCGCATAGTGCGTCCATTGTATCTTTTAAATTGACAATCTCCGCTATCGAATCCTCAATGTGAACTAAGTTTCAGAAAACTTGTATTATTTTAATATCAAACCTTGTTGTCAAAATCGTAAGATCCGGTACGATCCGACCCCCAAAAAACTTGTATTCTTTTAATATCCATCCTTGTTGTCAGAATCGTAACATCCCGATTGTATGATCTGACCCGATTCGACGGCCCCGCAATCCAGATCCCAATAATGGATCGACCTGGCCTTGGATCAGACCCTTATCATTCGATCCACTCGTATCCAGGTCAGATCGTCCGATCCAAATCCGCAGACCCTGACCTAGTTCAACCCACTTTTTTAATTATTTTTTTGAAAGTTGAAGGACGTTTCGGTACTTTTATGCTTATATATATATAATTTTCTCTGTCCTCTTCATATATCATTAGATCTATAATCTGTTAGATCAAATATTTATATTTTCATCGTCTCTTTCTCTTCTTCTAAAATATTCATTTGCTGCAATGTAGTACGTATTTGAAGTAATTTTTAATTTGTGCTCTCTTTCCTCCTCTCTGGTTTTGGATCAAATATTTCTATTTTTAAATTGCTCTTTCTCTTTGGTTTTGAAAAATGGAAAAGAAAAAAATGTGATATAGGAGCATTGTTTGATCATTGACAAGGATCGAAAACATATAAAATGCAAATATCATGGCTCTAAATATTGGGGATGTGTATTCCGCATGAAGTACCACCTAGCCCGAACGAAGAAGAATGTGGACCTTCTTACTTTCAATGACGATAAGAACAAGCAAAGAATGGAGAAGTACTTTGATACCTGGATGCTGAATTACTTCGGTGGTGCAAGCGGTGGAAGTGTCGGTAGAAGTAGAAGTAAAGAAAAGGAAAAGGAACTCGATGTTGCCACGGAGGGGGTGGACAAGAGAGGATGATGCAAGCCACGTTAAAGCAAGTTTGGAGGTAGGAGATAGGGATATGATTTATCAAGCAATTTCTAGGTTCTTTTATGTTTATGCTCTTCTCTCGTGTAGAGTCTTTATCTATATGTTCTGTTGGAGGGAGCCGCAAGCTTCAGAACCAGGGACTAAAGCCTCCGACAAATCACAAGATCGGGAACAAATTTCTAAAGACGGACGTAGAAAATATAGAAGCCTATGCGAAGGATTACAAGGACGATTGGATAAAGAAAGGATGAACTATAATGTCGGAAAGATAGACAGACGATGTGAATGGATCCATAACCAACTTCTTGGTTAATATTTCAAGTGGGACATTTTCTTTAATCAGTTGGCACGTGTAATATTTCAAAGAATGTGGACAATAATTTTGCTCTTCTTGATGCAGCTGTGGAGGAGGGGAAGCCAAGTGGTCATCGATAGTGTCGGCTCTTATGTGAAGGGTGACATGTTGTTGGAGAAGATGAAGACAATATTTTGGTCTTTTTGTGCCGCAAATTTGTTGACTTTTATGTCGAAAGGTATAGGAGATTTATCTCTGCAAACTTCTACTATCGAGAAGGTCCGTACCATCACCCCAACAACATCTACAATTATATTTGTATGTTAGACTTAATGAAGAAGGCCACAAAAGGAATGAATATGATATGCCCTGTCATCACTCGGGTTGCTGCTAACTTTCTTACTCTCAAGAGGTTGCATGAATTGAAATGAGAGTTGAGAAGTATGTTTACTAATCCTCTTCGGACTCGGATTTCACATGCAAAGAAAGAGGATGTGAAGGTGATGGACTACAGTATATTGGGAGAGAAACGATATTGGTCAGGAATCAAATATTCTCTAAAGTGTACTTCTCTTGTGAAAGTGTTTCGAGTCCTTGATGGCGAATATGAGCCTCCAATGGACTATATATATAAGATGATGGACTGTACGAAAGAGACCACTGCGAAGAATTTTAATAATATTGAGAGCAAATATTCTACTATATGGGATATCATTGGTGCAAGGTGGAACAAACAATTGCATAGGCCTTTACATGCAGTGGAATATTTCCTAATTTGGCCATCTACTAGGAGAAATTTTTTAAATGTGATGTCGAGATCAAGGACTATATGATTGCATCAGGAAGATGGTTCCAACTAGGGCCACTACAAGACAGGATTACGGTACCTTTCCAACTTGATTTGTTTGCGGCACATGGTTCATTTGGGAGAAGTTTGCAAAAGAGACGAGAAAGATCAACTGGTAAGCCACTCTTAACTCCTAAGTCATGCCTCTTTTAATATTTTTAGTAACTTTTACTAATATGTTTTGTATTTAGAACTATGATGGGATGCATAAGGATATACTTGTCCGAAACTTCAAAGGTTTGTCGTTAGAGTCCTTAGCCTCATATGTTGTGCATCCGGTTGTGAACTCAATTGGAGCACTTTTGAAATGGTAAAGAAACATTCTATTAAACTTTCAAAGTAGAAAATAGAAGTGTAGAAGTAGCAAGTATATAATTAATTGGATCTTTTCTTTAGGTGCATTCTAAAAGAAGAAAGCAAAATTTGTAAAGTACAAACTCGTACTCCACATAAGGCAAGAGAAGAGGGAGTATCAAAGAAACTGTGATCCGATATACTGACATAGAATCGGATGATGAATGGATCACGGAAAAAGAGCCTCCAACTACCGGATGACACAAATTGACTAGACATTAGTTGTTTTGAGAATGAGGAAGGTGGTAATTCTACTACTAGAAAGAAGAAGTGAGGACCAAGAGATATCTCCCAGAGGAAGGGCAAGAAGAAGGTACTAAACTTGGAACATGATGAAGAGGAATATGAGTTGCCTTCTGATAAGGACGAAGCGAACGTCAACATTTCATACATGGATGACTCTAATGATAATCCTCTCTCAAGCTCTAGTGGTGAAGATGTCTTATGCAAGTTATCTTTTGGGTTTTTAACATTTTAGGATCCTACTGGCTACAGTTTTTGAGTTGGATGACTTGTTTTGTCCATGATATAATGCTAAAACCTACTCGTTTCATGGATCTATTTATCAGTCAGTTGTGTCCTATTCATCTTATATTTGAATTGTCCATATTTTTTCATATTTATTTGAATTCTTCTATAAAGTTAATCAAGAAACTTAATATGATCGGATCCGATCCGGACGCCTTTAGAATTCTACGATCCGATCTGATTTTGACAACCTTGATATCAATAGATTGTACATTATTAGACTGCATTGTAGACATCAACTCAAAAGGCAACAAAAACAATTATGTAATGTTACAATGTACACTGTTTAAACCTAAGATCAGACCACATAACTACTGCACCAAATCATGTTCAAACTCTAACCTTCCACTTCTTTAATAATCATGAGATTTTTAAATATAATCTTTAAAGTGCAGAAACTTGATATCCTGGTCATTTGATCCAATACCATCCGAACTACGAAACTTAGAAGAGGGTTCAAGCTATCAGGTTTGGTTTCAACTGAAACTTGGAAAGGTAATGGCTAATGATGTTTATTGAAATTTTCCATTTCCATGTTGGCAACTTCCTTTTAATGCTAGTCAAAATATCATAACGGGGACTATTTTTCAAGCTATTCATGACCTTCACTGACTCCTAGCAATAATCTACACAGTTCCCCACTCTCTTGAAGATTGACAACAGAGACTCGAATAAGCTCTAGGGGGGTATTAAACAAATTGGGATTGAATTGGATCATTCAGATTACATGGGTCTTATACAGATCCAACCCATTTTACATTGAATGGATCTGCCACTTCTGCCCCAGATCCACTTATTAGGTCAGGTCCATTTGCAAACTATGAGTATTAACTTACAGTTTATAAGTTCTGGTTCATTGTTGGATCTGACGGGGATTCAACCTTTTTACACGTACTAAGTGACTTTGTTCTGTCAGATCCATTTATTGGGTCAACTAACAAGGACCTGTTTACACTGGCTGTCAAGCCCAATTAAATATGAAGAACGGTTGTAAATGGGTTTGAGCCATGCCTAATTAGGTTTCTTTCGTTACAACCAAAATTCGACTTGCCTAGTCATAAACCTAGTAAATATGACTGTAGGGTGTGCATGAGTTGGCCTTGTGTTTGGCCCAAATATGGGCTATCCTATTAGTACTCATCATAAAGCATGCTAAGTCGGAGTTTTGATGTGATCCACTTGCCAAAGGATTAGCCCGGATGGCACACAAGTGAAGTAGGGAAAGAGTTAATTGTGAAAACTATAATGACCATAATCTTTATTGCGACTTTAGGTATCCAAATTGGCTACTTTCTAGTACGCGTGATAATATCAAAAACAGGAATTGTCTTCAAGCTGTTCCCAACCTTCATTGCTTGCTACTCACCTTCGTTGTTTACTGACCAACAGTACAAGCTTGCAGCCAAGGTAATACATACTACCTTGGCACCTTCCACACACAAGCAAATTTGAAGACTAAAATGTTTCAAATCATAAGAGCAATAACAAATAACTGCTAGAAAGTCGAAATTTTCAAATATGAACTGTGCAAAGTGGATAATTGAAAACTATTGTCACTGTCACAGCTGAAAGCTGTTTTAATTATACAACAACTTACACTTCATTTATAACTTAATGTTAAACAATTGGTACATAAAGGTAACTAATTATAATGTGCCAATCTATAAACAGCGATAAATCTCTTTCTATATATTGTTGCATTGCCCTCGGAATGGGACAGCCCATATGTTCTTCTATGACATGGTATTATGGTGGTAGAGGCTGCTAAAGTTCTTGTTAACTGTCTATACCCCCATATCCACCTAGAACCGAAAGGAGGCCTTCTTTAACAACTACCTAACCACCTAGTGACCACGGAGGTCAACTAGGCACAGTTGGCACTGGGGTACCAACTCAAGATGCAGATGTCTAATTAGGTTGCATAAGCAACATATAAAAGTGTCTAGCAAATCTCAGTATCACTCGGAAAAAATGTAATACTAAAGTTGGGCAGACCCATATCTTGAATCAAGTCCTAAGAATGGATCAAGTTAACAGATTTTACAGACAAGAGATTAACTCCTAAACTATAGTTCTACATATATGAATATCATCCAACTGTTAATTTTGATAGATAAAACAATGCGGAAATATTAACGTAAAAAATAAATTGATAGTAAAAAGTAGCTACAATATGATAAGAACTCTTACTGGTAGATGCTCCAGTTCAGGCCTTTGGCATAGAATTTCAATATCACGCAACTTTGAGAAGTAGAAATCTCTTTCTTTCTCCATATTATCCAATGATAGCTTAAGGTCTGAAATCTGCACAGGGGAGATAATCCTCTTAGTTGGATATAGTAAGAGGAAAGAATGGAGGGTCAAGTGAGTAACGTTGAATCCAGATTAGCCTCATGGATATTTAACATAGATTGTAAACAAAAAATGTAAGAAATATCTATAAGAAAACTAAACTTTAACATATAAATAGTTAAAAATTTCATGTGAATGGATATAGAAAACATCTTCAGTATAAAAAATATAAATAAATAAATAAATAAATAAAGTACTGCATTTAATAGATGACCAAAATGTACAACTTAGAATCCTGGACCAGAACACTCTGCTTTCAGCCGAATATTCAATTAGCAGTTCTACTGCAATATTATTACTTTTTTTAACTCATCAAAGTTCTAACGTATAGCAACAAATGCTCGATATAGGTTTTCTAAATTATTTCATTATTTCAAAACAATAGAATGGTAAGATACTATGGGTTTTTAGAATGATGTCCAATTGCATCCACAATGAAGTGCTTGACAGAAAGATTAGAATCCGTGCAGTCTCTCTTTCATATGCATCTATGACTATAGATGAGTATCCAAGAAACCCAAGGCTGTAACGAAGCCTGCAGAAACGTCAAAAAAATCAGTACTCATATTTTTTGGGACAAATCATCTTTCTTCCTTGCTTCGGGATATTACAAGGGAATACTGCTGCGGTCTGCTTTATGTGAGTTTATTAGCATATTCGTGAAAAGATGTATATATTGTATATACATGAAACTGTGCTTTTGAGCTCAAACATGCCAGGGCAGATCTGCTAGCATTATCAGCTAGTAAGACTGTCTTCAGATATACATTCTCCTTGATTATTGAAGTAGGAAAAAAAACATAATAGGATGGAGGGGCAGAGAAATGGAGAAAAAAATCTGAAAATAATAGTTGAGTTTCCTGACCAGTACCTTGCCAGACAGTTCTTGAATCTGCCTTGCAGAAATTTCCTCGCAGAAATCTGAAGAAACATTAGCCTGCTTGGGTACTGCATTATGAGAGTGGTGCAGTAATAATTAGGACACTGTATGACAAATGCTACAAGAAATAAGCAAGCTGAACAGAAACATTGGGTCTACCTCCACCTATGGAACCACGATTTGGGAAGCTATTAGCTTGCAGTGATTTGGAGACTTTGTTAGAACCCTTCCGCTCTTTCCCTCCCTTGCATCTTCTCTCCACAGGATTGTAGTTCCTATAGCCAAATACCAAGTTTTATCAGAAAAAAAATAGATCTAAAACATGTTTCGTCAATAGGGGAAATCACGTACTCATTCATAATGCCATTATTGACGGAATCACAGTATCGCTTCAGCCATTGTAAGAACTCCAAATTGTCTAGTGGTCGGCCTTTGACAAGTCTGTTGACTTCAATATGCTACAGTAGAAACAAGCAAACTAGCTGAAGAAACAACAAACTAGCTCGAAAAACAACAAAAGACAAGTGTACATACAAATCAAATGAAATCTCAGTAACCAAAGGGCAGAACTAAGATGCAAAAGTTGAGATCAACTACTGTTTGCTTGGATACGAAGCATCCTGTTATGATGCAGATCAGACTGTTCAAGTATCATAATTCGCTCATAATGCTAGATAAGAAGAAAAAATGCTACCATTACAATAAGAGGGTGTGCAGATAGAAGGAACAGGGAGTGGTTGTACAAAGCTACAAATTTCACAACTTCTCATAGACGGTTTTACCAATTGGAAATTCAATTACTTCTGTAAATAGGGTAATGAGCATGGAGGGTTAATAATTCAGTTAAACATAAGAAAGAAAGTAGTAGATAGAGGAAAACATCCAACATTGTTGGAATACACACTTGAGTAAGATACAAAGTTGATTTTCTCAGGTATAAAGTCTTCTCTCAACAGTATTTCATTAAATTAGTAGGGGGAAGTAAATGTTCTCAAGATACATAACACATACATATTGATTTCATTTAAATTGCATCATCCAACTTATATCACCCATACTGGAAAGAGAGAAGAAAAGATCATAAACTCTTCTACGGAGTACACTAATCGAGCTACAGATGCTGTCTCTGCCTTACTGAAGGTGCCTCTTTACAGTGGCAAGTTATTGTGACCTTAAAGATGCCAGCATGGTAATTAATGATGGTATTTGTCCTCTCCAAAGTATAGTAAATAATGAAATAATGTTAGAAGGATTAGTTGATATTTAATAACCATGAAAACATTAACGATGTTTCTCAGAATTTACACTCATGAAAAGGATAGCTTCAGATTAGACAGGAGAATCAAGTCTTACAAGACATGCTTGTGCAGACTATGTAGACATTTTTACATATGGAAACTTTAGAATTATGATTTATCTCTTTAGCATAGTAGGATCTTTCCAGTTTCCAACTCCCAAAAGTTTAGAGGTTAATAAAGATAGTCGTAATAGCCATGTTTCTAGATAAGAAAGATAGAAGGCCATAAGTTAATTCATTAGCAATTTTGGTATGTTCTACGAAATCACAAGCAAAAATGAACTAATAGAAGAATGTATCAGTGAATAGCTATAGAAACTTATACAACTTAACTTCTGTTAAGGATCGTGGGTGGACTCCCACCAACCTGACTTCAAATGTCGGTGGAACACTTTTTCTTATGTTAGATTGGAGTTTGCCCTGAATTTAGCAGGATGGAATAAATAGATTCATCTAGATTCCCGTAAAAATGGAGAAAAACAAGCCCTTCAAATTTCTAATCTCTCTTCCAAACTCATGAATGGGCCCCCCAAAAAAACTAGGGGAAAATGAAAAAGAAAACTAGGGGGGAAATGAATACCTTTCACCAATAGATGCATCTAGTGTCAGAAACTGAAATGGAATGAATTATAGCCAAAGACATGTGAAAAGGTACAGATCGGCATAGGAACTAGTACCTTATCTAATTTCAATTTGTTGAACACTTCTTGCAGAACTTTATAATTCTGAATCATGTCGTACTCTGTCTTTGCATCAAAATTTACCTAAAAGCACGATGAAGTACATTCAATCCACAAAACAAACAGCTTCAACCAATACATGGGGATGAAAGAAGGAAGAACATACCTTGTGCATTGGAACAATTCCTGGATGAACCATATCCATCATCTGGCACTGGACAGCACCAGATGCTGCCTGCAAATAGTTTTGGATTTACATAAATAAGATTAGCAAACAGTAAGCCAGTTTTCTGCATCAATCTACAACAACAAATTCGAGATATTCAATTATGACAATGTATAAGGTGCACATAACTTCAATTCCTCCATGTTTCATCCTTATATCACATCTATTAGGCCTACTTTACCTAAACACTAATAAGGTCCCTTTCCTTCTGGAAAACAACTGGTCTAGCTTGACAACTAGGATTTCTGCGGATTTCTGCAGAATTCTTTGATATCCACCTATGATTGAAAAAGACGCACATTGTTATACACGTTTCCAATTCATTAACTTCCGTAAAAGCTGCGTTCTCAACCAGCATTAAAACATTTTCTTCAATTGCATTCAACATGTTAAACAAGACAGTGGCAATGTAGTGACAAGGACCATGACAAATAGCAATAAATATGTGCTTGGCTTCGGTGACTCATGACTCAGACTGGACCCATTATTGACAACTTAATAGTGTCCAGCCAGATAACTTTGTCTTAGCACACTTGCTCAGCTACTACATATTCAGATTGTATCCTCAGTAACTCCAAATTTAGATTATAATGCTTCTCCAATGTATTCAAATTTCACATATGTGATAACCCAAAATGGATAACAAATTATGATTTTACCGGTAGATACCTGGCATGCTTGAACAAGAAATTGTAATGCTTCTCCAATGAATTTAAATTACACACGTGATACCCAAAATGGATAACAGAGTATGATTTTACCGGTAGATACCTGGCATGCTTGAACAAGAAACAGATTTTATCTGTGTAGCACATACACAAAAGAATTTCCCTAAAAAATATTCTGTCAATTTCTTCTTAAATCCAATCAAATTGACTTTTAATCAAATCGGCATCATGATATGCATAATGATTCCCCTTATATTCAACAGAGATCCAAATAAATTTCGACCATTAAAGGATGTAGCTACAAATAGGACATAATCTACTGGGTGATTTATGAATACTCAGTCATAGACGTCCAACTGTAATGGAAAAGATAACATTCTCATTATTGTCCACAGTAATCATTTAAGACCAATACATAACATCTGCTTACTCTTCCTGTAAAACTCTATCCTCAAGGATGATAAACAATCATTTAAAGACAGCCAAATAAACCCAAAATGGAGACGTGAGAAAATTCTATATACATGAGAAACTTTGAGTACCTATTTATGTCCAAAAGTAGCGCCCAATCCTAATAAACCATGCTTCTAAAATCGGTTGTATGAAGTGAGCAGGACGGACCTGTTTCCACTTAGAGCCTAGGCTACCTATCTGCCACCTATAAGTTGGAAATGAATATGGAAGAGGAAAAAGAAAGCAAACAAGAACAAAAAAAAAAAAGGTAAGAAAACAACCCATGTTTCATCAATCTAGACCTAAAAATAGTTTGGATTAAAGTGTTTGGATTTACATAAACAAAATTAGCAACCAGTAAGCGAGAATGTTTTTGTGCATCAATCTAGAACAAAAAATTCGAGATATTCAATTGTGGCAATGTATGAGGTGCACGCAATTTCGATTCCTCCATGTTTCATTCTTAGATCACAATTATTAGGTCTACTTTACATAAAAACTAATAAGGTCCATTTCCTTTTGGAAAACACTGGTCTTGTCAATTAGGATTTCTGCGGATTTCTTTGACATCCACCTAGGATAGAAAAAGAGGCGCATTGTTATCCATGTTTCCAATTCATTCACTTCTGTAAAAGCTACGTCCTCACCAGCATTAAAACATTTTCTTCAATTGCATTCAACATTACTCATGATAAACAAGACAGTGATGTATTGACAAGGACCGTGACAAATAGCAATGAATATGCACTTGGCTTCGGTGACTAATACTTTCTCAGTTACTCATGACTCAGACTGGGCCCATGGTTGACAACTTAATAGTGTCCAGCCAGATAACTTTGTCTTAGCACACTTGCTCAGCTACTTCATATTCAGATTGTATCCTCAAGGACCTCAACAACTCCAAATTCAGATTGTAATCACTGTTATAAAAGGCAGTCTAGGCGGACGCCTAGACCCCCCCGACGTCCGACTATGCATTTTTTTTTGGGGGGGGAGGGGGCGGGGGGGGGGGGGGGGGGGGGGGGGGGGGGGGGGTGTTATGGACATTTTCTGCAATTTTCAGTAGACTTTTTGGATTTTTTTTTTTAAATTTATGTTTGAACCGCCTAGATCTAGACAGCCGCCTAGGGAGGCTAGGCGCTAGGCGGCGAGTGCCCGCACGACTAGCGCCTAGTGCTTTTCACAACCTTGATTGTAATGCTTCTCCATGAATTCAAATTTCACATATGTGATACTCAAAATGGATAACAAATTATGGTTTTACCGGTAGATACCTGGCATGCTTGAATAAGAAACAGATTTTATCTGTGTACACACAAAAGAATTTTCCAAAAAATATTCTGTCAATTTATTCCTAAATCCAATCAAATTGACATTTAATCAAATGGTGTCATGGTATGCATAATGACTTCCCTTATTCTCAACAGAGATCCCAATAAATTTTGACAATTGAAGGATGTAACCACATATAGCACATAAGCTACCAGGTTATCTGAATACCCGGCCATATATGTCCAACTATAATGATAAAAAAAAAGTGACATTCTCATCATTGTCCATAGTAATCGTATAAGACTCTAATACATAACATGTGCTTACTCTCCTCTAAAACTCTATCCTCAAAGATAAACCATCACTTAAAGACAGCCAAATAAACCCAAAATGGAGGTCTGAGAAAATCCTATATACATGAGAAGCTTTGAATACCTAAATCTATGTCTAAATGTAGCGCTAATCCTAATAAACTGTGCTTCTAAAATTGGTTGTATGAAGAGAGCAGGACGGACCTGTTTCCACTTGGTGCCTACGCTACCTATATGCCACCTATAAGCTGGAGCTGAAAATGGAAGAGGAAACAAAAAGCATAGAGAACGGAAAAAAGGAAGTAAGAAAGCAACCCTCATGTTTTCAACCCTGACCTTTCACCATCATTCACCGCCATTATTGTTTTTACTTTATTTTTTTTGAGATAAGGCTAGTTATTAATGACCGTCTGTGTCCTGGGCTAGTAGCACCAGGACCCCCCTCCCATTTTATTTTTCTCGGGCTGGATTCGAACCCATGCCCGCTCCTTCCCACTGGACCACCCCTTGGTGGTTTCACCGGCATTATGGTTATCCACACGGAGAGTAACAAATTGAGGGATGGGGTGAAAAATTTAGAAAACCCTACTTTGACCCAACCAATATAACTTTAAGTATTGATTGTGTTGCAAACTTGCAGGGTGCAGGGTACCAACGATAAGGCTAGTGATCTCATATTTCTCTTCTTTTCTAGGGTGCCTTTATCTTTGCAAGTTTGCATTTAAAGGAGGCATGTGAGTGAAAATTTAGAAAACCCTACTTTGACCCAACCAATATAACTTTATTGTATTGATTGTCTTGCAAACTTGCAAGGGTAACAATGATAAGGCTAGTGATCTCATATTTCTCTTATTTTCCAGGGTGCCTTTATCTTTGCAAGTTTGAATTTAAAGGAGGCATGTACTGGCATAAGCAGCCTAAAGTCGCCGCCCAAATATTGTGCAGGATGCAATGGGCATCTATGCCTTAATGAACTTTAAGTTATATATGCCTTAGCAGATTTCCCTTTTGATTTCCTATTTATGAACTTGATCATTCAATTGTTTCTTCCTTGCATTTCATGTAAAGTGTGAAGTAGTGTTTATCTGAAGAAAAGGACGCATGCACGCACACGTGTATGTGTTTGTATGTGTGCGTGCGCGCGCGTGTGTGTGTGTGTGAGAGAGAGAGAGAGAGAGCAAAACACTATGAATTCCTAACATAGAAATGTCAAGGATTTCCTATTTTTCCTTCTTAATCAGGCTGCACGTGTAAAATAATATTTAAAGAAAAGACTGAAAACATCAAAATTGTCTGAAACTGCTTGGCAATTGTAGAGGTAGCGGTTATGAGGTGTTTTTAGAGTACCGGTTATGAGGGGTCCGGTTTTGGATGGTTTTTAAGTAGCGGCTTTTAAACCAGTCCAATCCATGCTTGGTAATTCACTAACGAGCGGTTCTGAAAGTTTTTTACACGAATAAATTAAATAGGGACGGGTATCAGTGGTTATAATTATATAATTGTGAGAATATAAATGGAATAAAAAAAAATAGAGCCACTCAAAACCCACCGATTTGGGGTGTTTATAAAGCCACCCAAAAATACATTACACCGGTTTTGGGGGAGTTTTGAGCCGACCAAATCCGATGCCTCAAAAAAATTAACAAGCAGGGGTTTTCATAAACGGTTGGTTCAAAAACACCCCAAAACCGGTGAAAACACTGTTACCAAGCAGACCCTAAGAAACTTCTGAAAAACATAGATATTGGAGTGTCAATAATTCTTCTTTATCAAGTATAATACCCACATTAATTGCAATATTTGTAAATACCGAGCAAACTCTAAGAGTCTAAGACAACTATAAGACCATCCATGCTTCATGAATCAGAGTATTTGGAAATCTGGACATGTCCACAAAATGAGTGTAGCTAAAATGAGAATGTAAGAAATGTATGTTTTCATGGAAAGTTGGATGTGGCACCAATTAAGGATAAGATGAGAGAAATTTGTGAGGTGGTTTCAACATGTGCAAGTTACAAATAGATGCCCCTAATATATTAGTTAAAGAACCTACTAGAACTAGTGGTGGGCCTAAAAGAACTAGGATTGAAGCTGTAAAGAAGGATAAGTCTTTTTTGTTAACATTAGAAAGGACATGGCCCTTGGCGAAGCTGAATGGAACAAAAGGATGCAAATAGCCGACCAAAAATTTCGTTGTTATCGTTGTAACTGTAAATACTAAGTATCTAAAACTTTTCTTTATAATATGTCAGGAATCTACTAATATATTACACTCCCACTAGTTTCCATGATATCAACTAAGTTTCCAAAGACAAAAATCATTGGAATAAGAAGAGAGAAAACTGTTTAAGAAACAGTGACTCGACTAATACAAAATTACTAGTTTGTTCTCCAAATGCAAATCTGCCTCTAACTTCTATCAAGAATCTCACTAGTCAAAAAATTCAAGCTCCTTTCTATTATAGCAATTTAAGATTTGTACAAAATATTGGACAAACGAGGGTGTGCATCCACTAGTAATGATATCATCCTTTACGACCTATTGCTACTGCAATAAATTAGAATTCAAGGCGACACTGAAAATAATGGAGTTACTGTGCCTAGAATTGTACTTGGATAGAAAAAAAATGAAATTCCATAAATTATAATTCTACTATCTGCCAAGGTTTGCCCTATTGGTAGAAACTGAACCTATAGTGGAACAACCTAAACTACCAAAAACCAACTGATTCAAAACAACCAAAATCCCCGGAAATGTTGAAATTGTTACTTGAACTCTTGAAGGATCCGAACCAATATCGATATTGCAAACCTCGATATTTGGTTGAATAGAATTGTTGATATGAACACTTTTTTGGTAAGAGAGTAAGTGTGGTTTCAGAAAAACATCTACATTATGGGGACATTCCCACTAGTTTCCATGATACCAACTAAGGTTTCAAAGACAAAAATCATTGGAACAAGAAGAAAGAAAACTGTTTAAGAAACAGTGACTAGACTAATATGAAATTCCTAGTTTGATCTCCAAATGCAAATCCGTCTCTAACTTCTGTCAAGAATCTCACTAGTCAAAAAATTTGAGCTCCTTTTTATCTTAGCCATTTAAGATTTGTATATAATCTTGGACAAAAGAGGGTGTGCATCCACTAGTAATGATATCCTTTATGACCTAACGCTACTGCAATAAATTAGAATTTGAGGCGACATTGAAAATAATGGAGTTACTATGTCTACAATTGTACTTAGATAGAGAAAAATGAAATTCCATAAATTACAATTCTACTATTTGCCATGGTTCGCACTATTGGTAGAAACTGAACCTATACTGGAACAGCCTAAACTACCAAAATCAACTGATTCAAAACAACCAAAATCCCCGGAAATGTTGAAATTGACACTTGAACTCTTGAAGGATCCGAACCAATACGGATATTGCGAACCTCGTTATTTGGTTGAATAGAATTGTTGATATGAACACTTTTTTTGGTAAGAGATTAAGTGTGGTCCAACAAAAATATCTACATTATGGCAAAAGATTCCTAAAAATGTTTTCACATGTTCTGTGATAGAACTAACTATAACTCATTTTTGTGTAGGAAAGTGGTAATTGAAATCCTCACTTTCCCATTAACAAAATGGCGAATATTTCGGACCAATATTTGGAGTTTAGATTAATAGATTCCAAGGATTGCAATCATCTGCAATGAAACAGACCTTTAGTCAAATTCCCAATTTAAGCCTAATTGTCGATTTAGTTGTGCCAATGAAATTGGATCTAGATGTTACTTCAAACTCAAAACTAAAAGAAAATGTTTCCTTTAAAATGTGGAATATAGAAATATTTACTACAATCACACTCTCCTAAAACCAAACATTTTATATTCCATAAATGATTCTAAACAACAAAAATTAAAGTAAAAAAAATGAAGTCCTGAACTAATGGAAACCTTGAAGAGAAATGGAAGTTTTGAAACTGGCAAGATGAAAAAAAAAAAAACTCAAAATAACTATATTTCTTTGGTCCAATAACCAATCCCTTGTATTTGCTATGAAGCATAGGTGAGTCTAAATCGGTGTCATATCAAATGTCACGTGAGCTCCAAATATATTAGGATGCACCAAAATCATTCCATGTCTGTATCCCCATTTTCATACTGTTGATTTTTTATGAACTTCGAAACCACTTGTAGGGTTTTCCAAATAACCTTTTTTATAGGAGGAATATAGAAGAGAAAACCCAATGGTAACTTTATTAATATCTTTCTTGAGTACATCATGTCTAGAGCTCCTGATGCCTTTAATATAGGCTTACTGATTTATTTATTTTTTGTTATATATATATATATATATATATATATATATATATATATATATATATATATATATATATATAACTCCAACATTAAATGGAAGAAATAATACACTTCCCCGTAAGATCGAACCCACCCAGTGACCCGCGAGAAAGCTCGTCTCCACCTCCTAATAAAACTAAGATACTTAATTCAAAAAAAAAAAAAAATAATAAGTATCAATCAGATCCAAAATTACCATATCCATCTAATATGAAGAATTCTATTACCATTACAATAATAACTAAACCATAATGATAACTAATTAGGACTCTCTCTAATAATGAACTAGGAGTCTAGGATGCAATTTGGATTGGAGTTATTCTATCCATATCAGGATTCAATTATCATTCCCAACATGCACTGTATTGTATTTGTGTTTGTGCAGCATGCAATATGCAAACATGTAACCAGAAGAATCAACCAATCTCATCATTTTATAAAAGGTTAATTAAAATTCATTTTAAAATCATGTTTTTCACTTAATAACATGTTTCAATCTTCAAATGTTGAATTGAATATCCTCTCTAGAAAAAATCACAATAAATTAGTTCATCATGTTCACAAACCTATAATGGAGGACACCCTAGAAATCACAGTTTTCACCCAATAAATAACTTTTTTCTAATTTAGTCCACACAAGCAACTGAATAAATCAACAAATCTCAGCCTTTTATAGAAGGTAGCTTAACATGATGTCAATTTTTTTTCACTAATAAATAGCACGTTTCAACCTTCAAAAGTCGAATCAAGGTTCATAAGTAGCAGAAGCAATTACTTCTAACTTCTAAGTTTTAAAAATGTGCACATCCATGTATTCAACAACCAAACCTATATCGGACGAAGCCCTAGAAAACAAACTTTTCACCAGTAAACAACAATTATCAGCCTTCAAATTTTGAATCAAAGACCATCCATCATAGAATCGCTTCTTTCTAACACTTCCAATTATTTTCACAATAATATTCAACAACTTATATATATGGTAGAGTTTAGAATCGCTTAAAATGACACTTTCCAAATATTTTTGTCAAGTAACATGTTTTGACCATGTTTATCTGGAATGTGGAACGCTCTGAAAGACGGAATAAGAAAAGGAAAGTGTACACTGGTTAAACTTCAAAGTCTATCAAACGGGACAAGGCGGAACGAAAACGTGCATTCAATAACAGAATTCACGCATGTGTAGCAAAGTCTAACAACACTTTCGACTCCAAATTAGAATCAAAGATCGTCCATAGCATAATTAATAAAGCCTAACATGTACACTTCCATTAAACCCAAAAGTATATTCAACAACAACCTATGTCAAAGGAAAACCCTAAAAAACACATTTTCAAATTTTCAAACTCCACATCATATATAGAAAAGTAGCATTTCCTCTTCCATTTCACTGAAATAATCAACCTACATCCTTTTATATAACACTTGCTAAAAAAAACTTTTAAAAAATCAAATTATTTTCACCAGTTAATAACATGCTTTCAACCTTCAAATTTTGAATCAAATTCTTCTAACATGCCCATCGCCATTAAACCCAAAAATATATCCAACGACAAAACCTACATAATATTAAAACCCCTAAAAATCAAAATTCTCACCAATAAATAATATTTTTCGACCTACAAAAGTCAGATCAAGAAAATCATCCAACATAAAATATATTCAACAACCACCTAGCTCACAAAACCCTAAAAAAACACATTTTCGATTTTCAACCATCTAGCATTTCCTCTTCCATTCAACCAAAAAAATCAACAAGTTCCTTCAAAAAATTTGCTTAAAAATCACAGGTTTCCAATTATTTTCACTGGTTAATAACATTCTTCAACCTTGACTCGATTTCTTCTAACGTCTACATTTCCATTAGTTACAAAAATAAAAGAAACCCTAAAATTAACATTTTTCACCAGTGACGAAACCTTCAAATTCCTAATCAAAGACCATCCATCACAAAATCGCTCAATTCTAACATTTCCATTCCATTTAACACGATAATCGGCCACACGAAGAAAAATAACCTAGATCGTGGAAACAACCCTAGCAAAAAAAATCAAGAAAGGGGGGAAATTCTTCACCTCCTCGACTCGGGAGAGGCCGAGCTGGAGCGTGGTGTTGATCCAGGAGAGGATCTCGTTCCTCCCGACGAAGTACGCTCCATCCATCATCCCGATAGCCGCCGCCATTGTCGGCTCCGACGGTCGAGATCAAGCGCTCGCTGCGAGAATTTTTCTTTCCGGAAAAAAAAAAAAAAAGAGGGTTGTGTTTTCTTTCTTTCTTTCTCTCCACCCGGGAGAATCCACAGCTTTAAATTGTTTTAATTTTTAGTGGAGAACCGACACACGGTTTTGGGAGCGTAGCAGTGCGTCTGTACCGCCCGATGTTTCGGTATACTTCTGGCTAATAAGCCGATATGTGTGCTGTATCGGTTTAGGAAACGGGTTGTTTAGTCTGTGTCGCCAGTACGTACCAGCCAAATAAAGGGTTTTCTAAATATAGCATGTAATGTTCTTGTTAGGGAATGTGTGGCTCATATGAGTTTTGTTGGAGACTCAAAATTCGGAGTCATCGGACAGGCCGGAGGGAGTCATGAGCTTAGACTATAGCACTGGTTTCGTAGTTTCGGTTATTGGACCGCAAAACATTGTTCAAGAATTGTTTAGGGTTTGTATGGAACGGGGTTTATGACTTCACCTCATGGGTTGTATAGAACGGGGTTTATGTTAGAAGGTTTTACAGAAACTAAATTTAAAAAATCTTTATATGCGTTGTATAGAACGGGGTTTATGACTTCACCTAAATTTTTTTTGGCTCCCACGGACCGTATGCGTCACCACTACCACTAGGCTAGAGGGTCATTGGCTTTATATATATATATATATATATATATATATATATATATATATATATATATATATATATATATATATAGGAAGTAGGTTGTGTGGACTGAAAAATCTCTATTTTCAAAATGTCGTTATATTCGAATATATTTTTAGGTGGGTAAGACTTAAGAATTTGAAAAAGAATTATCTATTGTCCATTTATGTTCTATTTGGCAATAATATTTTTACTGGTTTTGAAAGGTTTTTCAGCTGGTCGTTTGCGAAGTGTTTAAAATAATATTGTTTGCTAAAAAAAATTTGACACTGATTTTTGTCGAATAAAATACTTTTAGCTTCACTGCGGTATAATTTTGTGTGTTTTTATAAACACCTAAAATTGGGTTAGCTTGAGAGCTTCTTTTTTTTCATTTAGATCCTTAGGAAAAAAAAAAATAAGTACAATTATTAATACCCTATCATATTTGTTCTTTCTCTTCTTTTTTTAATCTTGAGTTCCCATTCTACGGTTACTTTTACCAAAATATGAGTTTTTAAATTATACGGTCAATTTGATACGGTAGCGAATGATTGTCATAAAATTTTGTGGTTTATTTGATGCGTTAGCAAATGATTTGCTCTTAATATTTATAATTTACCATTATACGGTTACTTCTACCAAACAAACTTTTTTGGGATTTTTTATATATATATGAATATATAAGTAATTTTATTGTTTTAAAGATCTTTTCTGTTAATGAAGTTAAATTGGTTTAAAAGACATAAATAGAACTCTTACTATCGCTCATAATTGGTAATTACAAAATCTCATAACCGCTATTCCAACAATTGTAAAGCAGACCCTTAAGAGAATTAATATGAAAATTTGTTCTATATAGTCACCAGTGGACACGAAAATTTGGTGGAAAGAAATAAAGTGTTTGGTTAAACTCGAAAAAATAATTATGTTATAATGTTGTATGTTACAACAACGGTATGATGTGCTAAAAGTAATATTCTATTTTTTACATGTTTCTTATAACAAAAAAATAATTTTAGGACTATGAGAGAAACTCATTTGTAAATTCATGCACATTAGATTGAACAAAAAAATTTATTACTATAAGATGCATGTAGTAGGCTCAAATATGGTTTTAAAAGAAAATTGTTATTTTGATCATTCGCAGACTGAACCGTGTCCGCGTGGCGACCAGTCATTGGTCTCCTCTGCTAACGTGGGTCCACTATGGACCGGAGAGCCAATATCGACGTGCCGTGAGCCAGCGTGGACCAATTCCACGGCGGTCAAAATAATATCTCCGAATTTTAAAACCTAGTCATTGCAATGTTCCTTATCTTCCTTCAGTGATGATGGAAGGCCTGTCAACAAAATAAGGACTTCAAATTTGTTATAGTTGTTGAATGGTAATATGGATGCATGTATCCAATTACACTTATGACATGCATGTATTTACAAATATAGAATGTATTTATGGATTTTGGAATTTAAATTTATTTTCACATCGTTGGGGACTCTTGAGTTTTCTCGTCGGAGCAATGGTTTAATTAGCAAATTAGGGCCGCGCCAAGATGAAGATGTTTTCAAATTTGCGATAGCTAAATAGTATAATGTAGGTAACCGATTTCAAGTGATTTTAAATTTTCTAGTGAGGCCTTGACCCCACAACCCAATGAAAACATGTGAGTTTATCGATCAGAATTTTTCACCTATAGGTAGGGATGAAAATGGGCTGGGGCCGGCCCGAGGGCCCCCCGACCCGGCCCCAAAAAAGCCCGGCCCCAGCCCCAGCCCGTCGAAATAATGGGCTGGGGTTGGGGCTGCAAGTTAGGCCCTCAAAAAATTCGGGTAGGGGTTGGGACTGACTATAGGCCCGGCCCCAGCCCCGGCCCAATGATTATTGCTAACCTATATGTTAACAGTGCAATTGCACTTCCCCAAGCCCAAGCCCAGGTCCCTGTCCCATAGATTCCAGAATGGCCCTAATTGACTTCGGCTTTTCAACTTCTCAATGACTCCGATGCACGCCTCACGAGGGGACGCGAAACTGTTCATCTTCTCACTTCTCAGAATTCTAAACCCAAGTGAAATTAAATACATCTATTAAGAATTTAATATTTAAGAACATTTCCATGAATCCCTCTCCTGCATCCTTACAACTTTCAACTCATCTTCCTCCTGAGATCTTCTCGTCGAGTCGCGGTAGCCCCAACATCTCCAGCAGCCCTCACGGGCCTCACGGTCTCACCTCACCTCGCGGTTCGTACTGCATGCTTAATTCGAAATAAAAATTAGACTTATGAGTTTAGTTATTAGGTTTAAACATGATGATATCAGCTGTACATCAATGTTTTCCCATGGCCCATGGTGTCATGGTGATGCTCATTAATCATCTTTTGGGTTGCAGACAGTGTTCTGTTTCATAGAATCATAAATTCATATGTGAGGATTGATAAGTCAAGGGCTTGCTTTCTTTGTGTTGTCAAAAAAAAAAGTGAGACTTATTAATTTCAGAATGTAGGCAATTTTATTGATGTTTATTTTACCAATAAGGATTCTATTACCTGCAGGTTACGGGGTGAATGATATTAGTTATACAACAAACTTTTTATTCTCCAATTTTTGCAACATTTGCCTTGAATGTTTAATAAAGTTCCCATCATACTTGTGTAGATTCTCAGATTACATTTTTACTCTCTTATTTATTTCGTTGTGCTTTCTTTCTACAGGCTTGTAACTCCAAGTCGAGCTAACATCTTCATTTCTGCAAGACTGTCACTTAATGGCGTATGTTCTCTTTCATAAACAGTTTGACATTTCTTTTTTTTTTGAATTTTCATTAAAAAAGATTATACTGTTATACTCAATGGGAAAAATTGCTGGTGTATATATCCTTGAAATTGCTTCTCATGTCATATTTTATCAAACAATAAAGCAGAAGCTTTTTAAGGATAGAACTATTTTTTGCTACATTTATTTAGAACAAAAATTGATACAAAATTCATGCCATATTATGAACGAGACTAAACGACATCCAAGAAAGGTGTACTTCACGCCATAACATAAGATTTTGCTGAATTATGGCCTTAACAAACCACAATTTACAAAAAATATTTAACACCTTTGCAGATATGAGGGTAAGTGGAAATAAGTATAAGCCATGGTAAAGTCAAGAAATTTCTTTTAAGTGTAATTTTACAGATCAATGTCCACTGAGCACACAATCTATATTTCAATGACTTCTCCATTAGCCAAAAAAAACGATGTCTATTCTTGCTATAACTAGGTGATGACAACATGTAAATGCCAAATTTGGTGGAAACCAACATTTGCGATATCAATCTAGAGACAAAAGCACAAACTTTAATTAAATAGCAAAGGGAATCAGTTTAACAGTCTCAAAATTAGTCAAAATGAATCTAATTTACAAATTAAAAATTGTATGACCTTCAACTTTTAACTGATATTTTTTATGTCCTTTGCTTTTTCAGTAGAATCAAGACTTCCACGCCGCAACCTCGAACTTGCACTAGAAGCACCATGAGCATGGAGGGACCTAGTAATTCTACTCCCAATCAACCTTCACAATCCTCGCAAGTGAATGAAAATTTAGTTGCATCATCTCCATCAGCAACAGACAAAAATTTAGTTATACCATCTCCATCATCCGAGGTGATGTGTTTTTGTTCCACTTTGAAAAAGTGTTTGCATGTTCTTAAAGACACACAAAAAACACAAACACACATATTTATACATGAAGTCATAGATTGATGTTATACATAAGTATATGTTTGTGTGCAATATTTGATTGTGAAACCACATATAAATTTTCAATCACATAAATTTACAAACTGTTTTATAACATAAATTTTTATACATGCAGATACATTCAAATGTTCCAAATAGTGAAATTGAAGTCAATGTTGAAACTGGAAAAATTGATGATAATGGAAACAACAAAGAAGTTGAAAATCATGGAAAGGCTAGAAGATCAGCTGTATGGGATGATTTTAAGAAGGAAACAATAACAGACAAAAATGGAAATTCTAAAATTCAAGCAACATGTTTGCATTGCAATCATCACTTATCATATATGCCGGGACATGGAACTTCACATTTAAGACGACATATTGATATGTATTGCAAAAAAAAACCGAAAGGTAATAAGGATATAAAGCAACTATTGCTTAGCAAATCCTCTATAGAAGCAGGTGGTCAACTAAAGCCTTTCAAGTTCAATCAAGTTGAAAGTCGTCAGAGCTTAGCAAAATTTGTAATATGTGCAGAACTACCATTTCGAATTGTTGAGCACCCTTCTTTTGTTGAATTTTCAAAGAGCCTCCAACCGTTGTTTCAATGTGTTAGTCGTGTAACTGTTCGAAATGATTGTGTTACTTTATATGAAGTTGAGAAGAAAAAACTTCAAGATGTGCTAAGCAAGTTAAATTCTAGGGTGAGTTTCACATCTGATATGTGGACATCAAATCAAAAGTTGGGATATATGACTCTCACAGCACATTTTATTGATGATGACTTTATTTTAAGAAAGAGAATTTTAAGTTTTAAAAAGGTTCCATATCCACATACAAGTTATGTTATAAGTGATGTCATTTGGAGTTGTATTCGAGAATGGGAATTGGATGATAAAGTGCTTGCTCTCACACTTGATAATGCATCTTCTAATGATAGTGCCGTGTCAAAACTAAAAGAAAATTATGGTGAAAAATTATTCCTTCATGGGGTTCACATGCATATTAGATGTTGTGCACATATTCTAAATATTTTGGTACAAGATGGCTTGAAAGTGATGCAAAATGCTATTGATAATGTCCGAAATATTGTCCGATATGTGGGTGCTACACCATCTAGAATGCAAATGTTTAATGAGATTGCTTCTCAAAAAAGGCTTCCCAAAAAGAAAGGTTTGGTTTATGATGTTTCTACAAGATGGAACTCTACATATGATATGCTTGCCAATGCAATAATTTATAAAGATGCTTTTATGATGTATATTCAAGAACATGGAAACTCTTCACTTCTATTAACACATGATGATTGGAAAAAAGCGGAGCTATTTTGTAAAATTTTGAAGCATTTTGTTGATGCTACTAAGGTGTTTTCTGGCTTTAAGTATCCAACTTCTAATTTATATTTCAAAGAAATTTGGAATATTAGAGGGTTGCTTGTGGAAGAAGCTTGTAACTTTGATGTAACTATAAGGAACTTAGCTTCAGAAATGCAAAGGAAGTTTGATAAATATTGGAGGCATTGCAACAAGTTTCTATGTATTGCTACTGTGTTGGATCCACGATTAAAGCTTGGATATATCAGCTTTAGCTATATGAAAGAATTTGGAGAAATAGTTGGGGAAGAAATTGTTAATGAAATTCTTGTGCTCTTTAATGATATATATGATATATATGAAAAGGATGCACAGCTTGCAAATTTGAGTAATGTGGTATGTGTTGATAGTTTGGAAGGTTCGTGTTCAAAGGAAGTTGTGGGTAGCAAAAGAAAGCATGATATGGATTATATGGAATGGTTGTCAAAACAACAAGCAGTTAAGAAACCAAAAAGAAGTGAAATAGATATCTACTTGGCAGAGCAATCACTTGGTTTGATGTCAGATGGGGATTTTAATCTTTTGGGGTGGTGGAAAAATAATGCCAACATATATCCCATTTTAGCACGGATGGCTCGAGACTTTTTAGCTATTCCCGTCTCCACAATTTCGTCAGAATCAGCCTTTAGTACGGGTGGACGAGTTATTGATCCACATCGCAGCAGATTGAATCCTGACACGATTGAGGCATTGATTTGTACACAAGATTGGCTTCATCAGAACTTCAATCTTGGTATGTTACTAAATTTATCTTGAGAATTTATTTTCGCATTTTAATTACATATTAACATCGATGGTTAACAAATTATGAATTCATTTTTGTTCAATTAGATGAAGCTGTGATATCAAAAATGTCAACATTGGCTGAAGAGTTGGATTAAAATTCTTTGGAAAAATCGAATGAATCCAAAGAAGGAATGCATTAAAAGGTAACATATATTTAGTTATTATTTAAACTAGCCTCATTTAATTTTTCTAACACATTGTAATATTTGGTATTTTACTGATTATATTCATAATATTGAACAGGTGGTGCTAACGTTCAGATTATTTTGCTTGGAGGATATCTCAACTAATTTTGATGTCATTTGCTTGGTAGCACTTTGGTACTTAGTTTGTGTTTTGATTTGCTACATTCTAAAGCTTGGTACCTAATTTGTATTTGATTTTCTGAATTTGGTCATGTAATTGCTTATCTCTTTGGTTTGCTAGATCTCTTTGGACAAAAATATATTCGGCTTATTTTTATTTTAATTTATTTAATTTATTTCTATTAGATTAGTTTTTTAATTAACTTTTATGCTTAATTTCTTTTATTTGCTAGGCAAATAGTTTATTCTACTAATTATGATTGTAGCAACAGGTATGTTACAACACCTTATTGTTTGTTTGCAATTGTTTGTTTAATAACTTGCAATGAATCATGTGCTAATTGTTTGTTTAATAACTTTCTATATAAATCAAGCAATGATTTAGGAGAAAATAACTCGATTTGCCAAAAATATTAGCAATGTTTTGACATGGTTTGTAATAAAAAATACAGGTGGTAATGTCAAATCTTTTGGAATAGGGCCGGCCCAGGGCCGGGGCCGGGGCCGGCCCGAAAGCGTATAAGGTAGGGTTGGGGTTGATATTTAAAAAGCCCAGGGCCGGGGCAGGGGCCGGATTTTAGGCCCGAAGTACATTAGGGCCGGGGCTGGGGCCTAGCTGCGGCCCGGTCCGACCCGGCCCGTTTTCATCCCTACCTATAGGTATCTTTCTAAAAATAGCATGAAAGAGGAAAAATTTCTAAAAAAAATTATTTAACGGGACACATCGCCATGGGAGATGGCTGGCAAGCTGCGTTGGCGGGTGATGTGGCAAACCCCAAGCCATTACCTATGGCGGACATGCCTAGGTGGTAGACCTGTCAATTGGGCCGGGCCGGCCCAGCCCAAAAAATTGGCCCATGTGCCGGCCCGGTCCGATTAATCGTCGGCTCGGGCCGGGCCGGGGCCGTATATTGGGCCGTGCCGGGCTACATATATCGACCCATAACATAGGTCTGATCCGGCCCGAACCCCAAACACAACCCGACCCGACCCACCCAAATAAATAAGAATTAAGTAGTTTCTATATCAAAAAATAATTGTTATTAATATTTAGAAAACTTAATCATGTTATTATGTTATGTTAATCTACGTAAATATATGTGATTGTTGAAAAACATATATGAAAACATGTCGGATGTTCAATCTTTTGTATTTAAAAAATGATTGTAATTAATATACAAAAAATTTGAGAAGAAGAACGAAAATGAATGCCCAAATTTCACGTGCCAATCAAGACCCGGTACGGCCCAGCCCGACCCGAAGCCCACTGTGCCGTGGGTCACGTGCGGGGCTGGGCTGAGATTTTCAACCCTTGGCCTGGCCCGGCCCGACCCACTACAGTTCATGGTCCCAAGAGGCCCGGGCCCGGGCCGGCCCGGCCCATCCAATTTTCGTGCCGGCCCGGCCCGGCCCGGCCCACTTGACAGGTCTACTAGGTGGCAACCCCCAAGCCATTACCTATGGCGGGCTTGCCTAGGTGGCAACCCACAAGCCATTTTAAATAGCATGCTAGTTTCTCCATGCGCACCATACATTATGGCGGTCACAACGTTCACTCCAAACTTGTAGAGAAACATTGTTACATATCATAGTATCATACTTTCAAATAAGAAAAGTTGACAAATTTTGTTTCAATCCAAACTTGCATATATACTAGTAGAGAAATATTGTTACTTGCAAATATTGTACTAGAGAGACATCGATCGTTACATATCATACTTGCAAATAAGCAAAACACTCGTATGATATGTAACAATGTTTCTCTACTAGTATATTTGCAAGTTTGAAGTGAAACAAAATTTGTCAACTTTTTCTATTTGCAAGTATGATATGTTAAAATGTTTCTCTACAGTTTGGAGTGAACGTTGTGACCGCCATAATGTATGGTGCGCATGGAGAAACGAGCATGCCATTTAAAATGGCTTGTGGGTTGCCACCTAGGCAAGCCCGCCATAGGTAATGACTTGGGGGTTGCCACCTAGGCATGCCCGCCATAGGTAATGGCTTGGGGTTTGCCACATCACCTCTACAACCCACACTTGGTTGCCAAAGCAGCTTGCCAGCCATCTCCTATGGCGGTGTGTTCCGTTAAATAAATTTTTTAGAAACTTTTCCTCTTTCCTACTATTTTTAGAAAGTTGATCCCTTTAGGTGAAAATTTCTGTTTATCTATAGCGAACTTGCAAGATTTACAATTTAATTTGTCATTATCTTTTTGTTATTTCAACCAAGAAACAATACAAGTAGAAGAAGGTGTTTCATTGTCAAAATATGGAAGTGGCATTTTGAGTTGGCCAAATCCTTTTTAATCCTCCTACAAGTTATGAATAAAATAATTTTTATTCTTGGCTTACTGTTATTATTTGATTTTTTATTATAAATTATTCGTTGTTTCAATCTCAAATTCAACCTATTTTGTTAAGAAAAATGCTAAACAGCCTGCGGTATGTATCCGCTGGCTATGACCGCGGGCTAAGGTGTCACAATCCCATTCGCCCACCTCCCCCAATTCGTGTGAGGCCCACCCGTCAATGCCCTACCAATTAAAAGTCGCCACGTGGACCGCGGGCCAAAATGCGGTCCACGTATCACTGTCGTTTTGTTAATATGCAAGTTCTTGTCTTGTACAAGTGCAACTTAGGTTCATACGGTATCATACCATTCGAGACTTACGATCATCTGGGATCGGAACATGACAGTTATTAGTTAATAGATTATCACGATCCAATTGTCACGTCTTGCATCCGAATAATCAGGTACGAATATGTGAATATGTTGAGGTATGTCACGGTATCAACGGTAGTATGCTTTATATAACTCAAAAATTGCAATCCATTCATAAATCATATCAAGATCACAATTATCTATCTAGTTCAAATCACATAATAAACTCATCAATAAATGAAACAAGAGTTATAACCAATCCAAAGTGTCGTCGCCATCAACATATAATGTATCACAATAATAAGTCTAACATCTCAAATCAATAATATAAGTACCTTCCATAATAAGATTCCTCATAAACAAATCCGGTGAAATGGTGTTAAACGGTATACTTAGATTAAGGATGTAAAGAGTAAGGGTCTGCTTGGCAATTATATAGGGGTAGCAGTTATGAGGTGTTTTTAGAATAGCGGTTATGAGGGATCCGATTTTGGATGGTTTTCAAGTAGCGACTTTTAAATCAATCCAATACATGCTTGGTAATTCACTAACGAGCGATTCTGAAAGTTTTTTTACCCGAGTAAAATTAATAGTGAAGGGTATCAGTAGTTATAGTTATATATTTTTTGTGGGAATATAAATGGAATAAAATAATAAAGCCGCTCAAAACCTACCAATTTGGGGTGTTCATAAAGCCATCCAAAATATATTACACTGGTTTGGGGGGGGGGGGGTTGAGCCGACCAAAACTAGTACCTCAAAAAAATTAACAAGTAGGAGTTATCATAAACGGTCGGTTCAAAAATACCTCAGAACCGGTGAAAATATCGTTACCAAGCAGACCCTAAGTGAAAGGAAGTTAAGTGAGGAGGGAAAAAAAAACCTTGTTTGATTTGAGCATGAGAATTTATGCAATAAGGGTTTATTTAACCTTATTTTGTCCATTTTTTCCCCTAAATGGGAGGGAGATAAAAAACGTGAGGGCTATTGTTTAAAAAATCATAAATACCCTTATGTGTCATATAAAATAACATGACATTCTCCTCTATAGTTTTTACTTTCAACCTGCTGCTTCGTCTTCTAGACTTTCAGCCTGCTGTCGTCTAGGTGCGTCATCTCTTCTCATTTTCTCTTATTACTCATCATTAAAAACTATAAGAAAAAGGCGTCATTTTTTTTTGAAACCATAGAGAGTCTTTTATTCAGTCAAGCCAAATTGGCTAAATTGATAGAGTCATCAGCAGGGGGCTGGTCAATACAGCTAGGTGGGAAAGAGAAAGTAGTAGTAATTCTGTTATGCAAAGCATAGTTCGTTAGTTCATGTGCCACTTTGTTGCTTGTCCTTCTCGTGAACAGGAATGATGGTCGGCAGTTGGTCGGGATTTCATCCTTGATGGACTGTGTTAGAAATTATACCTGTTGATTCATGAGATGAAGACCAAAATAATTGCGAAAGCGTACCTGAATCCAATGCTAGGCTTGATGGATCTTGAATCGGTCGTCCTTTTATGGGGTTCGATCTTTTAACCCGCTACGGCCCTTAATAACAAAGATGAAATCTTTGTTCCTCTCTTTGTTGATGG